>CM062295.1:741703022-741741938 GCA_031216915.1 Pictodentalium vernedei
TTCTATTCACTATTATTTAGAAGTTTTTCTCTTCTATATTATGCTCTTCAAAATGTTGGAAAACAATTCCTTCATTGAAAGAGTATCCTGGAACACAAATTTGAGGAAGGGGTGGGGCTACAGTGGAAAACAACATAATAAAATTACAAATGTGAGTGAATGGCATTTGTGCATAGCTACCAATATAGTTGTCTAGTACTAGTGCTGCCATGGTTCCCCTGATGCAGCATAAATTTACAGTGACAGTTGTGAAATATTGCTCTTTCCCTGAACCAAGTCCTCTCTCCCACACATATTTAACCCTTCTGCTGATGATAAACATTTGGAAGACTGAACAGCATGTTTTTAAAGACTGAAGTTAGTATCATACACTTTCAGTTTTTTAAGATTTACTTTGAGGCTTCAGCACTCATGGTCCACTGAGTTATTTTTCAATTTAACAACCTTGCCCTGGCTCTTCCACTATATTTTTCATTGTATGCCATTCAGTACCCTCATGTAGACCTCCTACATGTGTGACTGCAAGCCTATCTGTCTGTCTGTCTGTGTGTCTGTCTCTTCATCAGACATGGTGTTTCTTTGCTTTTCACTTGCCTGGATCTACATTTTCAATAATTGGCAGCTGACTAACTTCCCCCCCCCCCCCCCCCCCCACACACACAAGTATATTAAACATCAAATACCACTATATTCTTGAAGCAAATGTCTGATTCATCCTCTTTGGAAACATGTTTTCAACAATTTCAATCTTTTTGCCAGAATGGGTGTCTGTGGGGATTAAAACAAAGGTTATGAAAGTGCACTTATGGGAACTTGCAGCATAAGCATAGCACTATAGAATCAATATTTGATGGTTTTAGGCATCTTACCAGTGTTATGAGATATCACAGTAGCAGGTACTGGTCATTCGTTTGGAAAAAAACACTGTTTTATGTTTTGTCAGTGCCATACCAATGACTCTATGTGCCTTTACTGAGAAAACTGAGGCTTTTCCTTTACAAAAATTGCAAAATATTCATCAATACAATGTGAATTGTCTTCAGAAGCCAGACTGTGATTTAAAAACTATTACAGATGGGAAAGTTCATATCACAGTAGGTTTGTTTTGGGTCAATATCAATTAAATTATGAATTATATCACATATTTTGATGAAAAGGGGCATACCGGGGGGTCCTATTCAGGGCAAAATTTTACTACTTCAGATGGTGGAATAAAATTTGACATCAGTTGTTAGGATAAACTGGTAGAGTCCTCTCATATTGGTGAAATATATAGCTGCATCCCCAGTTTTGGAAACAAAATTGACATCCATATTGTTCCATGGGGGTTGGGACACTGTTTTGCTTGCAGTATGGTTAAATGAGACAGATGTTTTCTAAAAATAGTTTGTGCTGATGCAGATGATAGTTTTATTTTGGGATCAGGGTAGTTTTTTAAAGAAAGCTGTAAATTCTCATCCTTCTCAGTTAATTTATAAAGTAACAGGATAGAAAAATCTTTTGGAGGCAATACCAGTTTTCAAGCCCACTTGACAAAGTTTGGACACTTTTCCTTAAAAGAGCAAATTTTCCATGTTTTTGACTCAGCCAAAGCCAAAAGTTGGATTCTAATGCAGAAATGACTCTTTTATCTCATGGAAGTGGTAAAATGTCTCTTTGGTGGGGTTGGGGATGATTATAGGTATCGCGGAACTAAATATTGAAATTAGAGTGAGCCGCCTTAAAATGTTGCACTCGGAAATGACGCAATCTCTAAAAATAAACAGCCTTGGGAAAATCCGTTG
This sequence comes from Pictodentalium vernedei, assembly GCA_031216915.1. Lineage (NCBI taxonomy): Eukaryota > Metazoa > Mollusca > Scaphopoda > Dentaliida > Dentaliidae > Pictodentalium > Pictodentalium vernedei. Next base: position 741,704,807 of record CM062295.1, read on the forward strand.
TTTCAATAAAAGTTTGAAACATTCTATTGACATCTTGCATTATTGTTGAATATTCCTGATAAAAAAGAGGGTGATTTGATGACTTTTGGACCTAAAAAATACAATTTACTTTTTGTGTGTTTTTGTAGGGAATTCCCTGAAAAATATGTGCACGTGACCGGTACTTCCCTTTGTGCCAGTTTTTCTCTCTTATTTGTTGCATGACCCCCTGTTTTCAGATCAGAAAAAGTTGTCTGAAGGGCTATACTTGACAGAGATATTTGAATGCCAAAATTAAAGTGATGCGATCATATTTTTTTCCACCTGAACGTTATAATGGTCGCCTATGGGAAAATATTTAGTTCTGTGAGACCTATAGGAAATATGTTTTTTGGCTTCCAGACTAGATTCAATTATTATTTTGGGGGATTATTTCACATTTAAATATCTATTTGGGGACCATACACCTTACCAAACCATTTTATTGTTTTGAGAAGTTACATTTTTGTCACAGTCAGCAATTAAAGCTATATATTTCCAAAACTAAGGCTGTTCATGAAAGAAAATTCACATCTTGAGCAAGTGTATTCCCCAGGAGCACACTATAACCTCTGGCAGCTGCTAACTAACAGCCTATCTTACCCTATTAACATATTTATTTAAACCATGGTTTCTCCTCATATTTCTAGGGGCAGGGAGGATTCCAAATCTTCCAACCCCCTCCCAAATCACCATTCAAACACAGACAGAAAACCTACACAGCCCTTCTATTCACTATTATTTAGAAGTTTTTCTCTTCTATATTATGCTCTTCAAAATGTTGGAAAACAATTCCTTCATTGAAAGAGTATCCTGGAACACAAATTTGAGGAAGGGGTGGGGCTACAGTGGAAAACAACATAATAAAATTACAAATGTGAGTGAATGGCATTTGTGCATAGCTACCAATATAGTTGTCTAGTACTAGTGCTGCCATGGTTCCCCTGATGCAGCATAAATTTACAGTGACAGTTGTGAAATATTGCTCTTTCCCTGAACCAAGTCCTCTCTCCCACACATATTTAACCCTTCTGCTGATGATAAACATTTGGAAGACTGAACAGCATGTTTTTAAAGACTGAAGTTAGTATCATACACTTTCAGTTTTTTAAGATTTACTTTGAGGCTTCAGCACTCATGGTCCACTGAGTTATTTTTCAATTTAACAACCTTGCCCTGGCTCTTCCACTATATTTTTCATTGTATGCCATTCAGTACCCTCATGTAGACCTCCTACATGTGTGACTGCAAGCCTATCTGTCTGTCTGTCTGTGTGTCTGTCTCTTCATCAGACATGGTGTTTCTTTGCTTTTCACTTGCCTGGATCTACATTTTCAATAATTGGCAGCTGACTAACTTCCCCCCCCCCCCCACACACACAAGTATATTAAACATCAAATACCACTATATTCTTGAAGCAAATGTCTGATTCATCCTCTTTGGAAACATGTTTTCAACAATTTCAATCTTTTTGCCAGAATGGGTGTCTGTGGGGATTAAAACAAAGGTTATGAAAGTGCACTTATGGGAACTTGCAGCATAAGCATAGCACTATAGAATCAATATTTGATGGTTTTAGGCATCTTACCAGTGTTATGAGATATCACAGTAGCAGGTACTGGTCATTCGTTTGGAAAAAAACACTGTTTTATGTTTTGTCAGTGCCATACCAATGACTCTATGTGCCTTTACTGAGAAAACTGAGGCTTTTCCTTTACAAAAATTGCAAAATATTCATCAATACAATGTGAATTGTCTTCAGAAGCCAGACTGTGATTTAAAAACTATTACAGATGGGAAAGTTCATATCACAGTAGGTTTGTTTTGGGTCAATATCAATTAAATTATGAATTATATCACATATTTTGATGAAAAGGGGCATACCGGGGGGTCCTATTCAGGGCAAAATTTTACTACTTCAGATGGTGGAATAAAATTTGACATCAGTTGTTAGGATAAACTGGTAGAGTCCTCTCATATTGGTGAAATATATAGCTGCATCCCCAGTTTTGGAAACAAAATTGACATCCATATTGTTCCATGGGGGTTGGGACACTGTTTTGCTTGCAGTATGGTTAAATGAGACAGATGTTTTCTAAAAATAGTTTGTGCTGATGCAGATGATAGTTTTATTTTGGGATCAGGGTAGTTTTTTAAAGAAAGCTGTAAATTCTCATCCTTCTCAGTTAATTTATAAAGTAACAGGATAGAAAAATCTTTTGGAGGCAATACCAGTTTTCAAGCCCACTTGACAAAGTTTGGACACTTTTCCTTAAAAGAGCAAATTTTCCATGTTTTTGACTCAGCCAAAGCCAAAAGTTGGATTCTAATGCAGAAATGACTCTTTTATCTCATGGAAGTGGTAAAATGTCTCTTTGGTGGGGTTGGGGATGATTATAGGAAATATGTTTTTTGGCTTCCAGACTAGATTCAATTATTATTTTGGGGGATTATTTCACATTTAAATATCTATTTGGGGACCATACACCTTACCAAACCATTTTATTGTTTTGAGAAGTTACATTTTTGTCACAGTCAGCAATTAAAGCTATATATTTCCAAAACTAAGGCTGTTCATGAAAGAAAATTCACATCTTGAGCAAGTGTATTCCCCAGGAGCACACTATAACCTCTGGCAGCTGCTAACTAACAGCCTATCTTACCCTATTAACATATTTATTTAAACCATGGTTTCTCCTCATATTTCTAGGGGCAGGGAGGATTCCAAATCTTCCAACCCCCTCCCAAATCACCATTCAAACACAGACAGAAAACCTACACAGCCCTTCTATTCACTATTATTTAGAAGTTTTTCTCTTCTATATTATGCTCTTCAAAATGTTGGAAAACAATTCCTTCATTGAAAGAGTATCCTGGAACACAAATTTGAGGAAGGGGTGGGGCTACAGTGGAAAACAACATAATAAAATTACAAATGTGAGTGAATGGCATTTGTGCATAGCTACCAATATAGTTGTCTAGTACTAGTGCTGCCATGGTTCCCCTGATGCAGCATAAATTTACAGTGACAGTTGTGAAATATTGCTCTTTCCCTGAACCAAGTCCTCTCTCCCACACATATTTAACCCTTCTGCTGATGATAAACATTTGGAAGACTGAACAGCATGTTTTTAAAGACTGAAGTTAGTATCATACACTTTCAGTTTTTTAAGATTTACTTTGAGGCTTCAGCACTCATGGTCCACTGAGTTATTTTTCAATTTAACAACCTTGCCCTGGCTCTTCCACTATATTTTTCATTGTATGCCATTCAGTACCCTCATGTAGACCTCCTACATGTGTGACTGCAAGCCTATCTGTCTGTCTGTCTGTGTGTCTGTCTCTTCATCAGACATGGTGTTTCTTTGCTTTTCACTTGCCTGGATCTACATTTTCAATAATTGGCAGCTGACTAACTTCCCCCCCCCCCCCCCCCCCCCCACACACACACAGTATATTAAACATCAAATACCACTATATTCTTGAAGCAAATGTCTGATTCATCCTCTTTGGAAACATGTTTTCAACAATTTCAATCTTTTTGCCAGAATGGGTGTCTGTGGGGATTAAAACAAAGGTTATGAAAGTGCACTTATGGGAACTTGCAGCATAAGCATAGCACTATAGAATCAATATTTGATGGTTTTAGGCATCTTACCAGTGTTATGAGATATCACAGTAGCAGGTACTGGTCATTCGTTTGGAAAAAAACACTGTTTTATGTTTTGTCAGTGCCATACCAATGACTCTATGTGCCTTTACTGAGAAAACTGAGGCTTTTCCTTTACAAAAATTGCAAAATATTCATCAATACAATGTGAATTGTCTTCAGAAGCCAGACTGTGATTTAAAAACTATTACAGATGGGAAAGTTCATATCACAGTAGGTTTGTTTTGGGTCAATATCAATTAAATTATGAATTATATCACATATTTTGATGAAAAGGGGCATACCGGGGGGTCCTATTCAGGGCAAAATTTTACTACTTCAGATGGTGGAATAAAATTTGACATCAGTTGTTAGGATAAACTGGTAGAGTCCTCTCATATTGGTGAAATATATAGCTGCATCCCCAGTTTTGGAAACAAAATTGACATCCATATTGTTCCATGGGGGTTGGGACACTGTTTTGCTTGCAGTATGGTTAAATGAGACAGATGTTTTCTAAAAATAGTTTGTGCTGATGCAGATGATAGTTTTATTTTGGGATCAGGGTAGTTTTTTAAAGAAAGCTGTAAATTCTCATCCTTCTCAGTTAATTTATAAAGTAACAGGATAGAAAAATCTTTTGGAGGCAATACCAGTTTTCAAGCCCACTTGACAAAGTTTGGACACTTTTCCTTAAAAGAGCAAATTTTCCATGTTTTTGACTCAGCCAAAGCCAAAAGTTGGATTCTAATGCAGAAATGACTCTTTTATCTCATGGAAGTGGTAAAATGTCTCTTTGGTGGGGTTGGGGATGATTATAGGTATCGCGGAACTAAATATTGAAATTAGAGTGAGCCGCCTTAAAATGTTGCACTCGGAAATGACGCAATCTCTAAAAATAAACAGCCTTGGGAAAATCCGTTGTTTCAATAAAAGTTTGAAACATTCTATTGACATCTTGCATTATTGTTGAATATTCCTGATAAAAAAGAGGGTGATTTGATGACTTTTGGACCTAAAAAATACAATTTACTTTTTGTGTGTTTTTGTAGGGAATTCCCTGAAAAATATGTGCACGTGACCGGTACTTCCCTTTGTGCCAGTTTTTCTCTCTTATTTGTTGCATGACCCCCTGTTTTCAGATCAGAAAAAGTTGTCTGAAGGGCTATACTTGACAGAGATATTTGAATGCCAAAATTAAAGTGATGCGATCATATTTTTTTCCACCTGAACGTTATAATGGTCGCCTATGGGAAAATATTTAGTTCTGTGAGACCTATAGGAAATATGTTTTTTGGCTTCCAGACTAGATTCAATTATTATTTTGGGGGATTATTTCACATTTAAATATCTATTTGGGGACCATACACCTTACCAAACCATTTTATTGTTTTGAGAAGTTACATTTTTGTCACAGTCAGCAATTAAAGCTATATATTTCCAAAACTAAGGCTGTTCATGAAAGAAAATTCACATCTTGAGCAAGTGTATTCCCCAGGAGCACACTATAACCTCTGGCAGCTGCTAACTAACAGCCTATCTTACCCTATTAACATATTTATTTAAACCATGGTTTCTCCTCATATTTCTAGGGGCAGGGAGGATTCCAAATCTTCCAACCCCCTCCCAAATCACCATTCAAACACAGACAGAAAACCTACACAGCCCTTCTATTCACTATTATTTAGAAGTTTTTCTCTTCTATATTATGCTCTTCAAAATGTTGGAAAACAATTCCTTCATTGAAAGAGTATCCTGGAACACAAATTTGAGGAAGGGGTGGGGCTACAGTGGAAAACAACATAATAAAATTACAAATGTGAGTGAATGGCATTTGTGCATAGCTACCAATATAGTTGTCTAGTACTAGTGCTGCCATGGTTCCCCTGATGCAGCATAAATTTACAGTGACAGTTGTGAAATATTGCTCTTTCCCTGAACCAAGTCCTCTCTCCCACACATATTTAACCCTTCTGCTGATGATAAACATTTGGAAGACTGAACAGCATGTTTTTAAAGACTGAAGTTAGTATCATACACTTTCAGTTTTTTAAGATTTACTTTGAGGCTTCAGCACTCATGGTCCACTGAGTTATTTTTCAATTTAACAACCTTGCCCTGGCTCTTCCACTATATTTTTCATTGTATGCCATTCAGTACCCTCATGTAGACCTCCTACATGTGTGACTGCAAGCCTATCTGTCTGTCTGTCTGTGTGTCTGTCTCTTCATCAGACATGGTGTTTCTTTGCTTTTCACTTGCCTGGATCTACATTTTCAATAATTGGCAGCTGACTAACTTCCCCCCCCCCCCCCCCCACACACACAAGTATATTAAACATCAAATACCACTATATTCTTGAAGCAAATGTCTGATTCATCCTCTTTGGAAACATGTTTTCAACAATTTCAATCTTTTTGCCAGAATGGGTGTCTGTGGGGATTAAAACAAAGGTTATGAAAGTGCACTTATGGGAACTTGCAGCATAAGCATAGCACTATAGAATCAATATTTGATGGTTTTAGGCATCTTACCAGTGTTATGAGATATCACAGTAGCAGGTACTGGTCATTCGTTTGGAAAAAAACACTGTTTTATGTTTTGTCAGTGCCATACCAATGACTCTATGTGCCTTTACTGAGAAAACTGAGGCTTTTCCTTTACAAAAATTGCAAAATATTCATCAATACAATGTGAATTGTCTTCAGAAGCCAGACTGTGATTTAAAAACTATTACAGATGGGAAAGTTCATATCACAGTAGGTTTGTTTTGGGTCAATATCAATTAAATTATGAATTATATCACATATTTTGATGAAAAGGGGCATACCGGGGGGTCCTATTCAGGGCAAAATTTTACTACTTCAGATGGTGGAATAAAATTTGACATCAGTTGTTAGGATAAACTGGTAGAGTCCTCTCATATTGGTGAAATATATAGCTGCATCCCCAGTTTTGGAAACAAAATTGACATCCATATTGTTCCATGGGGGTTGGGACACTGTTTTGCTTGCAGTATGGTTAAATGAGACAGATGTTTTCTAAAAATAGTTTGTGCTGATGCAGATGATAGTTTTATTTTGGGATCAGGGTAGTTTTTTAAAGAAAGCTGTAAATTCTCATCCTTCTCAGTTAATTTATAAAGTAACAGGATAGAAAAATCTTTTGGAGGCAATACCAGTTTTCAAGCCCACTTGACAAAGTTTGGACACTTTTCCTTAAAAGAGCAAATTTTCCATGTTTTTGACTCAGCCAAAGCCAAAAGTTGGATTCTAATGCAGAAATGACTCTTTTATCTCATGGAAGTGGTAAAATGTCTCTTTGGTGGGGTTGGGGATGATTATAGGAAATATGTTTTTTGGCTTCCAGACTAGATTCAATTATTATTTTGGGGGATTATTTCACATTTAAATATCTATTTGGGGACCATACACCTTACCAAACCATTTTATTGTTTTGAGAAGTTACATTTTTGTCACAGTCAGCAATTAAAGCTATATATTTCCAAAACTAAGGCTGTTCATGAAAGAAAATTCACATCTTGAGCAAGTGTATTCCCCAGGAGCACACTATAACCTCTGGCAGCTGCTAACTAACAGCCTATCTTACCCTATTAACATATTTATTTAAACCATGGTTTCTCCTCATATTTCTAGGGGCAGGGAGGATTCCAAATCTTCCAACCCCCTCCCAAATCACCATTCAAACACAGACAGAAAACCTACACAGCCCTTCTATTCACTATTATTTAGAAGTTTTTCTCTTCTATATTATGCTCTTCAAAATGTTGGAAAACAATTCCTTCATTGAAAGAGTATCCTGGAACACAAATTTGAGGAAGGGGTGGGGCTACAGTGGAAAACAACATAATAAAATTACAAATGTGAGTGAATGGCATTTGTGCATAGCTACCAATATAGTTGTCTAGTACTAGTGCTGCCATGGTTCCCCTGATGCAGCATAAATTTACAGTGACAGTTGTGAAATATTGCTCTTTCCCTGAACCAAGTCCTCTCTCCCACACATATTTAACCCTTCTGCTGATGATAAACATTTGGAAGACTGAACAGCATGTTTTTAAAGACTGAAGTTAGTATCATACACTTTCAGTTTTTTAAGATTTACTTTGAGGCTTCAGCACTCATGGTCCACTGAGTTATTTTTCAATTTAACAACCTTGCCCTGGCTCTTCCACTATATTTTTCATTGTATGCCATTCAGTACCCTCATGTAGACCTCCTACATGTGTGACTGCAAGCCTATCTGTCTGTCTGTCTGTGTGTCTGTCTCTTCATCAGACATGGTGTTTCTTTGCTTTTCACTTGCCTGGATCTACATTTTCAATAATTGGCAGCTGACTAACTTCCCCCCCCCCCCCCCCCCCCCCCCCACACACACAAGTATATTAAACATCAAATACCACTATATTCTTGAAGCAAATGTCTGATTCATCCTCTTTGGAAACATGTTTTCAACAATTTCAATCTTTTTGCCAGAATGGGTGTCTGTGGGGATTAAAACAAAGGTTATGAAAGTGCACTTATGGGAACTTGCAGCATAAGCATAGCACTATAGAATCAATATTTGATGGTTTTAGGCATCTTACCAGTGTTATGAGATATCACAGTAGCAGGTACTGGTCATTCGTTTGGAAAAAAACACTGTTTTATGTTTTGTCAGTGCCATACCAATGACTCTATGTGCCTTTACTGAGAAAACTGAGGCTTTTCCTTTACAAAAATTGCAAAATATTCATCAATACAATGTGAATTGTCTTCAGAAGCCAGACTGTGATTTAAAAACTATTACAGATGGGAAAGTTCATATCACAGTAGGTTTGTTTTGGGTCAATATCAATTAAATTATGAATTATATCACATATTTTGATGAAAAGGGGCATACCGGGGGGTCCTATTCAGGGCAAAATTTTACTACTTCAGATGGTGGAATAAAATTTGACATCAGTTGTTAGGATAAACTGGTAGAGTCCTCTCATATTGGTGAAATATATAGCTGCATCCCCAGTTTTGGAAACAAAATTGACATCCATATTGTTCCATGGGGGTTGGGACACTGTTTTGCTTGCAGTATGGTTAAATGAGACAGATGTTTTCTAAAAATAGTTTGTGCTGATGCAGATGATAGTTTTATTTTGGGATCAGGGTAGTTTTTTAAAGAAAGCTGTAAATTCTCATCCTTCTCAGTTAATTTATAAAGTAACAGGATAGAAAAATCTTTTGGAGGCAATACCAGTTTTCAAGCCCACTTGACAAAGTTTGGACACTTTTCCTTAAAAGAGCAAATTTTCCATGTTTTTGACTCAGCCAAAGCCAAAAGTTGGATTCTAATGCAGAAATGACTCTTTTATCTCATGGAAGTGGTAAAATGTCTCTTTGGTGGGGTTGGGGATGATTATAGGTATCGCGGAACTAAATATTGAAATTAGAGTGAGCCGCCTTAAAATGTTGCACTCGGAAATGACGCAATCTCTAAAAATAAACAGCCTTGGGAAAATCCGTTGTTTCAATAAAAGTTTGAAACATTCTATTGACATCTTGCATTATTGTTGAATATTCCTGATAAAAAAGAGGGTGATTTGATGACTTTTGGACCTAAAAAATACAATTTACTTTTTGTGTGTTTTTGTAGGGAATTCCCTGAAAAATATGTGCACGTGACCGGTACTTCCCTTTGTGCCAGTTTTTCTCTCTTATTTGTTGCATGACCCCCTGTTTTCAGATCAGAAAAAGTTGTCTGAAGGGCTATACTTGACAGAGATATTTGAATGCCAAAATTAAAGTGATGCGATCATATTTTTTTCCACCTGAACGTTATAATGGTCGACTATGGGAAAATATTTAGTTCTGTGAGACCTGTAGGTCTTTTAATCGCGTATCAATAGTTTCTATTTTTGCTAGCTCGTGAAGTTCCTTTATCGGTGTCCATTTAGGTTTACATAGTGCCACACGTAGAGCATAATTTTGAACCCTCTGTAGCTTCTGAATGTTGGTTTTGCTCAGCCACTTGTTATTATGGCACCGTATTCTAGTACAGGACGTATAAATGTTTTGTAGATCTTGAGAAGCACATCTTTACTGTGTGAGGTGGACTTTTGTATTTGTTTCAGTGAGTTAGAATGTAGAGCCCCATGTTGGGAGAAAGGAAATCTCGTAGTATTTGCCCGACAGAGCCGCTGGTATAACTATAGTTTCGACCGTAAGGTCTTATCAAATAAACAAATACATAAGATTTCGTGTTTAGAGTGTGTTTACATGGACCACGAGGTATATTCGAATTGCACCCAATTAGTGAAACACGTATTCTCACACGCAGCAGTTACTCAAAAACCACAAACAACACGCTGTGTCATGCGCTAAATAAGTAACCCGTACCTAAGCTCAGCCTACAGCTGATGGAGCGCAATCCATTTTCATAAGCAGTGAAAAGTTATATAACTCCACGGGGTGGAAGTCCACCCATATGAGTGTCCAAAACATGGACCACAATCTATAACAATTCTCTGCCCATATACTCAGCGTGCAGAGAGCCGTGACCACATACTCTAAGAGTACTGGAGGGGTACCACCCTCCCCACATACACACTATGTCGGACCCACCGAATGTCTCGCACTAAACGTGCAGAGGTAAACATGCAGCCACAAGTCTAGCTCTTGAGACATCCTAACTCTCTCTTCGCAAAAAGTCATGTAACGGACTCCCACAACTGCCTGTAAGCATGCCTTTGTTTCTGCCCCCCCCCCCCCCCCCCCCCCGTTTCAAACATGATTCTGGGCTTTTGGGTCCCTTTTTGGAGGACTTACGTTTACCGATGAGGATTTGATGCTTGCATTGAATCTGCCGTCGGGGGTTGACCAGGCAAACAACAACCAGTGCACTGTAAGCCGCGACTCGCAGGTGGGAGCTCTCCCACGAGAGAGTACCATAAAACAGATCTCCACTGGTATCTGTAATTCTTAACGGTTCAGGGCACCGCCCTAGTAGACTGACATACCTGTATGCAGTTATCGGGAAACACACGAATATCAGATGATCTTAATACCTAATGCAACATAATTTGGTCAGAGCTGTAGTGACTAACACAGCAATTTCACAAACATACTATTTTAAGCAGCAAGAATAGTATCGGCGACCATAGACTAGAAAAATAAACAACAATTTTTCTATATACTTAAACAATTGCGTAACCACACTGAATAAAAGTTATCCCTACAAATAGAATAGCATTGAACTGTAGGATAACCCCATAGAGTGGAAATCCACCCATATGGTTGTCCAACACACGGACCGAAATTTCACCTCGTGCACGAAATAATACTGGCAACTAGAGAATCCAACAAATAAACAAACAAAATCTCTCTCGTTGTTTTTTCCATTTTTTATATATATATGGAAGTGGAGAAACACATAAATGGGACAAACATCCAAAAACCTGGGCTACAAATTGCAACTCAAACGTTTTATTTCCCTCTAATATGGAAGAGTTTACACATCGTCAAGTTTCCAAATTAGGGCATGTAAACTGGTTCCTAAATGTCATTTCTCCAATCACAACACAATCGAACCCATAACCAGTCACATGACTATGAAATCAAGCTAACCTTAACCAGCCAATCAGCGTACAGAACTCATTCACGTGGTACTAACTGACAGAGGAAGAAAGAAGCAGAAACATCTCCCTGTCGCCATTTGGATTGTTAAAACAACACGTTTTCCATCACTGCTAACTGATAGACTGATTACACAGAATCATCAAATATCTCGCTAATTCATTATAATTGGCTTATTTATAGATAGGTGTCGCTTCGTTTTATATCTGCAAGTGCTTACATTCATGATTTCATAACGGATCTTTCTTTTCAGCGTGAGTTTATCCTACCCACTTTGATTTTAGAAAATCAACTTCTCGAGTCTGTTTTCTATGATCACAAATCCTCTGCTTTTAGCACGAGGTGACTTCCACGTATTGCGCGAGACGATTCCTCCACAACTAATGTGCGAGATGAGATTCCTCCGCAACTACTGTGCGAAACGATTCCTCCACAACCAATGTGCGAGATGAAATTTAGAAAACAATACCTCGACATAATTCCAGGGTACCCACCCGATACAAATCCTCTGCCTTTAGCACGAGGTGACTTTCACGTATTGCGTGAGACGATTCCTCCACAACTAATGTGCGAGTTGAGATTCCTCCGCAACTACTGTGCGAAACGATTCCTTCACAATCATTGTGCGAGATGAACTTTAGAAAACAATATCACAACATAATTCCGGGGTACCCACCCGTGTACTAATAGCTGATAAAACCATACCTACATCAGCCTTGCACGTAGTGTGAACAAAACCTACGGCTTATACCAACTTCTCTACACGCTGATAACAGCTGTTTGAACGATCCACTGTACGTGACAATTTCACAAGCTGATCTAATCATATCAGTTATATACGTAACGTAGCCTCAAAGTCTACATAATACACCATTCTTAACACACTGATACCAGTCGTGTACACGATCTTCTTAGAGACTGAATTGATTAGCAGAGAGTAAAAGCACAAGGCTATTCTCTTCTATAACATAATGACTGAGTGAGCCAAATCCACGCTCTGTAGTACCACTCACCCTCTGTAGTGTAAAATCGCACTTCCGTACAGCTTCAACAAGCTGCTTGTCACCAGAGACAACAGAACAGTCGAAATTTCTCAAGCGCATACACGCTATAATAACTGACCACAACATAACTTCAAGTGGTCTGTGTAAACACAACCTAAACACGAAATCTTATGTATTTGTTTATTTGATAAGACCTTACGGTCGAAACTATAGTCATGCCAGCGGCAAATACTACGAGATTTCCTTTCCCCCAACATGGGGCTCTACATTCTAACTCACTGAAACAAATAGAAAAGTCCACCTCACAGAGTAATGGACAAACATAGAAACATGCCTCCCCCGGACGCCTTCAGTCCAAATGCTCAAGGGGAGCGAGGTCAAAAAACCATCCGACTGACTATGAGAAAGGCAACATCTCCATGTTGATTCCAAGTGACTTCTACGGAACCACTGAATGAGAAAATACAAAATATAGTGGTCGGTTAGCAAAACACAACTGTATATACACAAGCCTATCTTGTTAAACATTGTGACAACGATAAAATAGTATGAATGATAGACTTCATACCGGTACCTATCAAACTCTTCCAAATATGATAGGTGAGCTGTTCTAATTATGAATAAGGGAAGCTCTTCTATAAAGCAGCCAAACGCTACGCTTACGCAATCAAGCTCGTCGACAAAGCAGCCAAGCTCCTCGATAAAGCAGCCAATAGTCAAATAAATAACCCTTAAATAAGGGTGCTGACATCTGATACAGCCTAATCTGTTCTTAATGACAATAAATGGTTATATAATCCCAATGAGTGGAAATCCACCCACATGATTTTTCAGCACAAATTAAGTGCAAATAAAGGGCGCGGACAGACAAATAATAGCGTACACTGCACACTTGCTCTCAATCTATCGACAATATCCTTTGAAATGTCGACAATTAATTACTCAGGCAATGTACTCAGCCTAATAGCTGGAAAGCACATTACCTCCAACAATACAGCACACACATGCTGATGAGCCTTTTGGTACGGCCATATTTAATACTGCGCGCCGACACTGATACGGCCTTACACGCTAAAAATAGAGCCAGATCATTTTATTGGAAACACTGACGGCCTCGGCGTTGTATCATGGAAAGCACATGCATTCAACAATATAGCATGCAATTATAGATGAGCCTTAGATCAAGGTCTAGGGGAGAATGGAGGAAACGGGTAGCTAAGCCATCCACCTTTGGTCCTCCACCAGTGCCATCGACCTTCACGCATACCAAATACTGATACGATCTCACAAATAAAACAGTGTACACGTAGTATATTCGAATTGCACCCAATTAGTGAAACACGTATTCTCACACGCAGCAGTTACTCAAAAACCACAAACAACACGCTGTGTCATGCGCTAAATAAGTAACCCGTACCTAAGCTCAGCCTACGGCTGATGGAGCGCAATCCATTTTCATAAGCAGTGAAAAGTTATATAACTCCACGGGGTGGAAGTCCACCCATATGAGTGTCCAAAGCATGGACCACAATCTATAACAATTCTCTGCCCATATACTCAGCGTGCAGAGAGCCGTGATCACATACTCTAAGAGTACTGGAGGGGTACCACCCTCTCCACATACACACTATGTCGGACCCACCGAATGTCTCGCACTAAACGTGCGGTGGTAAACATGCAGCCACAAGACTAGCTCTTGAGACATCCTAACTCTCTCTTCGCAAAAAGTCATGTAACGGACTCCCACAACTGCCTGTAAGCATGCCTTTGTTTCTGCCTCCCCCGTTTCAATCAAAAACCACAAACAACACGCTGTGTCATGCGCTAAATAAGTAACCCGTACCTAAGCTCAGCCTACAGCTGATGGAGCGCAATCCATTTTCATAAGCAGTGAAAAGTTATATAACTCCACGGGGTGGAAGTCCACCCATATGAGTGTCCAAAACATGGACCACAATCTATAACAATTCTCTGCCCATATACTCAGCATGCAGAGAGCCGTGACCGCATACTCTAAGAGTATTGGAGGCGTACCACCCTCCCCACATACACACTATGTCGGACCCGCCGAATATCTCGCACTAAACGTGCAGTGGTAAACAAGCAGCCACAAGACTAGCTCTTGAGACATCCTAACTCTCTCTTCGCAAAAAGTCATGTAACGGACTCCCACAACTGCCTGTAAGCATGCCTTTGTTTCTGCCTCCCCCGTTTTAATCATTGATAATTGTTTTGTGAGCACTCTGTGCAGTGTTTTTGAGATACTGAGTAAATATTCCATTTGTAGTTGGGGATGTAGAAGTATTATTAGTTGTTACACCACTGTATAAACCTTTATAATTTGTGCTAATGTTATGTGAACTGGTCTTGTGCTAGATTTATTTCAGAAATTTATTACTTTTATCAAAAAAAGGAAAGACAGAAAAATGGTTGTTGTCATTCTACTCCTTCATTTCTTTCTCACCTTACATTTTCATAAAATTTTAATCTTTCTATTTAATAATAATAATAATAATATACATTTATATAGCGCAAACATCTCACAATATTAACCCTTAAGCCCCCATATAGCCCCAAACCGCCACTTTTATATTGCATTGAAGCAGGTGCTCCCTTGTGTAATCTTTTTTATTACTCTTGTGTGTAGACTGAATTTTCCCTGGCAGTGGTTCTACATCACTGCTGGCTGCCTGTATAGGCAGCCAGCAGTGATGTAGAACCACTGCCAAGTCATCAATAACTATGTAAGCAGAAAAAGGCCATAAATACTTTAAAATTAAGCTGAGGACTTAAGGGTTAAAAAAAGTTCCATGGCGCTTTACAACACTGCTCATAAACAAAAATATGACCAACATAGGATTTAAAAATATTTGTTGAATAAATGGGATTTCAGTTTAGATTTAAATGCTGTCAAAGAAGGGGCTGTTTTAACAAATTCTGGTAGCATGTTAAACAGTCTAGGAGCATTATAGCTAAAAGAACGTCCACCGTAGCTAGCGAGAACATAGGATTTCTCTTCTAAAAGATTTTGATTTGTGGAACGGATGGGGCGTTTCGGTATATATGGTTTTACTAGATTAGCAATGTAAGCTGGGGACTGCTTCATGTGTACTTTATATGTGAAGAGGAGAATTTTGAACTCAACTCTGGCCATAATAGGAAGCCAATGCAAACTTTTCAACTTAGGTGTTATGTGATCTCTCTTTTTCGCTAATGTCACAATGCGTGTTGTTGTGTTTTGAATAGACTGTAGTCTGCCAAGTTGTTTATTGGGAAGACCATGTAGAAGCGAATTACAGTAGTCCAGCCTTGAAGAAATAAATGCGTGAATGAGGCATTCTGTGGCACGCGTGGTTAGGAATTTTCTGGATCGACCAAGATTTAAGAGGATCAAAACAACTGCCTTCCGGTGGTCTAGGTATTCTAGTATATCATTCTGCACGCTCAGAAGTGCAGATTCTGTGGAGTGGCCTTCGCGGTATGCAGACTGTTTTGGATCCACAAGCTGATTGTTTTTTAAATATAAACGCAGCTGTTTGGCAATTACTTTCTCAATGACTTTGGAGATAAATGGCAGGTTTGATACAGGTCTATAATTTTTCAGTACACAGGGATCTAAAGAAGTCTTTTTTAGAAGAGGCGTAACCAGGGCTGTTTTGAGACATGGTGGCACATAATAACTCTTTGGCCAGCCGCTGATTCGTCGCGGTCCTCATAAGAGAAGGCCATCATTCCCCCTGCACCCCACCCCCTCTTCCCCTCCTCTCCTCCCAGCATTCAGATATAAACTGCTTAATAGTGTCCCTCACTTCCTCTTTTTCAATTTCTTCAATAAGCATTCCTACCCTCTCCCTCGTGTCCCCCTTCAGCCATCTATCCTTTGTTTCTTCACCCCACTTCTGCATTATTCTTCCAGTAAATTTTATTCTATGAGGTATATACTGTGGGCATTCCAAGAGAAAATGTTCCAGGGTCTCCACTACTCCAGAGTGGCACATTTGGCATCCCTTTTCCCCATCTCTCCCAATTTTTCCCCGAAGCTCCAGTGATCTTGATCTCAGTTTGAACAGCAGTGACCCTCCAAAGGTGCCATCTAGGTACTTCTCAAAAGCTGGCTTTTCTTTATATTGTAACCCCTGCAGTGATCTTTTCACGCTAACCCCTGCTCGCCAGTTTCGATTGCAGTCTTCCATGACTCTCTCTTTGACAAACCTTTTGCCTTCTTTCATTCCTACTTCTATGTTTGTGACCTCTATAGAGTAATTGTCCATTAGTTCCCTCACATGTTTTGACCACCCCGTTTCTATATTAGAATTCCAAATGGTATCGAGCATCAATTTACACCACCGGTTGTCAGGCAGGTTTCTCAAGTAGTTAAAGTAACACAGTTTTCCCAAATCTACCCTGTCCTTGATTTTCATCCACCCAAGCTCCCCCCTTACTGCTTCCAAAGCTGCAGCATTACTCGACCCTGTTATCCATCTGCCGGCATCATTCTGAGTACTTTCCAACTTCTTAATAACGGTTTGGTTTAATGGAATCACGTCCGTGCCATACGTTATACTTGGTAAACCCACCCTCTCCCACAGTGTTTTCCCCACAAAGACCTTATTGAAACTATTTTTCCCTAAAAGTTTTAGTTGGTTCAGAATTCTTTTCCCCTTCAGAATCAGTTTGGCTGAGTAATTTCTGTACACCCCTCTTCCCGTTATATTTATGCTTACCCCTAGATACTCATACTCTCCCGTTTCTCCTACAGTGATTTGTTTGCTTTCCCCTTCGGGGATTGAGAACTCCCCCACTCTCCATCTCTTCGTCATATCTACCTTGCGTCCAACGGGTATTACCTTGCTTTTATTTTCATTTAGTTCGAGCCGCCAAGTGTTCCCATATCTACCAACAATTTCCAGCAGTTTCTCTAGCCCCTGTTCAGTTCTAGACATTAACACCATGTCGTCCGCAAAGAATAAGCCTGGTATCTTTATGTCTCCAACATTTACCCCCTCCGCACTCTGAAATAGTTCGTCCCCTAAATCTTTAACATACAATGCAAACAAAATCGGTGAAAAGATACACCCCTGCTTGAGGCCTATATCCATAGGGACTCGTTTTGTAGTGATACTCCCTAGACTGAGTTGGCTTTGCACATCTGTATACAGTGCTTTCATGATTCCCACAAAGTCACCCCCCAGTCCGATGCCCTCGAGCTTTCGCCACATACCTTCCCTCCACACTCGGTCGTACGCTTTTTTCACATCTAGAAATGCCAGAAACATCTTTTTCTTTTCAGCCTTTGTTGATTCTATCAGTTGGGTGAGTGTAAATAGGTGATCAGTGACTCTTCGTCCTTTCCTGAAACCATTTTGAATTTCTCCTAAAAAACCTTTCTCTTCTATAACTTCCTCTAGTCTACCGTATATGACCTTACAGAATACTTTTCCGATGTTACTACTAACTGATATCCCCCTATAGTTATCTAGAACTTCCTTATCCCCCTTTTTGTGTATGAACGACACCTTACTTTCCCTCCACTCTCTGGGGACCTCTTGCTTTCGCAGAGCCAGGTTGAAAAGGTTTGTCAGGACTTCAATAAGTTCCTCCCCTCCATTTTTGAGGAATTCGTTCGGAATTTCATCAGTCCCTCCCGCTTTACCATAACCATTTTGTACTGACTCATTAACAATCTTTGTTATACAACCTATGAGAGCTGGAAGACATGACTTCAACAAAGAAGTAGGAATAGGATCTAAGGCACAACTATTAGTTGGCGAGGACATGATAATTTTCTCAACAACACTTTCGGACACACAATCAAAGCTTACCAATCTTTTATCAGATGAGATAAATGGGGTTTCGGTTGGGCCTTGATCGAAGGTACGTTGTGTTTGATCAAGGGTCTTTCTAATTGTCTCAATTGTATTCGCGAAAAACTCTGAGAACTTTTGGGCAATATGGGCACTAGACAGCTCCACCGAAAATTTATTTGTCTGCTTCGATTATAGGGACTGTATGATTTAGAACAGTTGCTTTTGGTCAGAACCACAGGTACTGATCTTACCACAAAGAAACTGTTTCTTAAAGTGAGTAATTTGGTTTTTGACAACTTTACATTGTGCAATGTACATCTCGCGATGTACAGTTAGATTTGTACGTCGCCATTGCCTTTCTAGTTGGTGGCGCATTTGTTTGGATGTACGAATTTCATCATTCATCCAGGGGCGTGTTTTTCTACTGATGATAGTTTTTGAAATTACGGGTGCTGTCTTATCGAGTAGCTCCCTAAGACTAGAATTGTAGCAATCTAGCAGGTCCTGGAGAGAAGTCCCACAATTAAGTTTGCTATCCCTTCCATCGCCATTAGAAACTTTTAATTGTGGCATTATAATCTTTTTTTGTTTTCGCGCTTCGATTGGCCTGTGAATCAAGATAATTGTTTTTCGTTAGGGTGAAGCTTCATTTTGCTTTCAAATCGAGCCAACTCATTGTCATGGTTCATCCCCTGCCTTTTTCCCATGACACCATGCAGAAGGGACGTCGTACCATAAAATTTCCCACGTGCTCACCAGACATTGGCTTCCACGCAATTGTAAACTACACTATGGTTGGTGCCGTCTACCCTCTATCATCCAATAAGTAGTTTGTCAGATTGTACAGGCCAGTGATGAATTGCTGAATAAAATAGTGGGTGGGCCCTAAAATAGTAGATGGATGGTAAGTCATCTCGAAGCGCTGACCGCCATCGAAGGCGTCAGGGGGGGGGGGGGGGGGTTCTCCCCTCCGATGCCCTCGGTGACGGTCAGCACATCAGGGAAGCATGAAAGGAGCTTAACCCACCATCCTTTGTAAGTTGGACCGGAAAAGATTTTTGAAACTACCATTAGTAAGGGAGTCCTGATTGATTTTCATATCTTTCTGTCGCATAATTCCACGCCGTAGGCAAAGGGTTAACTGTCCTCATGACAAACGTTGTTTGAGAAAATATATACGAAATTGCAGCTTTTGAGCTTTGAATGAAGCAAAGCTGTAGCTTGATATGGTAAATAAATACTGATCGCGCATATGAGCAAACTTCTCAGGATGTGAGTCCAATCACCGCTATCACAGCGCGGATGACACTGCGTTCACTTCTTATGCACATGGGCCCTCAAACAGTATGAATTTGAGGATGGAATGATTCACAAACAAATCAGACCATATTTTATCTAGAACATTCTGTCCGGGAGATTAGGTACATTAACTTGGGTCTTGGGGAATTTGTCCTGGTGCCAGTTGGGTAGTATTGAGTGTTGTGAGGTGTTATTGGGTAGTATTGGGTGTTATTGGGTAGTATTGGGTAGTATTGGGTGTTATTGGGTACATCGACGTGCCCAAAATAAACCTATATTTTCAACTGTAACGGTGACTTGTTATTTTTTCATCTTTCCACCCAAACGCGGCCCCATTCTGAAGAGATTGCGAATTGACTTGGGCTTTTCCCTCTTACTGCTGTCCCAAACCAAGTTGAATACGAATTGGGTGCTGGACGTTTCGTACACGGGAGTTTCGTACACGGCCAATTTAGGACGTTTCGTACACAAAAAGCCTGGACGTTTCGTACACAGATTTCAGTTTCGCATTTTCTCGTTATATCTCACTTTTTTCCTTCTAATTTCAGATTTTCGGTTTAAAAGAAAGAAAGAAGACTATTTTCTTGCATGAAATAATTTTATTTTCCAATAAATACATGGTGATTTTAGTTGAAATCTCATACATGCTAAATTAAAATAAATTCATTAAACTAAAATAACATGTTTTGTTTTTATGTGTTTGTTGTATTCTGCGTGTGATTTTATTGTATTACATCAATATAAAATATATTGCTATCTTTGATATCGACAAAATTCTATTGCGTTTTTATGACAACTTATCTCCGGCGATACTGCACATGAGGTGATTCGATAAATTTTATCGATATTTGCCCTTCAAAGATAGTACTAGTCTCTGGTTCCATTTCATGGGAATCCCTTGGACTTTCCATTAAATGACACCAAGGATACTGTACATTATGGAACCAGAGACTAGAGACTAGTAGTAGTACTATCTTTGAAATTCAGATTTGACATGACACCGCGCTTGTTGCTTTTCCAAGTCAAAGGTCACTTGTAGACTCCAGTGAAAGCTTGTCAGACTCTTTGCAATTTACCGCTGACTAGATTAGTCATCGCATGTACAAACAAACAAACAAACAAAATAACCTAAAAACATCTCGGCAATATTCAAACAAGTCACTCATTGGTAAAATCAAACAGTAAATCAAACAGTAAATCAAACAATAAATCAAAGAAATCAAGGAAAATTAACCTATTCAACATGCAATTAAATACCAACAGTATCTATAAAAACAGGAATAATTTTACATAAATATTCACGGGAGATATTCATAAATGTAAAAATATTAATTTAATGTAACAAAAATAATAAATAATTTTATAATACAAGGTCTAAAACAGATAATTAAACACGTGTACGAAACGCTCACTTCGTGTACGAAACGTCCAATTTTTGTGTACGAAACGTCTTATTTGTGTACGAATCGTCGCGTGTACGAATACTGGACTTTTCGCCGGAAAGACAGTTCGCCGTAAAAGACATTTCGCCGGAACTTAAATTTTTAAAATTGGACAGTTCGACGAAAAGATTTTAAAATTTAAAAAATGACTTACCCATTTTTTTAAAATCCGTTTAACAGGTCAAAACCGACTCATTGAGGATGAAATTCTAAATTGAAATGAACGTTTAACTGAACACAATGTTTTTTTTCTGTTTTTTTTCCGCCGACAAGCCAAAATGCCAATTAACACTGACGGCACATTTTTTTTCTACCGACATGGCATATGACAGTGTTGTGAAATGCAACAAAAACAAATTTAACCGACATGGCATATCATATGTCAGTGTTGTTAAATGCAACAAAAACATTTTCTGTCGGTGGATAGCATTGATGTTAGGAGATTATTGTTGTCATTGTTTTCTTAAGGTTTGGTGAAATATTATTTTTACCCATCGTTTTATTGCATTTGCATGACAATCCTCATGCAAAGATGTGCAGAAAACCCAACAAGACCAAGGCAAGGATTGAAACAATCTTCCCAGCAAACAGCCCTTTTGGGTGGGAGTGGGGGAGGTTATTTGGAATTCCCGAAGGAAACCAGATACCTCATAATCATCGGGGCCGCTACCAAACCGACGTTGCTGTTTGGTTTTCTTTTCTCTTCTTCCTTTAAATTTGCCATCACACAACCTTATATTCTGATTATTGACAATCTATCACTCCAACCAAAACTGCCGGAAATTCTAACCGCGCGCATTACCCCTCAGACAACATTTGAGGCAATAGGAAAGCTAGGCCTGTGTGATCCAAGTGAAATAAAGTAAGGTTAACCGGGTCGCAAGGGATTTGTAATGATGATTGCACCCCCACCCCCACCCCGTGGACAACTCGTACCCACAGTTGGACAACTCGTACTCAAGGTTGGACAACTCGTAACCACAGTTGGTCAACATGTACCTGGTCTTTAATTGTACGGGCGAAGGCGCATATTGGCTGAAGGACTTGAGAAGATGAGTATCTGTTTTGAATGGGTGTGCATAAAGGCAAAACCTTTCCATTTTTAGCATTTATCTCAGCAGAACAGTCTGAACAAACTTCGCAAGAGATCAATTCGAAGGAAACAAGAAATATTTAAATTATATATTAATACATTGGTGTTGATACGGGAGACGACCCCCCCCCCCCCCCCCAAAAAAAAAAAAAAAAAATCGGGTAATCTTTGGCTCTTCGTTAAACTTCTGAGGGCTTTTTTACGTAATATTTTGTCGTACTGGTAGTCATACCCAGCATTTCACGTGTTGATGAGGGGTTAACGCAAAATCAGATGCGATTGGGGCTCATTGCCCCACCCTACCCCACCCCTTCATTGGTTAAAGGATTAACGCGATGTCGGACGCGATCGGGGCCCATCCGAAGTCCCTTTCCTTGTCAAATTACATCTATATAGACCTGTGCCAATTTTTGTTTCGATCGGTCGAGGCACGAGAGTCAGGTGCCTATAAAGAGAGAGAGCGAGAGAGAGAGAGAGAGAGAGAGAGAGAGAGAGATTCACTTTTATAGTCTAATTGCAAACCTTACAAAAATGCTAATTATCATTCGATTTTCATGATTGTCATGGAAGATAATTGTTAGAAAAACACACGTCCCAACTGGAAGATTAACTTAATTGGCGATAATAATATGCACAGATAATTGGAAGAAAATTAAACACCAATCGACTATAAGGTAATAGATGAGAGAAAATAATTCTTCATGATCTCACACCTGTCACTGCCGGGTAAGTCTAAATTAAATGACTGTCGAGTTTTCAGGTGTGTCGGTGTTGACCATAAAATTTCCGACAGAAATCAGTTGATGCGAGCTGGTGGACTCATGGAAAGAGATATATTAGAGCTTCTTACTTGGATTTTTTTTAAATGAACATCATTTGTGATCTTCTTGATTCAGTCTATCACTGGTCATTGTTTGCAGTTTTTCTTCCGAGCGGGTAAACGTGCTACGCTTCAAGTACAAAATCCGGCTGGACTCTCACTTTACAATGAAATCCTTTCTCGCCTGACCGGAGTGGCGCCTCACCAGTGATGTAACTTTGCCACACGAAAAATAATCTAAAGGTGGAGAGTGGCATTATTAATTAGGAAAGGTAAGAGTTAATGCGACGAGGGCTATGGTTTTCACCCTGATAATTTGCAGAGCCTAGGCCTAGATGCAAGGCCTTTTAGTTTTTTCCAGTACCCAATATTGAAGCGCAGAAACCGGGTGTCGGAGTTGGGGATGGGGGAGGGGGTGTCATTCACCCCAGTTCTTGTACGAATATGATTGCAGACTTCCAGGAACCACTGGTGCCTGCTATCAACAAAGTACGGTCAATGAATATATGTTTCCTGTTCTGTGTATCACAGCCGTCATTTAGACGTAAACTTTGTGTATATTTCATTCATATTCATGGAATATCTGACAAAGGAATTTCAAAGTAAACTGATTTCCATTACTATTATTGCACCTTAAACGATCAAACAAAAGCAAAAACCCCGCTTCTATAATTCTTAGGCCATTAACTGCCTTCGCCCATACAACTAAACACCAAGTACAAGTTGACCAGCCATGGGTACGAGTTGTCCAGGGTACGGGACGGTTCGCCATCGGGACGATTCGCCATAACCTCGATTTTATGGCGAATCGTCCCACCTAAAATGGCGAATCGTCCCGGTTTTTTAACCAAGATTTTCATTTTATTTTTTCATTTATTTTCAATATTTCAATATTTTTTTTTCTTTTTATTCTACTTTTTAATTTTACATGAAAAGAACATTTAAATCAACATAATTTTTTTCTCAAAAGATCTTATATCAAATTAGCTAATATCTTATTAGGTACTTACTTACACTGAGTCAATTACAGGGGAAATTGTTGTCAAAACAAACAATACTGGATATGTGTGCAATGAAAAATATGAAGAAAATGTTTATATAACAATTTGCATTGGAGATTGAAATTGCCAGAAAGGGAGAGCCGCAAGTCTTGTTTTTACAAATCTGAGTGATACGTGTTTTTTTTAAAACCAGCTTGTTTGTTTATACAACAAT
The DNA here is from genome assembly GCA_031216915.1 of Pictodentalium vernedei. Classification (NCBI taxonomy): domain Eukaryota; kingdom Metazoa; phylum Mollusca; class Scaphopoda; order Dentaliida; family Dentaliidae; genus Pictodentalium; species Pictodentalium vernedei. The sequence goes on from CM062295.1 coordinate 741,728,782, forward strand.
CCAGGTTAGTTGACTGATGTCTCATTCTTTGGTCGTATGGGCTACCGAAACTATTTCTCTCAGAACGCTTGATCAAAAGTTTATTTCAAAAGCATGAAAGAGAATTCGGTTAACTTCTTTTAATTCTACTTACTATAAAAGGGGTCTAGGCACAATGAACATTTCATCTGAAGATGATCAGAGGTAGAAATTGGGGAGCAAACAAAGATGTGCTTCTCAAGCTCTACAAAACATTTATACGTCCGGGACTAGAATACGGTGCCCATGATAACAAGCGACCTAAGCAAAACCAACATTCAGAAGCTACAGAGGGTTCAAAATTATGCCCTGCGAGTGGCACTATGCAAACCCAAATGGACACCGATAAAGGAACTTAACGAGCTAGCAAAAATAGAAACTATTGATACGCGATTAAAAGACCTACAAAACAAAACCCTCAACAGACTCCAAGATAGTGAATTAATGGTTGAGCTGAAACGAACACCGATCCCATAACAGAAAAACAAAATAAGTTTCCAGAAAATAAAAAAAAAAAAATAAAAAAAAAAAATAAAATAAAATAAAAATTATACAATATAACTAAATCGCGTGGAGTCAATGAGGATTGCCTCGCTACTCATTGGGAACTTTAGGATAGAGTCTGTGAGGACTGCCTCGCAACTCTGCTGAAGCGCGATTGAAACGCGTTTAATAAGATCTATATAACAAAACCCTCCACACTCTCCAGGACAGTGAATCAGTGGTGAAGCTGAACGAACACCGAACCCTAAACAGAAAAACAAATAATCCACAGTAAATTAAAAGTACTCAATAGCATGGAGTCAGTGAGGATTGCCTCGATACTCATTAAGATCTTTAGGATTGAGTCTGTGAGGATTGCCTCGCAACTCTGCGTGTGGGGAGTGGGCTCCGAAGAAACACACACCTTACCCCATCCATAGCAACAATCACACAGCATGCACAATATTACAATAGCGGATACCTATCTTTCTCTCTACCTATAACTTTTCTAACTGAACATTCTCAAATTTTCTTGCAACACTCTATTCAAGAAGACGCATGGAAATGGTAGACAAAGCGTAGGAGGAATTGGTGCAACCTACCTTTCTGCAACATATACAAGAAACCACCAAACGATAGGCAAGGATTGAAACAAGCTTGTCTGGCTGGGAACGAGTGTACATTTGATATACATAAACATTTGAATAAGATTTAACAGCCCTTTTAAGGGCTTGAGGGTGTGTGTCAGTGAGAGTTTGTTTTTTTTTTTGGGGGGGGGGGGGGGGTGGAGGAGGTCATTTGGAATTCCCGAAGGATAACCAGATACCTCAAATCACATACGGCATCCTATCTCCCAGAAGGCTTGATGGATGACTCCCGGGTTTTTTAAAACTACACTGTTGGAGCTTTCTCCACTTCTTTTTTGTAACCGCTAAATAGTTTCAACAAGGTCTTTGTGGGGTAAAACACTGTGGGAGAGGGGTGGGTTTACCAAGTATAACGTATGGCACGGGACGTTATTCCATTAAACCAAACCGTTATTAAGAAGTTGAGAAATACTCAAATGATGCCGGCAGATGGATAACAGGGTCGAGTAATGCTGCAGCTTTGGAAGCAGTAAGGGGGGAGCTTGGGTGGATTGAAAATCAAGGACAGGGTAGATTTGGGAAAACTGTGTTACTTTAACTACTTGAGAAACCTGCCTGACAACCGGTGGTGCAAAATTGATGCTCGATACCATTTGGAATTCTAATATAGAAACGGGGTGGTCAAAACATGTGAGGGAACTAATGGACAATTACTCTACAGAGGTCACAAACATAGAAGTAGGAATGAAAGAAGGCAAAAGGGTTTGTCAAAGAGAGAGTCATGGAAGATTGCAATCGAAACTGGCGAGCAGGGGTTAGCGTGAAAAGATCACTGCAGGGGTTACAATATAAGAAAAGCCAGCTTTTGAGAAGTACCTAGATGCACCTTTGGGAGGGTCACTGCTGTTCAAAACTGAGATCAAGATCACTGGAGCTTCGGGGAAAAATTGGGAGAGATGGGGAAAAGGGATGCCAAATGTGCCACTCTGGAGTAGTGGAGACCCTGGAACATTTTCTCTTGGAATGCCCACAGTATATACCTCATAGAATAAAATTTACTGGAAGAATAATGCAGAAGTGGGGTGAAGAAACAAAGGATAGATGGCTGAAGGGGGACACGAGGGAGAGGGTAGGAATGCTTATTGAAGAAATTGAAAAAGAGGAAGTGAGGGACACTATTAAGCAGTTTATATCTGAATGCTGGGAGGAGAGGAGGGGAAGAGGGGGTGGGGTGCAGGGGGAATGATGGCCTTCTCTTATGAGGACCGCGACAAATCAGCGGCTGGCCAAAGAGTTATTATTATGGTCATATACCGGGGCCGCTACCAAACCGGCGTTGCTGTTTGGTTTTCTTTTCTCTTCTTCCCTTCAACTTGCCATCGCTCAGCTTTACATTCTGACTCGCCACCATGGTATGGACTCAAACCTCTACCATCGCCGAACTGGAACCGAATAGAACTCGCCCTCTAATAGTTTTAAAGGCGTTGAGGGATTGAGGATTGACCATCTAACACTACAACGTAAACTGCCGGGTATTCTAACCGCGTGCATAACCCCCTCAGACTCCATTTTGGGCAATAGGAAAGCTAGGCCTGTGTGATCCAAGGGAAAAATAAGGTTAACCGGGTCGCAAGGGATTTGTAAATCCCACATCGTCCCTGCGCGCCTCGGCGCGCTAAAACCTTTCATTCATTCATTCACATTTCATCATTTCCTCACAATGAATTACAAAACCGATCTGCCCAATGACGACGATTTACCCACCGACAGACCAACGAATTATAGCGTATTACCAGAGGGTTCAAAGCGTGGAAATCCACTCCTTGTTTCGACTGATGGCTACTCATATGTCAAGCTGGTAAGTTATTATTTAAAGTATTTTTGATAACCAACTGTCACGGTTGTAGTAAAAGGCAAAGACAAAAGGCGCAGATACAGCGAGCTACAAAATGGCAGATTATACTTGCAGCACACCGAGCAAGGATTGAAACAAGCTTGTTACGGTTGGGAGGAAAGGTAAAGACGAAAGGCACAGATTTATGGAGCTACATAACAAGAAAGAGGCAGATTATACTTGCCTGAAGAGTGAATATTGCTCGCAGCATACCGGACAAGGATTGAAACAAGCTTGTTACGGTTGGGATGAAAGGTAAAGACGAAAGGCACAGATTTATGGAGCTACATAACAAAAAAGTGGCAGATTATACTTGCCTAAAGCTCGGAGATGGTTTATTGATGGCACCTTCAAGATAACTGGCGCTCCCTTCCAACACGGACAACTCTTGAGCATCAATGCCTTCGTACAGAAAAATGGAAAGAGAAAGCAGTTTCCCCTACTCTACGCTCTGATGTCAAACAGGACGCAAGCTGTTTACAGAAATGTTACCAGAATAGGGCTACAGACGGCGTATCAGCAGGGTGGTCCCGTCCAAGATTTTATACGACAGATGCTGGCTCTCCCTTTCTTACCTGCGAATCAGATCAGGGAAACATTTGAGGCACTGCAACAAAAAACAGTACCAGAAACCAAGCTCCGTAAATTTACTGGTTATGTACAAGAACAATGGATTAACTCCAGTACATTCTCCATACATGAATGGTGTATTTATGGACATACTGTTCGCACAAACAACGACATAGAAGGTGTGTAGCTAATCATGTTTTGTATTTATCGTAAAAATGTTATATTCCGGATTAAAATAAATAAATAAATAAATAAATAAATAAATAAATAAATAAATAAAATAAATAAATCTCAAAGAGCTTGTATCAGAAGCACTTTCTACTTTACACTTTATGGGCGGTACTGTAATAAATATCACAAAGATATTAAATTTTTGCTTCTTAATCTGAACTAATCAATATACTTTTTTCATTCCAGCCTGGCATAGAAGAATGAATACCACTGGAACCAATATCAGCTTCTATAAACTCGTCCCCCTCTTGTACCAAGAATCCAAGACAGTTGAGCTTCGGGTCATAGCAACCGACTTAGAGAGTGACATTCGGTCAAAATATACAAAGACAGCTGCAAGAATACAGGAATGTTGAGATGATTATATGGCAGATCCTCCACGTTTGACAACAGCAGCTTTCTTAAGAAAATGCGCATGTATTTACACAGAACAGAAAACTTCACGGAAACGAAAAAGAACTGATGACACAACTACGGCAGTTTGATTGAACACAACCACAGCAGTTGCATTATGTATCCTAAGTTATTTTGTTTTATTTTTATATATTGTCAGCTTTTGTTATTTATGTGTTATACTTGTTATATTGCCGCAAAATATTGCGTCAGCCTACTGTTATTTACTACCAACTATATTGATGAAATTTAAAAAATAAACAACATATATTTTGTTGAAGCCAAGCGTTCTGTTGTCTGTTTTCTATTTCCCACTCCCGGTAATACTCTTCTAGTCAATACCACTGATCTAAAAATAAAGTTTATTTTTAGACCAGTAAATAACCCCGAATGGCGAATCGTCCCGCCTACGAAAAATGGCGAATCGTCCCGATGGCGAACCGTCCCGGTCGACAATGGCGAATCGTCCCGATGGCGAACCGTCCCGTTCCCGTTGTCCAACCTTGGGTACGATTTGTCCAATTGTGGGTACGAGTTGTCCAGCCGAAAATGGGTACGAGTCGTCCAATTGTGGGTACGTCTTGTCTGGTACGAGTTGTCTAGAAACCACCATGAAATACCGGAATCACTGACCTGATCAATAATAAGCCAATTTCTAAACTGCCATCTTGGCTTTTAATCTATGCAAGGTCACAGGTCGCGAGGTATAAACATTCCAAGAAAACGCGTTGTTAGCAATGAAATCGCACTGTTTACACCTCGCGACCTGTGACCTTGCATAGATTAAAGTCCAAAGATGGCAGTTCCGAAATTGGCTTATTCGTATCTCCCTCACATTGTTATTGAATTATCTAAATTATGTCACAGGTTTGCTAATTACTACGCTTTTTTAACAAATTACCATGCATTATTGAACTGATCGTAAAAAATAAGGGCGATTCTGGTATTTGTTGGTGATTCCGGTATATAGGTAACCCCCCCCCCCCAAAGTGCCCCTTTTTGCTACCCTCAAGTGCCATATTATTTGGCCGTCGGTTGATTTGTCGACCCAGTCCCACTGGGTTATTCCTCCCTCACTATCCCTCCTAATCACCAACATTCAGTCAAAATCTCCTTTATAATTCCACCCACTGGCGTTTTCTCGGCCCCCAACCCCCAAATTGACCCTTTCCCTCACATCAACACTCATCTACTTATCCTTCATATTTTTACCCCATTTTTTTTACCCCTTTTGTATTTATAAATTGTACCATATTTTCTTGTGTCGCTTTTCTTGTGCCGGTTTTACAAAGGAAGCGATTGGTCAACAGCTGGTCAATGAGTTATTACCTTGTGTTGTTAATTGTAACTGGTACAAAAGTTTTCTCAGGCGCGTCTCCTTTGTCAGAAGTGTTGTTTTTTCATTTCAATTTTACACTCAATTCCTCTCTATGTCCACGTCCTTTCATCAAAACGGAAATTGTTGATTGGCGGCAATATGAAATTTTGTTTATTAAATCTTCGTCATAAAAATCTAGTATGTCACAAGCAGAAGGATCAAACAGCCTTGGAAATTATTTTAGTCTGGAAGATATCCTGTCCACTCAAGAAAAATTACCTTGCAAGATAGAATTGCCAATTTACCGCATGGGTACTTTATCGATGCTCCACTGTATCACCTAATTTCGTGGTGGAGCGTACCACAGGTTCCTCTCCAGAGGGCTCCGTGACAACTCGGCCCGGGCTGATTTTCCGTGACAATTTGCCCCGTTTTGGTCGTTGAACAAGTTTTGAAATTTTCACTAGTGCCCAAAATATTGTAATATATCAAAATAATGAGTAAAAGGAAATGGAATATATTCACCTTCTCAAAAACAAATAATATTTTTTATGATTTTGTCGTCCGTCAAGCTTTCAATGGCATGAGTAACGAATTGCAGAAATTTCGGAAGTGATCGGTAATTCCAATGAAAGGGTTTCAAATAAATTGCTTTGAACTCCAGACTATGGAGAAAGTAGTCCAATAATATTAGCCTTTGCCTGTGCTCCGAATTTATTATTTTTTGTTTTTTAATATGTCGCACCGTCGAAGTCTAATCTGATCTTTCGTTTTTCCAGCAGCAAAGTTCAGCGAGAGACTCTCGCTGAACAGTTGGACCTCGATTAAAGATCAAATTTCCCCACCTGGTTCCTACTTCCGATTGACAGTTGTGTAAAACACATTTTTCTTCATTCTGGTGGTCATTTTCTTGCAAATAAATCGATATTTTGAATTATTTAGGCGTCATTTGCACTGCAATTTTTTCAACTCGAAACAAACTGTTGAACCAGAAGGTGGGTTGATAGGAAAATGCGGATTGAAAAACGGAATACCGATAATGTAGTGCACACCAAGTCAAACGACGCGGCAGTCGTTGCAATACCGCTGAGGTCCGTTCCCGGAAATGGGATACGATTTTTAACAATTTTTCAACCGTTGTAACATTACCGCTTGAAAAAATGTTTTTATTTAATTATTGGTATTTAATACGTAATTCAACAGTAAGTATAGGAAATTTATACATCTAATATGAATGTGAAGGCATATTATTCTTGTCGAATGTGGGAACATGTATGGAGAATGAGTATTCATCATATTAGTGTTATGTCGCCTAATTTCGTACTTTGCTGCTGGAAAAACGAAAGATCAGATTAGACTTCGAGGGTGCGACATTAAAAATCAAAAAATAATAAATTCGGAGCACAGGCGAAGGCTAATATTATTGGACTAGGGAGAAAGTAGAGATACACGGTTAACCGAAAATTTCGTTTGGTTTCGGTTTTGTTATCAAAACCGAAACAATTACAGAAAACCTGTCGTCGCTGTTTTGAACTTCAGTGTTGAAAAACTCTAATTAGGTCTTCACTTCTCAAATAAAGAGAGAAACAACCTAAAGTTAACCTTGTTTTTAAACCTCAGAGCCGTAATACCCCGTTTTCAGAACAGGTGCTTCAATTGATATTGCGTTCGAGCATGGCATTTAACGTAAAAATAGGTGACAAAATGACTTGTTACGCATCGTGTTTTAAAGCTTCATCTGTTTATCAAATGCGATTTCCTTTGCAGAACTGGAACTTGTCACTTGTTCCACATTTATAGTCACAATTATATTTATTTCTACACTTAATTTTGAAAGCTTGAACTCCAAAGCCAGTGTCAGAATCACACTCACAGTTGAAGTTGGATAGAAATTTAGGTTACAATGACTTATATGAGCGACTTTTTTACTTGATAAAAGTTTTAGGCCAAAAAGAAGGGTTTTGGTTCTCAGGCACCGCCGCATTGGAAAAATACCCCCCGCATTGAATTTTTTTATGGAGGTTCAAGATTTCTCCAAAAGTAAACAATGCACCGCCAATCTCAGACGTTCATTGCAATATAGCAAAAATACCATATCTGTCCGTGTATACGTCGCCCCCGTGTATACAGTTAAAACTAGAAGTCCTGTCACGAACTGTGCGCTTATCTAGGCTTAATTGCGCGTATGAATTGCGCGCAGTTGCCATATCGAATGGGATCCAAAGCACGGCAGGTTCTCCAGGTTACTCATAGCAAACACGGGCAATGTTTCTGCCAATGGATCTCCGGGTTATTTGGAGGTCCATTGGCTGAAACATTGCTTGTGTACAGGCCATATTTACAGAATTCGATAGCTTTACTATGGTCATAAAGTGTAGATTAACGCGCATATTGACGTGCTATTTGTGCGCATTTCAGGACAGGACTTTTAGTTTTAACTGTACGTCGCACCCCCAACTCACGCTTGGAATTCCTCCCTTTTGCCTAAAGCTCATGTATAGGTCGCACACCCATTGTCAAGTATATGCAGTCAACAAGAATTAGTTGCAAGTTTATACATTTCGCCAATTAGGGATACAACAGAAATAGGTAAGTTTTCACGAGTTACCATGTGTTGAATAAGATAAAAGAATAAAGGAAAATTATTATTAAACATTTAAAAAATACTTTTCTTTTATCTGTTTTTCGTTGTTTGTTTATCACCCCAATGGCTTCATCTCTGTCGAGATAATCCAACACTCGTTTGTTCCTGAGACTTCATAGTTTCAGAGTCAGAGCACCATTTGCGCCATAACCTGCGCATTTGTTGTGTTTACGTTGGTTTTTTCCGAAACGTGACAGGAAAAAACAATATAAATACAACAACTGCACAGGTTACAGCGCAAATCGTCCTACATAAGCATTGTTGGTGCTATTAAAACTGAGGTAAAACGGACAGTAAAAACCCTCCCGACTTGCTATAACACACCAGGTACGATTACGTAATATGTTGATGCACAACTGAACTTGATCTGTAGCTTCCCCCATTTGCCCACCCCCCCCCCCCCACCCTGGACCGGGGTCCCCTGGAACTGTCCATCATATTCCTAACAGGGTGAGCCGCCACTGCAATTAACATGCATTAAATAGTTGCCTTAAGCATTGAAACATCTATTTAATGGTCTATCAATAACGTTACAAATATACAATCAAATTATTTTACCATAAGGGCAAATCCAGTCATCGGTGCACTTTGTATGCACCTTCACCCTACCCTCCCCCCCCCCCCCCCCCCACCCCACCCCCCCCCCACCCTCTATTTTCTCCTGCATTGTGAATTTAGTATTTGTTTTCCGATCGGCTCCAAATTTGGTATGTGGTTTAATCACAACAAAATACAGGTCAAGTTCGAATATGGGGTCGGTCTGAACAATTTTTGCCTGAATTATGGCCCCTGTTGGACTTAGAATTCGTAAAATATTTGGTTTCCGGATGATAACTTTAGTATTTGTTTTCCGATCGGCTCCAAACTTGGTATGTGGTTTAATCACAACAAAATACAGGTCAAGTTCGAATATGGGGTCGGTCTGAACAATTTTTGCCTGAATTATGGCCCCTGTTGGACTTAGAATTCTTCGTCAAATATTTGGTTTCCGGATGATAACTTTAGTATTTGTTTTTCGATTGGCTTCAAACTTGTTAGTCTTTTTCTCAAATGACCGTAACATATATATATATGCCAGTATAAATTTCTCGCACTCTAAAAAAATTGCAAATGTGTTAAAATGGTACAATTTGAACAGTTCACGGGCGTATGATGCAATGCCCAGCGGTGCTCTTGTTTTAAATTTAATTTTTACACGGGTTTGTTACTAGACAGGTAACTAAAAAATGAGACGGAAACATATAAAAAATTTTTGGCATTTTAGAAACAGGGGATGCTCTGCTCAAGGGGTGGGTAGGCGGGGTTGGTGGGAAAATTCTGCTTTTGAGGCTGCTAGGTGGCTGAAAATGACTGGTTTCGGTATTTTTTCAGGCAATTTTTCAGGTTGAAGTCTTGCCTTTGACAATAAATAATTCCACCCGCATTCAGATTGTTTATTTCTACTTAGTCAGATAGTGTTATATGTTTTTTGTGGATTTGGGAAATGTAATACATGTAATGGGTTTGATAACTAAGTTACAGGATATTTGCATTTGAAGAGAGTGTATGGCATGTCATATTTGGAAATGCCTGGAAAACTGTGGAGCGGAACCTAAGTCACTTATTTTCGTTTCGACACTTGAAGCTCCGACTGGAACGCAACAAAATAGAAATAAAAAAATATCTGCCGAAAGCGACAATGGACAATTGCTTGTCGTGTGATTTCAAATAAATGGACGTTTATTTGACGAATTAAAATGCCCATTTATCACACTCGAGCACATTCGATTTTTGAAAATACTCGTTTTCATGTAAACCTTGCATCACTCAGTTCAGCCTTTTCTCATTTTGGCCAATTTTTAGAGGGCGATTTGTAATCGCCCCGACTATTTTTCTAGGCGACTTTGGGCTTAGAAGGGCGACTTAATCGCCCTAGTCGCCCTCACGGCTGGTCCCTGCTATGAACAACAATAATTCCACAATTGAAGGAGAGCTGCGTGTAAGATTCTGTTATTAAGGGTCCGTGCGAGACTACGAGTTGGGGAGAGTGCGAGTTTTGGCCCCCCATCTTTAAAAAAATTTGGGAAAGTTTTTAAATGGTTGCCAAAACTTTGTGTTCTCAGCGATTCTGAGGCTGTGACCAACTCTTCAGGTTGCGTAAGATGTGTTCACGCGACCATCCGATAAGTTCTAGTGATATGAACAATGTATATTTGGTGTGGCGTCATTTCGTTTCGTAGGAGCACACTTTATCGATCAAAAGGCTCCTGGGTTGAATTTCAGTACCGTGTTTTAAGATAGCTCTGGCAAAGATAGGGTGGGAGTGGACTGGGTGCCACCTCCCACTCATTAGATCCCCCCATGTGTCCAAAGTCTCGCAGGGAAATTGTGATGTGGCGACATTATAGTTTTGAAAGAATCTGCCTCTTACATGAATAAACCGATTAGTGCCATGTGATCCATTTCAGCAGTACCGAGGCAGATCATTTCAAGGATCTGCATTGTTTCAAGTGAGATTAAAGTAACTGCAGCCAGAAGAAGTGGGTGGGGGGGGGGGGATCTGTGGAACAGGGTGCCAAATGTGAAACTTATGCGAAACAGAAACCATGGATTTCCTTTTAGAGCAGCGTTTGAAGACATCGAAGTGCAATGGACTTCGACACACAAAGCCACACATCAGATCTTGTCCCCATGTGGGCAGTTAGTTTGGATTAAATATCTTGCCTGAGAATGCAACGCAAGAGGCATGGTTTACTCGGATAGATTTAAATATCAGCGAGCAGGCCTCGAAATGTTGAAAATTTTCCACCTGTCACAGGCGATAGGTAAATATATTTTCTACCTGTCACCTCCATAAAACTACCTGAACAAAAGGTATCTGACAGTGGAAGCCCGCCATGTGAGCGAAGGAGATGCGAAGCCACAAGTGCCGAAGGCACGAAGCTGCGAGCACCAAAGGCACGAAGCATTTGGCCGGGGGTCTGGGTCCTCCCCCAGAAAATTTTGAAAAATTGTTGTGCTCACATGCGTTTTCCTGTGTACTGGCAATGGTTATAAGGCTAATTTTCGGTTCCATTTCATGTGATTTTTTTTGTAGGGAAACATTTTTAATGCAAATAATTTTCAATATGCTCCCACCCCACGCACACACTGTAATGGCGTAATCCCACCTAAGACATTGATCGTCGTTTCTATCACGTCTTTAAAATATGTGACCATGTTGAACCATAGGCTTACACCGTACCAATCTTTTTCAGCATATATGTAAATTTTAATAAAAAATATCCTTGTTTCTTCCCAAGTGTTTTGTGTTCTTCCTAGCCCTGTTCCTCCTTCCAAAATTGTAATTCTTTTGAGATCACGCCGAAATACAACTTTTCGATGTTCCAACGAGATGTTCAGTTGACACAACTAGAAGAACCGGAAAGCAGGTATATGCGACTGATGCAAAATACATTATTCACTGACTCACCCATTATTTGTGAACAGGTAGGCCTATTATTTCTTTACGGCAGGTAAGAGAAGGTGGGAGGAGGTAGCGGCCAGCTGAGGGAGAGGCTGTTTACATATGTTATTTTTTTGTCAAAGTGTTGAAAATTAGCGGCAGTAATTTTCAGTACATAATAACAAAATAATATTTGTGAACAGGCATTATTTCTTCTCAGGATGGGGGGGTGGGATTTTAGGTGGGGAGGGGCAGGGTTGATTTTATTCAACATGTTATAAAAATCTTAGAAACACTCTTATAGTTATAAAAATAATTATCTCATTGAATGGCTGGCACAAAGTGTCAGAAAAAAACTTATTCCCAGGACAATAAAAGTTGTGCGCGAAGTCAAATTGGCCTTTCCTACATTGGGTCCTTTGGGGTTTTCTTTGACACTCAATAAATTTTGAATACTCAAATTACTGTACAAAATTTGGGAAAAAAATATCCGAAACCTATAATTTATATGGATATTTTTCGGATTTCAAAATTTTGTACAGTAATTTGGTATAAAATGGAAAGTACACGTAATTTGGAAAAATGAATGCTATTCAAAGTGCCATCAAATATTGTATGTCATAATTTGTCGTAATACGGCTCTTACCGTCTTACGTACTTCTTTATTTATTTGGGAACCTGAGCTATTAAGAATTTCTGGAAGTACATTGAAAAACGCCATGAATGGATGAACGGTTTACATGCCAACACGAGCGAGACGATTCTTGGCATGCATGCACATTTCTTCGTCGGTTTGGCTCGTAAATGCAATGACAGAACGAATTCTGTAGTCAGATGTAATCGAGGATGTACGGCAGCAAACACGTCGGTGGAACCGTGGAAAACAGACTGGCCGCCGCCATTTGCGATTTTTCAACTGCAGATTTGATGAAGGCAAACACGCGAAGGTTGGTTGGTGGTGGGGGGGGGGGGGGGGCAGGGGGGGGGGGGGTCGATACAGCTATGAAATAAGAACGGAGATCCCTTCAAAATTTATACTGTCAGTGCATTCCCGTATTTATTTGTTCTCTCTGACACACGCATCCGGTAGAAACAATGCACTGAGCCCAAGATTCGCTGCCGCAACCGCAAGCATGTGCACCCAGCTTAAAACAACTTCACAAGTTGCAAATATTTCACCGAAGGCCCAAAATGAAAGTAGCAAATACGAGTTTGACGTCATATGTGAAGGAACATTATTTGATTGACAGTAATTGTCGGCCATTTGCGATCACAGCGTTTCAAAAAAAATCCCATGGAGCACACAAAAACTTCTGTGTGTGTTCGAGATGCAGGGGGGGGGGGGGGGGGGGGGGTGGCGGCACAATACGAGTGGGAATGGTAAGTGCTTCTTAAACATTTGTTGATCTTTAGTTGAACATTTTAAGACTGACTGATGCTTATTGACAATAGAAATATACCTGGCACAAACAATGCCATTTTTGAACCTTTTCGCGCGTTGCCAGATATTTGAGCTCACCTGTCGGCGGCGACAGGTAACCACTTTTTCTACCTGTCTCATGGCGACAAACACCTGTCGGCGACAGGCAGACAGG
>CM062295.1:742342038-742757075 GCA_031216915.1 Pictodentalium vernedei
ACTATGGACAATAGGCCTAGCTGTTTCAGCGACGGTGCTACAGAGAATATTTAGTTATTGGTGTTTAAGGTGTTCACTTCGTCGCGTAAGGGTCATCACAGTGTTCCGTAACTTCCGTTTGATGCAATATCAAATAACTTGTCTTTTAAGATTCGATTTGGGATTCGATTCGATGTCGATATCAGAGACACGATTCGATTCGAAGATTCGATTCGAAAAGAAATTTGTGATTCGCAGATCCCTAGGTTATGACCCCTCATTGGAACGAGCTCGACGAGCTCGTTCCAATGAGGGGTCATAACCTATGTTTTAGAGACAAAAAATGAAAAAATAATGAAAATTAATTGACGATTTTTGAGAATAGCGCTGGCCGGTTTTGGCCGTTACGTTAGGTAAAGGGTTAAAAGAACAGATGTTTTCTCTAAGTGTAGACAGGAATACGACACCACTCTTCTTGTAGACACACATTCCACAGAAAAAATAGAAAACATTTGGAAAAACGAATTGGGACAAAATGCAACATTTTGTTCCCATTCTAGTGCAAGCAAAGGCACCGCTATCCTAAAACGAACTCTTTTAGCTATCAAGTCCTTAATACCGTGTTAGACCCAGGGGGTAATTTTATTATTATAGATCCAACAATGTGTGACCAAAGGCTTACTGTGTGTGTTGTATATGGCCCAAGTGACGATAACCCAGCGTTTTATGAAAATTTATTCACAAGAATAAAGGACATTGGAAACACTTCTATTCTTATTGGGTTAAGACTGGAACGTCCCGTTGAATTATGATTTGGATACTTTCAATTACAACATTAAAATAATGCTAAAGCAAATGACACGATTTTACAAAAAAATGGGTAGGTTAGGTCTGCACGATGCCTGGAGAATTGAAAATCCAGACAAATGCAGATACACATGGAGAGGACCATACAATAAAATGTCACGCATCGACTATTTTTGGATATCGTCTGATTTGCGAGTGTTCTGTCAAACTGCAAACATTGGTATTTGCCATAGATCAGATCATAGCCCGATTTCAGTAGCCTTTTTCATTCATAAACCAACCGAGGAGTCGACGCCTATGGAAATTTAACAATAGTCTTTTGCAAGATAAAGAATATGTCGATATTGTCAAGGCAACCATTGCAGAAACACTGACTCAATATTAATGCACCCTTGTTGTTAATAACAATAGCAACGTTAACACAACCGCTGGTAATAATAATAATAATAATAATAATAATAATAATAATAATAATAATAATAATAATGTAAATAATGACACTTTTGTCATAAACGACCAGCTTCTTTGGGAAACTTTAAAACTCATGATTCGTGGCAAAACGATATCGTACTCAACGTATCTCAAACGAACACGTGACAAATCTGAACAACTAATCGAAGATAAATTGAAACGATTAACTGCAGAACTCGACCAAGGTGATTTCACAGTCAGGGATGAAATCAAGACATTATCCTTAGAACTTAAAACCCTAAGAGATAAAAAAAAATACAGGGAATAATCCTTAGAACAAAGGCAAAATGGAATGGGGAGGAGGGGAGGGAATCTACAAAATATTTCTGCAACCTCGAAAAACGTCAATACACAGAAAAAATGATACCTAAGCTCGTGATAAGCAATGGTGCCATGGCCACCGACATTCACGATTTAATAAACGAACAAAAAGACTTTTATAAAAAAAAGTGTGCACCTCAAAACGTGGCACATTTACGCAAGTACTAGACCAGGGCTCAAAATAAGCGGTGTCGCGTCGCTTTTTGCTATGCAAAACTTGCAAAAAGCTACACAATGTTCAATTATGTATAGCATTTTGCGATACAAGATAATCAACTGCAGCCTATTAGGCTGCAGTTGATTATCTTGTATCGCAAAATGTAAATGGAAATTTGCAAACAAATTTGAAAACTAGTTCACTGATGCTTTACTTCTGATTGTGAAACATTCCAGGCATAACTCAGATTAACTATCCATCAAGTATCATTAGCAACTTCATATGTAAGAAGAATTCTATTGGTTTAACTTCTTCCTGTTTTTACAACATTTTGCATGAAATGTCCATTAAAAATAACTTCAAGCCCATCAAATTAAAATTCCCACATCCATTTTGAGAACTCTGTTAAACAACTACGAGGTCATTTGAAAATATCCAAGTCCATGCAACCCTTAAAGGCAGTTCAGTTAAAAAAACATAGTAAATGTTTCATGTGCTACAGATCATTTGGAAATGCCCAGAAACTATTCTATCTGCTTAGAAGAATTCAATACAAAACAGCATAACATAACTCCGGTATACAAAAATAGCTATGCAATTTTTACAAAATGCTATTCATTTTTTCGAAATGTGTAGCATTTTGCTACGCATAGGAAGAAAGTTATTTTGAGCACTGCACCAGACAGTGGATTTTTCATAGAAAAATCCTTCTTTCACATTTTTAGAAGAGTCAGAATCAAATTCTCTGGAAGGTGAACTTTCAGAATTGGAGTGTCAGAACGCACTGAAAGCAATGAAAAACGGAAAAACCCCTGGGTCGGACGGGTTTACATCAGAATTTTATTATGGAAATCGGATGAACTGTATTTGTTTTAGCTCATAACTGTCCATTACGTCACTGGCTAATTCATGTTTTTGATGGAGATTATATTTCCAAATACTTTGCGCGGTCCTGAAATACAACCAAGACATCGAGGGCATCACAATTAATAACTCGGAATATTTAATTGGCCAATATGCCGACGACTCCACTCTATTCCTAAATTGCGATGAACATTCGATGGTGAAAGCATTACAACACTTCGCTCTCTGTTCTGGTTTAAAGGTTAACTTCGATAAAACGCAGGTTATCTGGATTGGAAAGAATAATTGTTGTGGTGATGAAATCCAAACAGACGTGCCTCTAATGTGGAATCATGGGGCACACTTCACTATACTGAGCATTAAGTACAACTTCAATTGTACTGACTACATAGAGGAGAATTTCATTGAGAAAATCAAAAATATTGAAAAACTCCTGAATGACTGGTCTTTTCGTAGCGTCAGTTTGATCGGAAAAACTACAGTGGTAAAAACTCTTGCAATCCCAATCTTAACCCAGTGTTTCGCTGTGCTACCCGACCCCCCCCCCCCCCCCCCCGAACGTATTCGAGATGAATTACAAAAAAAGTCTTTTCAAATTTTTATGGCCGAATAGATCAAATAAAACGAAATGTAATTATAAACACTTTAGAGAATGACGGTTTGAAATTTCCTCACATAAAAACCTTTAGTACTTCGATGAAACTTATGTGGATAAAAAAACTCATAGATCCGGAAATATACTCCCCGTGGAAGAATTTGATCTTAGAGGATTAAGAAATGTGTGCGTACAATAATATTTGGTACCTTCACAAAGAAGGAGTTCAGGAAATAGCTAAAAAGCTCAGTCCATTCTGGAGGACTGTCCTTAATGCTTGGTCCATGTTTGATGATGTCACCACAACCCCAAAAGACTTTTTTTCGGAACCATTTTTTTTCAGTAATAACATCTTAGTTGATGGAAAGCCATTTTTCCATAAAAAATGGTAACAAAAAGGTATCTTCTTTATAAATGATCTTTTGAATGAAAATAATACTTTCCTGACATTCCAAGAATTTAGAATAAAATACAGGATAAGTACACGATTCACTGCCTATGCTGGGGTGATGGGTGTAATCCCCAAACACTGGAAAGATGCCTTAAAACAGTGCAAAACCCCGGGTATAGTAAAGAACGATAATATATCAAAATTAATAATGGTTAAAAAAAAACTTGCCAAAGTTTTTACCCAATTTTACTACAGTTAAAACTAGAAGTCCTGTCACGAATAGTGCGCTTATCTAGGCTTAATTGCGCGTTGGAATTGCGCGCAATTGCCATATCGAATGCCATCCATAGCACGACAGGTTCTCCTGGTTACTCATAGCAAACTCAGGCAATGTTTCTGCCAATGGACCTCCGGGTTACCCGGAGGTCCATTGGCTGAAACATTGCTTGTGCATGGGCCATATGTGCAGAATTTGATAGCTTTTCTGGGGGCCATAACGCGTACATTAACGCGCATATCAACGTGCTATTTGTGCGCATTTCATGACAGGACTTCTAGTTTAAACTGTAAGTACTTCTACCTCGTTCACCTTAAAAACACAACAGAGATGGGAAAGCCATCTAAATATAAACCTACAACCTGATGCCTGGGGCTGGATATATAAACAACATTTTTCACTAACAGATGATACAGACTTACATAATTTGCTGTTCAAACTCTTACATAGGATTATATCCACTAATGCCTCTCTTTATAAAATAGAACTATCAGAAACAGAACTTTTCACCTTCACTGGAAATACAAAGAATCTCTTCTCCGCCTGTTGTTTTAGTGCACGTTCACTGGGACTGTTTTGCTTCTCCTTTAGGAAAAACTAAGAGACAAATGTAACATATTAGCACCTTTATGTGTGGAATATATTCTTTTGGGCTTTCCAATGTCGTTGCCGATTGAGAAAGATACTGCAAACGCGGTAAATATCTGCCTACTGCTTTTCAAAAAATATATATTGTAACGTCAACCGCTGTCAGCCTATGGTTTTTGGCTCTGGTAGAGCAGATGAAGAGATACCGAAATTTGGAAATGTACTCATTGCACATGTATCCACCAGAAAAAGCTAATGCAGTGAAAAAACGTTGGGAAATTATTGATAAAATGTTTTAATTCTTCATTGACTTCATTCTTAAATTTAATAATTTGCAGGCAGCCCATCTCACAATATATCCATAACTGATAAAAGTAAAACAAAAAAAAAGAGTTTTAATTTTGATACCAGAGAGGCGGTTAGAGAGAGCCCGATAGAACAGATAGGTTCCCCTTTGGCTATAAGCCAGCCATCGATGTTACTTAAATGTTTGAAGATGTTACTTAAATTCCCCCATAGGGGCACTTGATATTTTTGCCCAATGCGTCGTTCAGAGTCAACTAGCGCTTCGCACGATTATGTTCATCCAAATATTGCCATTTTGTTTTCACTTTTGCTTTCAGAGTATAGCCTACGACTCCACTGCGGAACGAAACCTTTGGTGTAACCGGAGATTTCAGTCCTTGCTTCCGAAGATATGGCCCGTGTTTGTCGTTTGGAGGGACCACCCTGGGCAAAAAGAAAAAGTTAACTTAACCGAGTACCAAACAAAGGAAATGTGCAGCCTTCTTAGCAGCACAGTAGAATTCGTATTCTCACACAGTAGCTTCTTTTAACCGGGAATATGCATACATTATAATCAACTAAGCTTTCGTGTTTTATAATATATATATATACATATATATTTATATTCTGTACTATTGACAATGTGATTATGTGTCTGAAAAATAAATTTATAAAAAAAGAAAAAAAAGTTTGTGTGGAATGCAATCAATATATTCAACGTGCAGCCCCCAAGACTGTACGTTAAAAATATTGATTCGTCGTCACCCTAGTAACGATTATTGACTTTACAAGTTATATACTCTTCCAGTTGATTGCTCTGAACTGTCCTGATATACGACATCAGGACCAGAAGATTAACAGCCTTCAACCAGAAAACGTTGTCAATATGTCAGTGTGTTAAGGCACTGATACTCCCCACCCTAATTTATTTGTCGAGGAGACGCCAATTGCTTTAATAAACTTACACAATTTTTCTGTGGACTTAATGGGAAATAGTTTTAATTTTTTCTGTTATCTGGGATACGTCTGCGCCAGTACCATAAACCAAACTCCAAACCAGAAAGCACCTTAACAACACTTACCCTCAAGTGAACATAAAGCACTTTTCTCTGAATAAAAGTCTGGGAACTGTGTGTTAACACTTTTTTAAATAAAAACCATTACTGACAAGCAGAGAGGCGGCAATTTCTGAAAAACGGCTGTTGTGTAATTACACAAAAGACATTGTAAATTAGGTATAGCTTTTCCATTCTTCTTGAAAGCACCTAATTGCATCATTTTGTGACAATGACACGGCCTCCTCGAGTTGGAAGCTCTCTTTCACCAATTGCGCAGAAATTGTTGTTAAGGCCTGTTTATTTCTTCGAAATTCTCTCTTCTCACGCCCGTTTTGGTGTTTATAAGTACCTTTTAATTATAATACACAGATATCGATTTATGGAGCCATAATGGAGGGTGGTGATAGAGGTAGCGGTGGACGATGGGGCAAAAAGGAAGTCGGACTGTGATCACAACTTGACTACATTTACGATCATTTACTATTGAGGAATTTCTGTCAGTAGCAACATTGGAAAAGTTTTCTGTAAAGTCCTGTATGGAAGATTAGAGGATGTGATCGAAGAGAAGGGGTTTGGGAAAAGGTCCAGAGCGGCTTCAGGAAGGGACGAAGAATCCCTGACTATGTTTTCGCGCTATCCGAAATGATAGAATCCACGACGCCAAAAAGAAAAAAAAATGTTTATGGCATTTCTGTACGAAGTGCACTTAATCTAGATAACATAAGAACAAAACGTGTGCCTGTTGGGGTAGGCCTAAAACAGGGGCTGTATCGTTTCGCCGTTTATTTTTGCAGTGTATATTAACCCTTTACCTAATGTAACGGCCAAAACCAAGCGCTATTCTCAAAAATCGCCAATTTATTTTCATTATTTTTTTCATTTTTTGTCTCAAAAACATAGGTTATGACCCCTCGTTGGAACGAGCTCGTCGAGCTCGTTCCAACGAGGGGTCATAACCTATGTTTTTGAGACAAAAAATGAAAAAACTAGTTATTCAAGAATTATTTTTGCAAGTGTCGTCTGCTTTTTAGGTTAGGTAAAGGATTAAGATTTGGTAGATGAACTCCAGCATATCGACGAGGGTGCAACAACTGGGGACGTGAAGATCCCAGAGCGCCTTCTTAAACACTGGACTTATTCTGTGGATTTTGAGAAACGGTGAACAATCGTAGATACCGACAGAATGTTCCTATAGAGCGAGGTTTTAGGTTCCAGTGGTGGGTGACAGAGTATAAAAAACATTTATGTGTGGCAAACAATTTATTTTTCAGCTTGAAATAAAAATGGATTTTTCTCAGGTGAAGATTAACCCTTTAAAGAAAAAGATCGCTTTTCCGGTCAGGTTCAGAAAAAGTAAATCGCTGCTCACTGAATGTGTGGTCGTGGACCAATCAATATTTTCAACGTGCTGCCCTAAGGCTGCGAGTTGGAAATATTAACTGGTCCACGCCCAAAACGTGAATATGGATTCATGCAACTGAAGTAATTAAAATGACTTGGAAATTGCCTTCGGTGTTCAAATGGTTAAATTCGACGCGAACCTGATACGGGACACCTGTTTTAGAAACAGCCTGTTAATTTTACAGCACAATCTTTCTATTTACAACCCCCTTATATTTCAAGATCTATTCTTCATTTCTTTTGTCGATCAACTGTTCGAAAACGACCTGGGCAGAGAATATGACTACGAAAGTGGTCATTCCTATTGAACCCTAGGTTAGTGAATAACCAGCGGACGCGAAAACGGCTACATATTCCAATTTCCGTATTCGACATTCGTTATCAACCGATGAAATAATGAATGTCGAATAAGTAACTGGGAATGAGTAACGGTTGTCACATCCTCGAATAACGGGGGTGCGGTGGCGTTGCGGTAACCTGTGCTCGTCAGATCACCGAAGCTGAACAACGTCGAGCCCAGTTAATCCTTGGATGGGTGATCGTCTGAGCGATCGATTCCAACTCCCGCGTTTTGTCCTTGGGCAAGACACTTAACCCCGGTTGGCCACATGGGGGGGGGGGGGGGGGGGTACGATGACGCCGTGTACTAAGGCGTACTGCACGTCGATGGCGCTCATGTCTTCAACCAATCTAACGCTGCCTGTACTGAAGTGCGGAGTTACGATGTTGGGGAGCTGGCAGCTGCTCGTCGTTGCTCGGTGGTTCTCTCCGGCTCCCTCCACCCGTAAAACTGTCAACGGCGCGATATGCTCTTGGCTGTTAAAGTGTCGTTAAACTAGGGATCTGCGAATCACAAATTTCTTTTCGAATCGAATCTCGAATCGAATCGTGTCTCTGATATCGACATCGAATCGAACCCCAAATCGAATCTTAAAAGACAAGTTATTTCATATTGCATCAAACGGAAGTTACGGAACACTGTGATGACCCTTACGCGACGGAGTGAACACCTTAAACACCAATAACTAAATATTCTCTGTAGCACCGTCGCTGAAACAGCTAGGCCTATTGTCCATAGTTTTAGTTTTTGAAGGCCTAACTTGTTACTATTCACGTTCTTAAGAACGTGAATAGTAACAAGTTAAGTCTTCAAAAAATGGATAATGTTCTGGGCCAAATTCACACCTTACCTAACAATTAAACATTGTCAGTTACTCAAATAAATAGGAATTGAGCCTACATGAATGAATTTTCTAATGACAGTTTTACCCTATTTTTGTTGGAAATGTAACACATCGAAGTTAGTACGAGAGATTTGAAAAAATCGAATCCTGAGACTGATTCGGGATCGATCTCGAAGCATACGTATGGTATCGATGTCGAATCGAATCTCGAATATTCGCAGGACCCTACGTTAAACCTTAATAAATAAACAAATAGTCCCCGAATAACCATACGTAAAATTCACACAAAATGGTGCACATAAAAGAACACAACCACTGCTGCAAACGAAAAAAACGTCGAGAATGGAAGTGTTTCGTGGGGGAGTTCACACAGACAGCATATCAAAATATTATAGAAACAACTTTACGGGTTCGCTACAACGAACTCATCAATGGATGAACAGACCTGAGAATTGTTGTGTTGTGAATATTATCCTCGAATAGAAAGAAGGAAATGACAGCCGTTTTCAGAGCTTCCAAATTATTAGAAAAATTATTTTGATCATACTTTATACTGAACAAAAGTCTCTGAACGAGAGACATGGCTCCAATCGTCTGACTCTCTTCTCGCATACGACGTCAACCGCACATGGGATGTTTGGATGCAGAAAAATGTATTGTCATTTGTCAGAGAAAAAAAAACAGAGTTCTATTTGCAAAATACATTGGAGTATTTTAACCTCCCATTGAATTAATGTTACTCAGCCGCCCATCATAATTAGGCCGGAGTTTTGCTGTGAGAAATTACTCCTTTGTGCCTCCCATTTTCATCAAAATTTAAATTGGACATTTCCAAATCAAGCAATTTGGCCCCAGGGGCTCATTTAACCCTTTACCTAACGTAACGGCCAAAACCGGCCAGCGCTATTCTCAAAAATCGCCAATTAATTTTCATTATTTTTTTTCATTTTTGTCTCAAAAACATAGGTTATGACCCCTCGTTGGAACGAGCTCGTCGAGCTCGTTCCAACGAGAGGTCATAACCTATGTTTTTGAGACAAAAAATGAAAAAAATTAGTTATTCAAGAATTATTTTTGCAAGTGTCGTCTGCTTTCTACGTTAGGTAAAGGGTTAATACCTAACGGTCTGTCCGGTGATATGTACATATTCGTCATTCAGAGTTTATTATTTTTACGTTTTTCACGGTATTGGTTCCATACTGTTGAAAGTGACCTTCCGGGAGATATTATAGGATTTTGGAAACCAAATTTTATTCTCTACAACCTGAGCTCCTTCTCGGGACTGTATCGCTCCATAAAAGGCAATACTGCAATGTCCGCAGTATGGGTCCTTGATAAACGACTTGTTCTCTCAGTTCCTTAATTTGAAAAAGAGCAGCTTTCGAGTTGTTCTATTTTTTTTACATTTCGTGAACATGGTTCGCCGACGTTAGTTCAGATTTTAGTGTCCACCCAGTGCTATACAGTACGGCTGTCGTGGACGGGTGGGCAATATTTCTAGGGACGCAATAAAATTAGATTCTAAACACTTATTATAGGAATAATCACAAAACAATTAAGGTCTCGTTACAGTTATTCAGATGAAAATGTCGGCTTTTCATGAAATGTTCAGCTTCTGATTAACAAGGCCGAGGATATTTCGCATTTAAATTACCTCCCCTATTCACAATACTCACAATGTATATAGTTTCTGAAACTCTGAATATGGCCCTTTCTGAAGAGAACTGTACATAACAAAAATCTTACAATATCACTCAAATACACTCAGCCGAATGACACAGTTGATGGCTAACAAAATGGCTCAAAATGGTCAAAATTGTCTCATTTTGGGGATAAATTTCTCATTTTCGTGCATCGATAGTGATAAAACTGTGTTATAGGAATTCCTCATTCCTCCACTGAGGATTTTACAGCATAACATGATCATTCTGACAAATAAAAAACATATAGGTTTCTTATTCATTTTTTCAGAAGGCTTTCTCAAAGCAAATTTACACAAAAATTGTCCCATTTGTAAACTGCAAATTGTCAGGTCCCAAACAGGTCTGGCTTAGTCATTTAACACTTCCATGTGACCTTGGCCCCCAATTGAAATGCACTTGATAATACACAGTTTGAATCAAGACCATCAACACATTATTTTGGCCATATCACAATTAATGAGAATTATTTACTAAATCCACACCACCATAAACTAAAACTATAGCTCAAAATAGCCATTTGGCTGAGGATATCCAATAACCTCGGAAATGACCTTTTAATAGGAAACGAGACCTAATTAACAGGGCACTACGAAGAACTGATGCTTCATTAATTAAAATTTTGCTGATGATTTTTATTACCTAGTAAATAAATGCGTGGACATCACTGCACACGCGTGGATTACGACCAGTTCACGGCGCCTGTACGCTATGTGCTTTTTTAGTTTTTTTCCAGAAAAAATAACAAGATATTTTTCACATTAGCGATTATCTGGTTGGGGGCTGGATTCTTTTCGGTGGTCTGAAGTTTTATTCAAAATTTGTTTTATTACAAATTATTGGAGAGTGCCCACAGGCACTCTCCAATAATTTGTAATGAAACAAATTTATATACACAAAATATTATTTGTGTTTGACTGAATATGAAATATAAGCAAGGAAAGTGTTGGTTTTGGCTCTGTTATCATCATTTTTTGAAAGCTCTGATTGTGGCTTCTTGCACTCAACCAGTTAAGAAGTCTTGACAGCAGGATTATATTAGTATTTTAAGCTGCGATAACATTTGGGTCAACGGTTGTCACTGAGCACTATTCGGAAGAAAATAGAAATTGAGGTTTAAACTTTAAAAAATCAAAAAACAACAAAACAAATTAAATGAATAGTAAAATAATAGTCCATAAACAAGGGACTCCATGTCAGTGTAATTGTTTAATAAAATCGCTCAACCGGTTCCAACGTTTCGGCCCCATGGCCTTCATCATACGTAATTCTCCGTCTATATCTGCATACCTGTGTATGGTTAGATTACCTTTTTTCCTGGCGTGGCGACCATATGTATACTGTTGTTTCTCTCGATTTATCTTCTGGAGCCCTAGGTGCCTTTTATGTCCCGGTGATAACATATGGGTGTCGATGATGTTGGATTTGGATGGAAGGGTCAGTGTTAATGGCATCGGTAATTTTTAAGGTTTTATTAATGTAGTATTGTATAAAGGGGTCTATATGCCAGCGGAAATATGGGGGGGGGGGGGGGGGGGGGGCTTGGCTCATTACTTCGAATACTGTAGTGATCATTATCTTTATAATAAATTTGTATACTATCCTTATAGTATACAAATTTAATAGCGCCTCGTTCTATTTAATAGCGCCTTCGATGTGTATAAATGGATACCACTTATTATTATCTCTCATATAAATTTGTATACTATCCTCATTATACTCGCCCTGTCGTCTAAACTTTTAGCGGGGATTGGGGTACGGATGATTTCATTCATCCTTTATTGGACTTCCAGTGTATTGCATGCCGTAGGATGTTTCCCTGTGACGCTCGCCGCATACGTATAGCGCAGCGTCATCAGTGTATATTCCAACGTCTCTCTCAATTATTTATCTACAGTTAATTATTGTGAATGTGTGATATGTAAATCTCTTGTTATTTTCACCCTGATGAAGGCCATGGGGCCGAAACGTTGGAACCGGTTGAGCGATTTTATTAAACAATTACACTGACATGGAGTCCCTTGTTTATGGACTATTATTTTACTATTCAATTACTGTTGTTGCGCTCCTGACCCGGAAGATGGGAACGAGAGATATGATGATTCACATGGAGCTTCGAAGAGCTGTAGAGAAAAGGGAGAGGTATATATCACATAATGACTTTCTCGACACGGCAATTAGGAAATGTTTGATCCCGATAGGGTTTCAAATACACTGGAATCCTGACCTGGACGTTGACGAGAGGTACATAAATCAGTGCGAAAAAATTAAAATTGACACATCCTTGAGACTCATGAATATCATATCGCGAGCATGCAAAGAAAAACTTGAAGACCTCGAGAACGATATTCTGAATATCAGATATAAAAACAATATACATGACTCGAGCGCTACTGAAAATTGGAAAAAAGTGGAACAAGAGAGATCAGCTACTATTAAGAAGCACAAACTACGAGCACTCGCAAGTTCGCGATCCAGTTCTATAGCTAGTCATATGGCAGAGACAAATGAACAAGCTGGCATGAATGGCCCCTACTTTGACTGGTTCACTATGTCAGATGGATGCGGGAATACCTTATCTGCGGAAGATGTCAATATACCTGAAGCGGCCGGCATCTTTAATGGAGAATTGAGGAAATCTAGTTCTTTTGAACTTAAACATAACAAGCATGGGGCGGAAAAGCACCAGAATGGACAGCTACAAGTGAATGATCTGGTCACCAATATTTCAAAATTGGAATTAACGGATACGCAAACATCTTTACTATCTAAGGGCCTCAAATTCATCCCCACACAAGAAAAGATGGATACTAGTAAATTGGCGGCGGATCTTATCGAGTGGGAACGGCGTATGCGGTTACGCGAATTCTTCTACAGCGAGGGACACGAAAACAATAACGATTTTGAAGTAAAAAAATTCACCAATAAGAAGGAGAGATCGTTTACACCCATGAGCGGCAGAAACGCTGCTCTTGACACGTATATTGATATTGTTAAAAATGACATTATGGCAAGTATTAAACATAAAATTCCACACAACATCACTAACGAAGAACGGACAGGAATGAAAGAACTCCTGGATAATAAGGACATTATAATACGACCAGCAGATAAAGGCTCTGGGGTAGTAGTAGAAAACACAGTAAATTATATTGAAAAACTGCAATCTGAAATGGAAGCCAGTCCCTCCTATCTTGAGACCGAGGAAGATTTGACTACTCGATCTACCAAACATGTTAGAACACTACTCAATAAAATGGAGAAAGAAGGGGCAATCGGTAGAGATCTGAAACAGTACTTGAATCCAAGATATCCCACTGCGGGTAAACTGAAAGGGAACCCAAAACTACACAAACCTGAACTGCCATACAGAACGATAGTTAGTGGCATTGGTACTCCGACGGAGCGTGTTGCTGAGGTAGCAGAATATGAACTCCAAGAATACGTGGCAAACACCCCTAGCTTCATTAAGGATACAACAGATTTTATCAACAAAGTATCATGCATAGATGAAGAAATACCGGAAGATGCATACCTCTTCTGCTTCGATGTGTGTAAACTGTATCCTTCCATCCCACGTAAAGAAGGCCTTGAAGCGTGTCATGAAGCTCTTGAAAAACGGACGTCGGCATTAATCCCCACTAAATATGTATTGGATATGATCAAAATTGTGCTAGACAACAACAACTTCGACTTTGGCAATAAACATTATATACAAAAGGATGGAGTAGCTATTGGATCAAGACTAGGGAAAAACTTTGCATGTACTTATATGAGAAAATGGGACGAGGCGCTATTAAATTTCCACCTAAAACCTATGTTCTATAAAAGATACATTGACGACGGATTTGGAATTTGGACTCATGGCATAGAAGAACTGAGGAATTTTTCAAACTTCGCTAACAGCATACATCCCAACATCAAGGTAGAACTGAGATACAGCAAACAGAAAATTGAGTTTTTGGACACATACGTTAAATTAGAGAATGGACATGTCTGCACGGATTTGTATATCAAGCCAACGGATAAAAGGCTTTATCTCAATTACAAATCCGACCACCCAACTCACACTAAAAGATCTATTATATACAGTTTAGGCATAAGAATAAAGAGAATATGTGAAAAATACGACGATTATGTCCGACACCGAAAAGACCTCAAAATTCAGTTAAGAAGAAGGGGTTACAGTGGGACGCTTATTGAAAGGCAGCTCCGGAAGGTCGACGCATTGGATCGAGACACTCTTTTGAAATATAGAAAAAGTCAAGACAAAAAGCGAAATGTTCGTGTGCCACTGGTTACTACGTACTCAAAACATTTACCTGACATTAGTAATATTACTAAAAAATATATGCATGTATTACACGATTCAGAAAAAATGAAGAAAATTTTCCCATCTCCTCCATTAATCTCTCATAGGAGGAATAGAAACCTTGCAGATATACTTGTTCATAAGAAAACAGCACAGACCATCACACCACCTCCCCAACTCTGCAAAAAGAACTGTGTCACTTGTGGGAAGATATCATTCGATAAAGTGAACAATACATGTAAGTCATCCCAATTTACTGTAAGACAAGATGTCAATTGTAAAACACGCAATGTGGTGTATATTCTGTGCTGTAACAAGTGTGAATGTGCCGTTTACGTAGGAGAAACAGAAAGAACCCTAGCGGAGAGAATTAGTGAAAATATACGCGATATACGATTGCACAAGGATAAACCCAGTCATGTACATTTCAACTCCCATGGACACAATTTGTGTGACCTAAGTGTTTGCGTAGCAGAGATAGTAGGAAATGATAAACACAAACGACTTATCCGGGAGGACGTGTGGATTAGGAGACTTTGCACAAGAGACTCCGTTGGGTTTAATACTAAGTGGAATAGAAATAGTTTACCGATTTAGCCAGTCGTCTCATGTGCCGTCCCTTGTACGCCCAGTTGCGCCTGGGTGATATTTACTTATTTTTCTGTTATAACCCTAACGGCAGGCGTCATTGTTGCACCTTTCAGCATTGACTTTGCCGGGGGTTGGGGCCCCTTATCCGAGCGAGCGCATCGCACTCGTTCGGTTAGGGGGGCCCAGGCCCTGTTGGAGTTAGTGTTGGAAGGTGTAATAGGATAAGATAGCCTATTGTGGGCCAGATTTAAAATATTTTTTCTATTTAAATCGGTATTAATTATCCTTTAAGTTATATTCTCTTTAAGTATGTACGCAAGAGGTACTGGCTTCCTTTTATCTGCCGTATCGCGCTGACCCCTCACTTAACTGAAGAAAGTCTCCTTCAGACAGTGCTCTTCTCATTTTTAATGTCGGTTCCATTTCCTTTTCTTGGCCATAATTCTCATCCACCACTAAATTTAGCTTATTGTACCCGTGTATTGACTATGCGTGCGAATGGTGGAGCCTGTTTAACTTCCATCTTTTATCCTTCCGGGTGGTTCTTAACCCTATTGGCATTAGTAATCACTATTACTCAATTTACCGGAATAACACAACCAGGGATTTGACTTGTACTTTAGTGGGGTGACCTCGTATAATTTGCGTATGTCCTCATATAACCATGCCATTATGAATATCATTGGAACCGGCTGACAGAGGCGGTCCCAATGATGTCCGTGGTTGCATGGTTCTTTCTAGTTAGTTATGTCTATAATAATCTTCCTATATATGTAATTTTGTTAAACCCCTGTTTTGTTGGGTATAGAAATTATAACCATATTCGATTATTATGTTCCATTGAATTATACGTAGACCTTCACCCCTCATTAGAGCAAGCGAGAAACATTTGTTCGGAAGGTGGGCTGTGATTATTTATAGCTCCTGTCTCCTGTAATGACCCCCCCCCCCTTCTTTCTGTGTGTGGGGGGGGGGGAGGGGGGAGGGGTAGTAAATGGTTTTCTTTCATTCAAATACCGCGCTCTCCTCTACCTCCAACCTATCACCATTTACAGTGGCTTACAATTTCGTATGTATCCTTTATAATCATGTGGGGACATGTGCGGGGTTATGAGGGGCCATTCCGCTATTTTATATATCATCCTTGCGTACACGTTGTACTGATAGAGGGGGTGAAGGTGGAGGGGGCGCGAACGTAAGTAGGGCACTCCTCACGTAATTCTCCGTCTATATCTGCATACCTGTGTATGGTTAGATTACCTTTTTTCCTGGCGTGGCGACCATATGTATACTGTTGTTTCTCTCGATTTATCTTCTGGAGCCCTAGGTGCCTTTTATGTCCCGGTGATAACATATGGGTGTCGATGATGTTGGATTTGGATGGAAGGGTCACCCATAAGAAGGAGAGATCGTTTACACCCATGAGCGGCAGAAACGCTGCTCTTGACACGTATATTGATATTGTTAAAAATGACATTATGGCAAGTATTAAACATAAAATTCCACACAACATCACTAACGAAGAACGGACAGGAATGAAAGAACTCCTGGATAATAAGGACATTATAATACGACCAGCAGATAAAGGCTCTGGGGTAGTAGTAGAAAACACAGTAAATTATATTGAAAAACTGCAATCTGAAATGGAAGCCAGTCCCTCCTATCTTGAGACCGAGGAAGATTTGACTACTCGATCTACCAAACATGTTAGAACACTACTCAATAAAATGGAGAAAGAAGGGGCAATCGGTAGAGATCTGAAACAGTACTTGAATCCAAGATATCCCACTGCGGGTAAACTGAAAGGGAACCCAAAACTACACAAACCTGAACTGCCATACAGAACGATAGTTAGTGGCATTGGTACTCCGACGGAGCGTGTTGCTGAGGTAGCAGAATATGAACTCCAAGAATACGTGGCAAACACCCCTAGCTTCATTAAGGATACAACAGATTTTATCAACAAAGTATCATGCATAGATGAAGAAATACCGGAAGATGCATACCTCTTCTGCTTCGATGTGTGTAAACTGTATCCTTCCATCCCACGTAAAGAAGGCCTTGAAGCGTGTCATGAAGCTCTTGAAAAACGGACGTCGGCATTAATCCCCACTAAATATGTATTGGATATGATCAAAATTGTGCTAGACAACAACAACTTCGACTTTGGCAATAAACATTATATACAAAAGGATGGAGTAGCTATTGGATCAAGACTAGGGAAAAACTTTGCATGTACTTATATGAGAAAATGGGACGAGGCGCTATTAAATTTCCACCTAAAACCTATGTTCTATAAAAGATACATTGACGACGGATTTGGAATTTGGACTCATGGCATAGAAGAACTGAGGAATTTTTCAAACTTCGCTAACAGCATACATCCCAACATCAAGGTAGAACTGAGATACAGCAAACAGAAAATTGAGTTTTTGGACACATACGTTAAATTAGAGAATGGACATGTCTGCACGGATTTGTATATCAAGCCAACGGATAAAAGGCTTTATCTCAATTACAAATCCGACCACCCAACTCACACTAAAAGATCTATTATATACAGTTTAGGCATAAGAATAAAGAGAATATGTGAAAAATACGACGATTATGTCCGACACCGAAAAGACCTCAAAATTCAGTTAAGAAGAAGGGGTTACAGTGGGACGCTTATTGAAAGGCAGCTCCGGAAGGTCGACGCATTGGATCGAGACACTCTTTTGAAATATAGAAAAAGTCAAGACAAAAAGCGAAATGTTCGTGTGCCACTGGTTACTACGTACTCAAAACATTTACCTGACATTAGTAATATTACTAAAAAATATATGCATGTATTACACGATTCAGAAAAAATGAAGAAAATTTTCCCATCTCCTCCATTAATCTCTCATAGGAGGAATAGAAACCTTGCAGATATACTTGTTCATAAGAAAACAGCACAGACCATCACACCACCTCCCCAACTCTGCAAAAAGAACTGTGTCACTTGTGGGAAGATATCATTCGATAAAGTGAACAATACATGTAAGTCATCCCAATTTACTGTAAGACAAGATGTCAATTGTAAAACACGCAATGTGGTGTATATTCTGTGCTGTAACAAGTGTGAATGTGCCGTTTACGTAGGAGAAACAGAAAGAACCCTAGCGGAGAGAATTAGTGAAAATATACGCGATATACGATTGCACAAGGATAAACCCAGTCATGTACATTTCAACTCCCATGGACACAATTTGTGTGACCTAAGTGTTTGCGTAGCAGAGATAGTAGGAAATGATAAACACAAACGACTTATCCGGGAGGACGTGTGGATTAGGAGACTTTGCACAAGAGACTCCGTTGGGTTTAATACTAAGTGGAATAGAAATAGTTTACCGATTTAGCCAGTCGTCTCATGTGCCGTCCCTTGTACGCCCAGTTGCGCCTGGGTGATATTTACTTATTTTTCTGTTATAACCCTAACGGCAGGCGTCATTGTTGCACCTTTCAGCATTGACTTTGCCGGGGGTTGGGGCCCCTTATCCGAGCGAGCGCATCGCACTCGTTCGGTTAGGGGGGCCCAGGCCCTGTTGGAGTTAGTGTTGGAAGGTGTAATAGGATAAGATAGCCTATTGTGGGCCAGATTTAAAATATTTTTTCTATTTAAATCGGTATTAATTATCCTTTAAGTTATATTCTCTTTAAGTATGTACGCAAGAGGTACTGGCTTCCTTTTATCTGCCGTATCGCGCTGACCCCTCACTTAACTGAAGAAAGTCTCCTTCAGACAGTGCTCTTCTCATTTTTAATGTCGGTTCCATTTCCTTTTCTTGGCCATAATTCTCATCCACCACTAAATTTAGCTTATTGTACCCGTGTATTGACTATGCGTGCGAATGGTGGAGCCTGTTTAACTTCCATCTTTTATCCTTCCGGGTGGTTCTTAACCCTATTGGCATTAGTAATCACTATTACTCAATTTACCGGAATAACACAACCAGGGATTTGACTTGTACTTTAGTGGGGTGACCTCGTATAATTTGCGTATGTCCTCATATAACCATGCCATTATGAATATCATTGGAACCGGCTGACAGAGGCGGTCCCAATGATGTCCGTGGTTGCATGGTTCTTTCTAGTTAGTTATGTCTATAATAATCTTCCTATATATGTAATTTTGTTAAACCCCTGTTTTGTTGGGTATAGAAATTATAACCATATTCGATTATTATGTTCCATTGAATTATACGTAGACCTTCACCCCTCATTAGAGCAAGCGAGAAACATTTGTTCGGAAGGTGGGCTGTGATTATTTATAGCTCCTGTCTCCTGTAATGACCCCCCCCCCCTTCTTTCTGTGTGTGGGGGGGGGGGGGAGGGGGGAGGGGTAGTAAATGGTTTTCTTTCATTCAAATACCGCGCTCTCCTCTACCTCCAACCTATCACCATTTACAGTGGCTTACAATTTCGTATGTATCCTTTATAATCATGTGGGGACATGTGCGGGGTTATGAGGGGCCATTCCGCTATTTTATATATCATCCTTGCGTACACGTTGTACTGATAGAGGGGGTGAAGGTGGAGGGGGCGCGAACGTAAGTAGGGCACTCCTCACGTAATTCTCCGTCTATATCTGCATACCTGTGTATGGTTAGATTACCTTTTTTCCTGGCGTGGCGACCATATGTATACTGTTGTTTCTCTCGATTTATCTTCTGGAGCCCTAGGTGCCTTTTATGTCCCGGTGATAACATATGGGTGTCGATGATGTTGGATTTGGATGGAAGGGTCACCAATAAGAAGGAGAGATCGTTTACACCCATGAGCGGCAGAAACGCTGCTCTTGACACGTATATTGATATTGTTAAAAATGACATTATGGCAAGTATTAAACATAAAATTCCACACAACATCACTAACGAAGAACGGACAGGAATGAAAGAACTCCTGGATAATAAGGACATTATAATACGACCAGCAGATAAAGGCTCTGGGGTAGTAGTAGAAAACACAGTAAATTATATTGAAAAACTGCAATCTGAAATGGAAGCCAGTCCCTCCTATCTTGAGACCGAGGAAGATTTGACTACTCGATCTACCAAACATGTTAGAACACTACTCAATAAAATGGAGAAAGAAGGGGCAATCGGTAGAGATCTGAAACAGTACTTGAATCCAAGATATCCCACTGCGGGTAAACTGAAAGGGAACCCAAAACTACACAAACCTGAACTGCCATACAGAACGATAGTTAGTGGCATTGGTACTCCGACGGAGCGTGTTGCTGAGGTAGCAGAATATGAACTCCAAGAATACGTGGCAAACACCCCTAGCTTCATTAAGGATACAACAGATTTTATCAACAAAGTATCATGCATAGATGAAGAAATACCGGAAGATGCATACCTCTTCTGCTTCGATGTGTGTAAACTGTATCCTTCCAAGAAGGCCTTGAAGCGTGTCATGAAGCTCTTGAAAAACGGACGTCGGCATTAATCCCCACTAAATATGTATTGGATATGATCAAAATTGTGCTAGACAACAACAACTTCGACTTTGGCAATAAACATTATATACAAAAGGATGGAGTAGCTATTGGATCAAGACTAGGGAAAAACTTTGCATGTACTTATATGAGAAAATGGGACGAGGCGCTATTAAATTTCCACCTAAAACCTATGTTCTATAAAAGATACATTGACGACGGATTTGGAATTTGGACTCATGGCATAGAAGAACTGAGGAATTTTTCAAACTTCGCTAACAGCATACATCCCAACATCAAGGTAGAACTGAGATACAGAAAACAGAAAATTGAGTTTTTGGACACATACGTTAAATTAGAGAATGGACATGTCTGCACGGATTTGTATATCAAGCCAACGGATAAAAGGCTTTATCTCAATTACAAATCCGACCACCCAACTCACACTAAAAGATCTATTATATACAGTTTAGGCATAAGAATAAAGAGAATATGTGAAAAATACGACGATTATGTCCGACACCGAAAAGACCTCAAAATTCAGTTAAGAAGAAGGGGTTACAGTGGGACGCTTATTGAAAGGCAGCTCCGGAAGGTCGACGCATTGGATCGAGACACTCTTTTGAAATATAGAAAAAGTCAAGACAAAAAGCGAAATGTTCGTGTGCCACTGGTTACTACGTACTCAAAACATTTACCTGACATTAGTAATATTACTAAAAAATATATGCATGTATTACACGATTCAGAAAAAATGAAGAAAATTTTCCCATCTCCTCCATTAATCTCTCATAGGAGGAATAGAAACCTTGCAGATATACTTGTTCATAAGAAAACAGCACAGACCATCACACCACCTCCCCAACTCTGCAAAAAGAACTGTGTCACTTGTGGGAAGATATCATTCGATAAAGTGAACAATACATGTAAGTCATCCCAATTTACTGTAAGACAAGATGTCAATTGTAAAACACGCAATGTGGTGTATATTCTGTGCTGTAACAAGTGTGAATGTGCCGTTTACGTAGGAGAAACAGAAAGAACCCTAGCGGAGAGAATTAGTGAACATATACGCGATATACGATTGCACAAGGATAAACCCAGTCATGTACATTTCAACTCCCATGGACACAATTTGTGTGACCTAAGTGTTTGCGTAGCAGAGATAGTAGGAAATGATAAACACAAACGACTTATCCGGGAGGACGTGTGGATTAGGAGACTTTGCACAAGAGACTCCGTTGGGTTTAATACTAAGTGGAATAGAAATAGTTTACCGATTTAGCCAGTCGTCTCATGTGCCGTCCCCTTGTACGCCCAGTTGCGCCTGGGTGATATTTACTTATTTTTCTGTTATAACCCTAACGGCAGGCGTCATTGTTGCACCTTTCAGCATTGACTTTGCCGGGGGTTGGGGCCCCTTATCCGAGCGAGCGCATCGCACTCGTTCGGTTAGGGGGGCCCAGGCCCTGTTGGAGTTAGTGTTGGAAGGTGTAATAGGATAAGATAGCCTATTGTGGGCCAGATTTAAAATATTTTTTCTATTTAAATCGGTATTAATTATCCTTTAAGTTATATTCTCTTTAAGTATGTACGCAAGAGGTACTGGCTTCCTTTTATCTGCCGTATCGCGCTGACCCCTCACTTAACTGAAGAAAGTCTCCTTCAGACAGTGCTCTTCTCATTTTTAATGTCGGTTCCATTTCCTTTTCTTGGCCATAATTCTCATCCACCACTAAATTTAGCTTATTGTACCCGTGTATTGACTATGCGTGCGAATGGTGGAGCCTGTTTAACTTCCATCTTTTATCCTTCCGGGTGGTTCTTAACCCTATTGGCATTAGTAATCACTATTACTCAATTTACCGGAATAACACAACCAGGGATTTGACTTGTACTTTAGTGGGGTGACCTCGTATAATTTGCGTATGTCCTCATATAACCATGCCATTATGAATATCATTGGAACCGGCTGACAGAGGCGGTCCCAATGATGTCCGTGGTTGCATGGTTCTTTCTAGTTAGTTATGTCTATAATAATCTTCCTATATATGTAATTTTGTTAAACCCCTGTTTTGTTGGGTATAGAAATTATAACCATATTCGATTATTATGTTCCATTGAATTATACGTAGACCTTCACCCCTCATTAGAGCAAGCGAGAAACATTTGTTCGGAAGGTGGGCTGTGATTATTTATAGCTTCTGTCTCCTGTAATGACCCCCCCCCCCCTTCTTTCTGTGTGTGGGGGGGGGGGGGAGGGGGGAGGGGTAGTAAATGGTTTTCTTTCATTCAAATACCGCGCTCTCCTCTACCTCCAACCTATCACCATTTACAGTGGCTTACAATTTCGTATGTATCCTTTATAATCATGTGGGGACATGTGCGGGGTTATGAGGGGCCATTCCGCTATTTTATATATCATCCTTGCGTACACGTTGTACTGATAGAGGGGGTGAAGGTGGAGGGGGCGCGAACGTAAGTAGGGCACTCCTCACGTAATTCTCCGTCTATATCTGCATACCTGTGTATGGTTAGATTACCTTTTTTCCTGGCGTGGCGACCATATGTATACTGTTGTTTCTCTCGATTTATCTTCTGGAGCCCTAGGTGCCTTTTATGTCCCGGTGATAACATATGGGTGTCGATGATGTTGGATTTGGATGGAAGGGTCAGTGTTAATGGCATCGGTAATTTTTAAGGTTTTATTAATGTAGTATTGTATAAAGGGGTCTATATGCCAGCGGAAATATGGGGGGGGGGGGGGGGGGCTTGGCTCATTACTTCGAATACTGTAGTGATCATTATCTTTATAATAAATTTGTATACTATCCTTATAGTATACAAATTTAATAGCGCCTCGTTCTATTTAATAGCGCCTTCGATGTGTATAAATGGATACCACTTATTATTATCTCTCATATAAATTTGTATACTATCCTCATTATACTCGCCCTGTCGTCTAAACTTTTAGCGGGGATTGGGGTACGGATGATTTCATTCATCCTTTATTGGACTTCCAGTGTATTGCATGCCGTAGGATGTTTCCCTGTGACGCTCGCCGCATACGTATAGCGCAGCGTCATCAGTGTATATTCCAACGTCTCTCTCAATTATTTATCTACAGTTAATTATTGTGAATGTGTGATATGTAAATCTCTTGTTATTTTCACCCTGATGAAGGCCATGGGGCCGAAACGTTGGAACCGGTTGAGCGATTTTATTAAACAATAACAAAACAAATGACTATCAAGTCGCTGTTTGATTTCGAACGTCATAAGACGAACAAAAGTATCACCGCCCTGTTTGATTTCGTATGTCATAAGACGTACAAAAGTATCAACGCGGTGTTTGCTTTCGTACGTGGTGTTTGCCTTCAGACGTACAGAAGTATCAAAGGGTTAACTGCATTATACAGGGCAACTTGGAGCGAAGTTTTGCGCCCAGTCAATGCCATGTTGGTACGACTTGAAATTGATGGACATTTCCTCTAGCTTATTGTCGAATTAAACGCTGAAAATGGAAACGGCCCTGTCTGGGTGTTTGATTAAAATTTTCGGAAAAACGTGGCGTTATGTCATTTACAGCAGCATAAATGACATAGATAAGTAATAATATCATTCTGGCGATCCTCTGTTACACGCGTATAATAGCGTCCTTCCTGTTAACCTGTTATCCCAATCCCTATAACAGTCACGCATGTACTCATTTATTCATTCCAAGGTATTTTCGCTCCCTGTTTTATTAAATTTATCTCACAATCGGGGCGTTTTTTCACTGTTACGCAACTAAAGTTTAATGTGTCTGGGCCCTTGTTCCGAATCCGTATCAAGGGCCCCTGATACAAGCGGGTGATTCTGCTGTTGCCAAAACAACGGCTTAGCGTTTTTCCCTTCAGAAAAAACAATATTAGGTGAGGCGAAGCCGAACCTAATATTGTTTTCTCTGAGCCGTATATGACACTGTATCTGCCAACTAAATGCCATGTAACGTATTTATTATGCACGGCATGCTAAAATGTCACTGGGGAAATAAACTCAACGAATAGTTAAATTATGCGCACTTTTCGGCATCTTGGGCTGGTTTGTAGCCTATTATTGGGATTTACCTGAACACTCGAGTCGAGGCTTCTCTCTTGAAGTTAAAGGATTAGCTTTCGCTATGAAATGTGGAAAACTCCACCTCAATAGACGATGAACGGCATATTTTAAAATATAATAAACCTTTACACCAAGAGGGATATTTATTTCACCAGTAATTAATGCAAAAGTAACAACCAAATTCACGTTGACGAAACACACAGTTGCTACACTTCGCAAGACAATATTCAGTAAAGTGAATCCCAGTGACGTAATTTTCTCTGAAGTGCAACGTCATCACTGACCTCAATATGGAGATCAATGAACGCTTTTCTATTTTTCAATTTGCGTCTTTCCATCGATAAGGCAAATGAAAAAGTTCCTCTTAAAACAGTTTTATAACACATTTTGTGATCAATATTGTGAGATAGATTTATTATCACCACAGTGTGTGTCTCCGCAAATTCTGATCAAGTCTCGTTGTTGGCACAGAATCGCATTTCGACTCGCCCTAACGGGCTCGTCGAAATACTATTCTGTTCCTACAACTCGACTTGATCTGAATTCCCGGACACACACACTGTGGTGATAATCTGTATATATCACTGGCTGGTCTACGAAGTAAACGCCGACGTTAGAATTTTCCTCACAGCGAAACAAATGACGTCAACAGTCTATACTATTAGTATATCCACGAAGGCGCCTCCCTCTTCTTCCGGGGCTGATTTCCGTTTATTACCAGCAGAGCGACGTTTAGAAGAATAAGAAGTGTTCTTTTGTTGTCTTTGGTGGGCAGCGTATGAAGGCGTTTGTTGCTTACAAACTTGAAGAAATGGCAAGTTGTTTTAACCATCCACCTAAGTGTTTCTCGGCCGGAACGTGTTTGAACAGCAGACAAAACATATCCTATAGTAGCTGTAGAAGTTCCTGCGGATTCAGAGCTTCCAGCTGTTGAAGAAAGTCAATTCCGTTTGCAAAAGAGAGGGGAACCAAGAAAAACAATCCGAATGCGAAAGTCTGGCACGTTAAAGGTTGTAAAAAAATCTCGGTGCATGGTTAATGTTGTCAATGGGATCAATGCTGGCCTAGAGGAGACGCGTTTTAACACAGACTGTGCCAGGGTGCTCTTTAATTCTGCCAGAATAGCGCTACTGTCACTGGTTGGTATTGGCGCTCGAAGAATAGCAATAATCGAGGGAACCCTCCTGCCAGTCGCTGGGAGGGGGGGGGGGGGGTATCCGTCGCCGCTCTAGTGTGAGGTTTATCTAACACATACTCTGTGTGGTGTTGAGACATACAGAGGGTTTCTCCTTTGTAGCGTAACTGGGCTGAGATGCCCTGCATGTGCTTGGGCGTTATTCGTAATCCTCGCGGTGAAGACAGCTCCT
Organism: Pictodentalium vernedei; assembly: GCA_031216915.1. Lineage (NCBI taxonomy): Eukaryota > Metazoa > Mollusca > Scaphopoda > Dentaliida > Dentaliidae > Pictodentalium > Pictodentalium vernedei. The sequence goes on from CM062295.1 coordinate 742,367,948, forward strand.
TACGAAGTGATGCTTGAGCTGGACCTTCGGTGGTGCGTGAGCCGTGACACCAGCAAGTTTTGAACAGCAGTCTTTTCCTTTGGCTACTTACACAGCCTCCTCTATTCTGAAACGGCTCAAAATGTTGAGACGGTTGACGTGGAGGTAGGCAAGCATCCCAGTCTGTAGGTGGAAATACTGCAGATAGTGGTAGGGGTGGTGAGTTTGGCGGTGAGCTATCTGCTAAGGGAAATGCTAGGGCCAATCCCGATTATTGGGAATATTTGAAAAATCAAGCCACCACGACTAAGTGGGTATTGGAGTTCAGAGCTGATAGGCGGCCCAGTATGAAACCGGTGCCAATGTCTTTAGGCATGATGCTGTTGGTCCCAGCACGTGTCATCAGTTCGAAGGAGGATCGTGCTTGCTTCTCCGAGACTCTGGATACTCATCGGCTAACATACCTTCATGCCAATGTTAAAGGCGCCTTAACGTGTTATTGCACCACATTCAGGAATTTACATAAACATATTCTAGGCGGGCCCTCTGAATGTCATCTGCGAAAGAGGCTGGATATCCAGTGATTCTTCTGACGGGCCATTAAAATGGCCTTGCGGTTGTCTCCAAAGGCTCTCTCTACCAGGGCATCATCGCCTAGGATCCTGCATGCTGTCAGAACGTTGAGCATTTCCCGCGTTCGGTAGGTGCGGTCGCCCTGAAGGACAAAATGGTCAACGTGGTATCGTATTTGGTTTCCGCCCCCCTCTGCCCAAAGGATCAAGTCAGAGATTGGTGGGCTTTCCTCATGGCACTTGCCGCCTGCCTCCTCTTAGTAGTGGTGTTGTCCACGAGATGGAAAGCGGAGACTCTTCGGAACAATTAATACGATTTGGTGGTGCCCCCATAGAATAGAATAGAATAGAATAGAATATAACTTTATTGCAATAAATCACCCGCATTGGGGCTGATTATATGGATAATAATATACAAATCAGGGGGAGGCCACCAAAAATTTGCAAGACGTGACGTGAGGGTGGATGGGTCCCTTGAGTGCGCCAAAAATGTGCATTTCCAACTTGTGCAATTTTTTGAATTTATCAGCTAATATATACCATCATTTGCATTTCAAACCTTAAAGACGATGTTGTACATCACACTCGTAACATAAATACAACATCAGAAGGCTTTATATGTGAGAATATTGGGCTTAATCAGGGAAAATGTCACACGTTAGTAGGGGGTGGGTGTCTTGTTCGAAATGTAGAAAATGTGCAGACAATATTTTGGGAACAATTCAAATGAAAATTTGTTCCCGTATTTGTACACCTGCTTTGGCCAAGCCTGATAATGAACAGCTTGTCATTTGTAGATTGGGGCCCACAGCAGCCCACAGAGGTTTAAATTGGTGGTACCAGTTTAACCCTCTACCTAACATGAAAAGCAGACGACACTTGCCAAAAAATGATTGAATAACTAATTTTTTTCATTTTTTGTCTCAAAAACATAGGTTATGACCCCTCATTGGAACGAGCTCGTCGAGCTCGTTTCAATGAGGGGTCATAACCTATGTTTTTGAGACAAAAAATGAAAAAATAATAAAAATTAGTTGGTGATTTTTGAGAATAGCGCTGGCCGGTTTTGGCCGTTACGTTGGGTAAAAGGTTAAGAACATTATAAAACCCCCCTAAAGACAGCTGTGTCTACTAAGTTTATAAGTTTATTTTGGATTTTAATGGGAGAGTGTGGGGGGGGGGGGGTGGGTGTCTGAGAACGGTACTAGAAAATTTGCACGTAGTGAGTGGGTGGCTGGGTGTAAAAAGGAGACGAATAAAAATGAGCTCTGTCAAACGAGATTGAATTGGTTAAATTTCTAGTTGCATTATGGGAAATTTTTTCTGCCTGAAATTTAGATATTTTGACATCAGTGTGCAGGAGGTTAAACAGCGCTTCTCGTCTACATGCTAGGTCCAGTGGATCTCTTTCTTTCGCTCGTGCCTCACTTTTGTCAATTCTGCAAAACTCGAAGAAATCATAAATCTTTAACCTTTGACATTGAACCTGGTCCTTCAGTGTACTTACATCAAGCACACAGGCGCAATAAAAGGGAATTTTTCCAACAAAGTATGTTTAGAAAGACAGTAGAATCGGATCGGAGAGAGGTGGATCTTCCTTTTGGGCTCTCATATGTTTTGAGTGTTTTGTTGTTGTTGTTGTTGTTGTTGTTGTTGTTGTTGTTGTTGTTGTTGTTTTCTTTGTAGGGCTTCAGGGAATGAGTTGAATTGGTTCAGACCCTGGGCTATTTCGAGCAGGTTGGGGGGGGGGGGTGCTAGTAAATTCGCACACCTACAGTCTTCCTGTTGTTATTTTTGTTCTGTATCATTTTACAGATTTAGTCGATTTTCAAAGTCCAGAAGAAATCACTATTAACTCCCCTCTAAATAACTCTTGAAGGTTTGCAATCCCATGCATGATATATATCACTACAAAGCTCTATTTCATATTTTAAACGCAATATTTTGAAATCCTATTCATGACATTATCACCACGATGCTACCCATTACATTTGGAAAAATATTTTGAACGGTTTACATTAAAATGTCATGCGAAGAAATAGGGGAAGGCAGAAGGACGGGCGGAAGGACGAATGGGAGGGCACATGCAAGAGAGGAAGGAGGGACGATAGTACCCATTTCTGTATCCCCTCCCACAATAAAACTACGAGGAGTCGAAGCATGTTTTCGATAAAGGGGTATCCTATTTTGTATGCAAACCAAACATCGTTACGTTCGCTGGTGAAATACACTAGGCACTTTCTGAAGCTATTTCCAAACGTGTACACCAAACGACGCAATGTACATCGAATTGTTCTGATAAAAGAAAGATAAAGACTGAATGCCTCTAAATACCTTGCTCTACTCCGTATATTTTCGCATTGCATAAAAACTCATTTTATGATTTGTTTACAGGACCGCAAAAAATAGGAAGAAAATTAGATCGCTTCCGCTAATTATGATGGGATATTGAGCACAGATCTATTCTTAAACTCTGGTGGGCATCACCTGTTAGATAGTGGATGTTTCCTATAGCGTATTTTTCATATGGAACTAGCAGCTGGTCTTGGTTTCATTTTTGAGGTCGTCATTGCTCGAATTATTTGTAATAACTTGTAGTGCATCCTGGCGAGCTCAGTTATTGTTTTTAGCCTAGAGTTAAATATCACTGTGTGACTACATGACTTAGAGAAAAAACAAATCGTCCCCTGAGTTCCAATGTGTTCTATGTGCCAACTGGCACATAGAACACGTTGGAACTCAGGGGACGAAATGGCAGTGGAAGATGAAAACTCTTCTGTTACATCGCCTTCGAAATGGAAATGACATATCCGAAATTCGCTAAGATTGTCCATTTCACTTCCATTTTTCAGGTGATTCAGAGTATCATTTAGCTGAATATTGATGAGTGTCGCAATGGTTTTATATGGTGCTGCTATCTGTGGAATATGTCACAAACAGTCCTTCTGGAATATATAAGCATTGTAGTAACTTATGAAGGTGGGGTGTTTTACGTACGAAGATCCACGGCTTCGTAGATGGAAAGCTGTAATATTTAATAAGAAGGAGACATAAGAAGTGTAACGTGACTAAACAGGTTTCATAAGATTGGGACAATAAAATCTGAAAGGTCATTTTGCGAATAGAGCTGGGCTTATTCTACTAAATTAGGGCTGCACGGTATACCGGTACTTCGATACGTACCGGTTTTTTAAACGATACCGAGCTAATACATATCTTTAGGGGCGGAGGTTGCTGTCAATAAACAGTGCTCAAAAAAAACAATTTTTCTCGAATGTTTTCACTTTCCCGACGCCTCGGAATCGCCGATCGCTTTTTAAAGAATATTTTTCGATGTCTGTAAAATCGAAATATGTTGACGATGTGCGCATTTTTCGCTGCAAGACATTTTGAATATTTACAACAAATTGCAGTTAGCATTGACAAAAAACAACAGCCGAGATTGGAAAGTTGATACCATGAAACTACATTGCTAGGTAAATGTCACGATATCTGATGAGGTGAAACCTGTCATGCTGTGATTGCAGTTACAACGTAACAGCTTCCACATCATCAAACGACATGGACAGAAAGGAGTTATAGCATTGACTGACTTCATAGGGGTAGGGGGCAGGGACGTGGCTAGAGGTTGGAGGGGTTTAAGGTAGTGAAGTTCCAACTGGAGGGAGGGCCGGGAGGGGACCCGCCCCCCCCCCCCCCGGTCCCTCCCCTAGTTGCAAAATCACAACCACTGAACACTTTTGAAAATGAAGCCATGAAAGGGGACACAAAATTGATTCTAGTAACTGAAATACCAACACATTTATGATAGAATTATCAGGCTGTTATTATTATTTGTATTCTTCTGAGAATTCAATATGTGTTAAACAAATACTCAAGCTTAGAACTCTGAAAAATTCACACTGTCCTAAAATTAAATCAGATCTAAAACAGGAATGATCAGTGTTTGATCTTTCACCATTTTGTAACTGAATGATGGAATTAACTCAGAATCCCGATTTTACATGATGTGATTTTTATGAAGTGTATTTCGAAGATTTTTTTTATTACGATAAGTAAAAGTACTATAGAAATCTCGATCCGATTGACATCATGCTTATACTTATGAAACTCGATATTGCGTACACTGTGGTTGTAAATAGTAACAGTTGGAATATTTGCCTATTTGAAACCGAGTTGGGATTTTGGGAAGTAAAGGAGACATCAGCATCACCAAAGAAGCTCTAAAATCCAGATAGATGGAATTTCTCATGACTTGCCCCCCGAATTTCCAACTATATGACATTTTGGACAGGATTGGGGGGAGGGGGGAGGAGACACAAACCCCACACCACCTCTGTCGCCACGTCCCTGGTAGGGTAATTAAATTGTGGTGTTTTCGTTGACATTTCAGTTATCCAGTTGTATATAGATCAGCAGATACCACTGCACCGTTACTACAGTTACTACAGCTATAAAAATACGACTACACGCTAAAAACTAAAGTGTAAAAACAACACTTGAAGTGCTGTATTTAACACTTACTAAGTGCTGAACTAGCACTTTGTTCAAGTGTAGATATCCCAGAACTTGGCAGGTGTTACAATAATACCACTTGACAAGTGTAATGTCGCGACACTTAAAAGGAAACAACGCAGATGACGCGGATCAGGCTCGAACTCTCGAGCCTGATCCGCGTCATCTGCATTATGTCCTTTTAATTATATATCCACCAAGCACAAATCAAATTATGGACGATTCTGGAAGAACCACCAATGCTAGACACATGGGAAGTGCCATCCATTCAAGTTTCAGATGTCTGACGATTGTAATGTCTTAGTGCTTAAAGCATTGCACTTTGAGTGTTAAAATCAAACCCTAAGAGTTAGGATGGGATTAACACCTTGGAAGTGTCAGTTTTAACACTTTAGTTTTTAGTGTGTATTACAGCATCCGTTACCGTTTCTAAAATTACTGCTGCAAAAATGCCAATCTCGTAACTGCTACCATTGCTACTACATTAACTACTACTACTACCACTACTACTACCACAATTGTTGCTACTATTTGGAGTTTCCTTTCACAGAGTAATAAGACTGGTCTCTCTTTTGTAGATTTAGCATTGCAGTCTTATTTTATTTACATAATAACCCTATCGACCTGATTGAGAATGCTTCATAACTGACAGTTTAATTGACGGTGTGGCTTCATCGTGAAAAAATACCTCGGAGAAATGTCTGCTACAATTAATTGTAATTTTCTTATCCGGTTGGTTTAAACGATGCCATTCAATTACCTGCATTATCAGAGAAATCTGCGTCCTGTCTGGACCTAAAGTACATACTTTAGAAAATGATCAATTGTTAGTCATAAATGACCTGTAACCTTCACTTTTTGAGGCAAAACAAAGTGCATTCAAATAGTTTCGTTTTAGATTACTGTGCAACTGATTCTGTTATTGATAGATAGCTTAGACCATCATCCATTCTAGCCTTATGCCAATGTAGATCTGTATTCTCGTTTCTTAGAAAAATTCTTTTTTGTGACTCATTCTGGGCATTGGCCGGTCCAGAGGGGAAGCACCGGCACGCGCCCCCACTACTTTACTAACTCATTTTTTCGCCAGCACCGAGTGCAAAACACCCGGTATTATCCGCAGTAACACATGGACACCCTCTACCAAAGGAAGTGGATATCCATACGTTACCGCGGATAATGCCGTTCCCCATGCCTACCCCGCATACAACTACAGCCCCGGTTCAGGTGTACTGTGAGCCGACACAAACTGGATTTTTTTTCAAAATGTTATTGAGTCTATACAAAATTATTTTGATGGGAAAACATTGTGGCCATGTTCAAGGAAGCCATCGGAGAGCCACACTGGCTTTCCATTTTTTACAAAAGTTCCTCCGTGGAGGCCCAGATCTGGCTAGCAAGAGAGGAATGCCCACTCTCGTACTTGCTCCTAACTACCTGCTACTTCTTCCGTATGATGTTGCACATCATGTTCGAAACGTGGCACCCCTTCTACATCAGAAATCACGAAAACGTAGAAAAATCCCAACACGGGCGACGAGATAGTCAACTTATCGAGCTACTCAATGTCCACCGAATGCCCAACATCAACGTCAAATCTTAAACCTAAAACTGAAATGGAACAAGGCCTCCCTTGACAGTAGACTCGCCCTATATAACAGCAATACAAAAATATAAGGAATATCGCAGTATAACATCGGAGAAATAAGGACCAGAGGCGCTTCGTGGTGAGACCCCTGGGTCTTTTATCATCATTATTTGTCCGTACTAATTGTTGAATCGTAGACGTGTCTCCCCTACCCCCCCCCCCCCCCCCACCCGGCGTCACACACCACAGCGATAATCACCCAAGCAAAACCCGAGACTGGCATCTGAAGACGAACATAAAACCTATTACCAGTACTGAAATGGAACGATTATCCCCCCTCAGGTCTATCCTGAATGATAACCACCAAAACAATTAAGGTAAGGTGGTGGAAAAGCCTAGAAGAAATAGGGAACTGAGTCATGGTAAGTTCAACGGGACTCTAATCCTTGGCTTTCTAATTGCCAAACAGTTGATGTATTCCATATCCGTCGATGCTGCTAGGGTAAGCATCATAATGATGATAAGTTATTATAAGCCTTCGAGAGGTAACTGATGATGAACAGAGCTTTTTTGCGGGGGCGGGGCGGTTTTGCCATCATAATTTACTTATGGAAAAACCAATGGTCCACTGCACAGAAAGGAATTTCCAAAGAGGGACTGTGGGTTACCTTCTAGCTTACAAACATCACACATTGGGGATTATATTCAGTTTAAATCACAGCTATGGAAAATGCAGAGCTGTTCCTAAACCAGCGTTTGGGGTTCATTTTTACTTGTCTCTCAGAAAATACGATATGGAACTCTGTTCAAGGCAACTTTGGGAATATAAAGAAACAGGTCCGTTGAAGAGGACTTCATCCTCTGTCTACATACATAACAAATATTCTATCCTTAAAAACTACAACCTTCGCTGCCAGTGCCGATTGACTTTCCCCACTATCGTTGAGTTATGACAAGAATTGAAAGAGCCTCAGCACTGTCTTTTACGGGACGCCAACAGTCATTGTGGAAAATGGAGAAAATGTGCTTTGTACGAAGAGCCGTTGTCACCTGCTCGTTAACTAATTTTCAAATCAACTGAGTAACGCCATATTGTCATTGGTTTTTAAAACTAACATCACATTCAAACAATCTCACCTCAATGCTGAAATAATGACAGCAGAAATTGATCAAAACAACAGAAAAACAGCCTCATCTTATTATTATGGCCCAAGTAAACTCATTGATATCAACGTCTTCGAATTCTTCACAGGACTTCAACGCAAAGTGCCAGGCTTTCGGAAACTAATGACCCACACCTCTGCTAACCTACTAAGTACCATCTGTTAACACTACTACTGCTAAATCCTGTCACTCCTATGTATGGCGCCTTCTTCTACTACTACGTCGCTACCCTCTTCTATTGATTGTCATTCAAACACGACTACCAGTCAATGTCCACCGATAACTATTCGCCAATACTGCATCGCCGTGCCATAAGTATCCTCCAAACCCCAGATGACGTTATAGGTCATCCATATCGTTGAGGTTTATCCTCATGGCCGTTATGCCCTCATACGACAAAACATTATGAGCCAACGACCAGATAACTGCCATTCAAAATTACAACATCATGTCACAACATCCCCAAATACCCAGATAAGGTTATAGGTTATCCCTTGTTGAGGTCCAACGTCATGACAACATGCCCTCATACTACAAAGCTGTCGGTGCCAGAGATTTATACTGGCAGTATCGCCCGATAAGTATCCGCCAGAAGTACACACCCATATCATACGTATCCTTAAATACACAGATAAGTCGAACAGCGTTATGAGTGAGGTTTGATTCGAATGTAAGGCTTCAAACTTTTAAGCTGTAGTGGAAACCCATCGCAAACCCCATAATGACAGTTTTATTGTTGACAAGGAATGATCAGCCTGATAGTTGCAGCAGGTAGTGTTAACAATAAAGGTGTGGCGAGTGTCTGTTCTAAAGGTATAAGCCAGCAACAGTTGTAGAATAGGCAATGATCACAGCAGTGATAGTCAATGGCAATCTTAAAGATTAGTAGTTAGTACAAATGGTTACCACTGACGTTTGCAGGTAATATCAGGGTATCTCAGTTTGCAATGTCTACACTGGTCACCAAGCAGTGATAAATATCCTCAGATAGTTATCCCCGGATAAGTGTCACCAGATAGTATATCACTGTGTCATAAAAATTCTGAACTACCCGCATGCGCCCATGTGCAATGTGTTTTGAGGCCCACTGCACGTGATGGTCATTCGAGCATGTGTCCATACCTTGGATGTGCCGTGCTTAAATTGTTAACTATCACATAAACACATAACGGTACGATCAACAGACAGTCTCAAATGCGTAATAACCCCGTCATCCCCTTGATCAAGGAACTGTATAAACTGATTCAGGTTCAGAAGAATGGCGCAATTCGTTTAGGGCTACTAAGACTTGGTCTAATGCAGAAGTCGGGGCGTGTTCGGAGATATGTGCAAGCTTTGTAAGATCTGAACATCAGCAGTAGTGGTGAACAATCTAACCGCAGTTAGTGCTCCAAAACATAGCTTTTTCTGAAAATATAAAAATGTTCACCTTTAAGCATGTATCTGGAAGAATGACCTCAATGTTGACTTCCAAATATGGATCCTACTTATTTTGGATTTAGGAAAGAAACTGAAACAAAACCATTGCTTCCTGTTACTGTGCTTCCACACATCTCGCACCCGGTGATATACTACAAGTAATACGGTGTTCATGCTCTAGCAGTTGGTCATGCCAAACTTCACGATGCTACGCAACCTTGAGAAGAAGGTGTGTACTCTTTTCTGCGCTTGCAACGCATCCGTAGACTATCGCAACGTGCAGAGAAGGATAGTAGACACGTCTCGAATGGTTGCCGACATGCACAGTGATGATTAATGTTGAACACCGGCTTTTCTCGTGAAATATTATGTTATTATCAAGTCTGGTACGAATACTACCGTATATCAAGAACCGTGTATGCCCAGCATCAACAGCGCAAGTTAAAAGTATATATTTTTCTACTCACCACAACCTTCATTTTGGTGTATAATTTCTGTATATTTATTTTAAGTTTACGGAATTTCAAACTTGGAAATTTTATGGTAATTCATTTGTTACTTGTGTAGCACCTTGAGTGTGGTTTGGGGTGGCAGCTCATAACTTTAAGCCAAATTGGTATTTCTATTTTCTTAGAGAATATGTGTCCACATGTGTTGAAAAGCAGCATGTTTACTGTTTGTGGTTTAAGGAATGATCGTTCCTTTTTGTCTATTTCTTGAGTTATGAACCCCAAAAAACAAAGTCCAAACTGTGTAAATGGGCTTAGCCCATTTACACAGTTTGGACTTTGTTTTTTGGGGTTCATAACTCAAGAAATAGACAAAAAAGAACGATCATTCCTTATAATTAAACGTTCGCGATCCAAATAAATAAATAGTGTTAATCGTCCTCTACTTCAGCGAACAAAGACTTAAAAACTAAAACTGGTAGACATATTATTCTTCTGGCATAAAAGAGGACGCATATTATTGAAATGCAGGTAGCATTTGACACACTTTCCAAGTCAAATGCACTTTTGTCATTAAATTTTTTATTGACCAATGAATTGCGTAATGCAAAGAAGACGTCATAAGCCACGCCTCCCTCAAATTTCATCAAGCTGTTCACTTCACGTAAAAGTTACGTTCCGTGGTAGGTGGAAGTAGGCCATCAGTATTACATTGTATTTTGGTTTTGACCGTTTCCCGAGAACTGAAAAACACAGTTTGTAAAAGTGGAGTTAGATATAAAGCCAGACGACATGAAATTAGTTGAATTCAATGTCAAAATTGCCGTATTCGTCGTGACCAGCCATTGTTTACAATTGATTTGGGTAAAACGATGAACGCAGACGATCACCCAGTGTGCGTAAAAATTGAAATGTCAAATAAATACAGTTGTGAAGAAAAAAGAAAAATTGACCCACCACGGTCATTTAAATATTTTATAAATAATTTCATGGGGATAAATTAGTAATATAAATTTATTTTTATTTTTCAGATTTAGAACGTGCCAGTGATCTAACTTCTATTGATTTGACACCATGTTGCAACTCCGAAGACTGGTATTTTAGGGATTGTGTTTTTTTCATTGAGTTATGAAAAGAAAAAACAGAATCGTGTGAGCCAATCGTTTTATCTGAAAACGCATGAATCGAAAAAATGTTTAATTATTTGTTAATGAAAACTAAATATAGAAACTAAGAACCATGTGACAAAATGTCGACGTCGTCTATGCAGATGAGGTAATATCTGAGGAGGGAAATCATCCCACTCTAAAGTCCGAACCTAAAACCAAGTTACACCAACTTTTATCGTCGGTGAAAACGAAACCGCATTGACGAGGGTCTAATATTTTGAAGCTGTTACTGTGGATATCGCTCACCAGTACAGAACACGTACCAGTACGTGTGTTACTGTTGGGAAAGGTGTCGATAACTTGCAAGTTACTGGCTCATGCTGCTTTAGTTACTTATTCGGAAACACAAGATGTAAAAAAAACCTGTCAATTCGATTAGATTATCTTTGGTCATACCCTTCCTTATTCGTGTTGATTTATATATTCAAGTTATTGGCGATTATGTCCTACAGTACGCGGAGAGTGTATTATCACTAAATCACCCGCGGAGTGGAGATTCCACCCAAGCAATAATTGAAAATTTGTTGCAAAGCATAACAAGCACAAGCAAAGTTTCAGACAATGGATCTCCGGGTTAAACCCGGAGGTCCATTGGCTGAAACATTGCTTGTGCTTTTTGTCGATATGAACAAAATTTGAAAGTTATAGTTTGGGTTACAACTACACTCCGCGGGTGATTTAGTTACAATCCACTCTCCACGTACTGTATATGTATATTAGTTTCATATTCTGACAATTTCCGGCTATGTGTTCATCATAGTCAGTCAATGCAATTATGGGGTTATAAACAGAAACAGTTCACAGTTAAGCAGTTTTCTCAGCTAATTCGCAGAATAGGGGTCTGGAAATCACGGGGGTCATTACGTATAAGAGTGGAACTAAATATTATCTTTTGGAGTTTGTCTCCTTCTGCAACACACTTCACCATTCCATCAAATTCACTGCTGAAATCTCTTCGGATGGCATCACCTTTCTTGATACCACCTCGCGAATTGACAATAATCACATTGTTACAAGCTTGTATTGCAAACATACACCAATATTTGCTTCCATCTAGTTGCCATCCCCGGCACATTGTCAAAAACATTCCATACAGTCTCATTATCAGAATCAAGAGAATCTGTTCTGTGCCCACTGACAAGGAAGCTCCTTTTTCTGATCTTCGGTCTCATCTCGTAGGCCGTAACTACAAGCGAGAACGGGTTGACAGTGCCATCAGTAAGGCTGATGCACTAGCACGGACAGATCTCTTACGATATCGCCCACCAGTACATAACGCGTTCATACCTTCTGTCACAACATTTCATCCAGATCTTCCATATCCTTCCAACACACTTCGAAAACACTGGACGCTTCTTGAGATTGATCCAGTCTTATCCAAGACATTTCCCAAACTTCCAGTCGAGGCTTTCAAGCGTCCTAAAACATTCTTCAGTTCAGTCTATTCTGAACCTGGTGTCAGCCAAGTCTGTGGACAAACCGATTGTAAAACGTGCACCGTGATGCCTACATCCGAATCATTCAACAGCACCGGTATTGGTCAATCTTTTAGAATTTTTTGCCGCGGCACCTGCAAAAGTTCAAATGCGATCAATCTACTTCAATGTGGAATTTGTTAAATCCAGTATATCGGCGAAACCTGTACCCCGTTTCACATACGTGTCACGTACGTGTAAATAACCACCGGTCATTCAAAAAAAATGGGGCGTGACTGTGCTATTACACGACATGCATGTCAACGGCTCGCCCTTTTACTTCTTTTCAGGCCTTCATCATTGTGTAGCGGTCGAGGTATAAAGGCCACTACCAACCAGCCTGGTTGGTCCGGATCTCTTAGTCTCGTGGTAAATCGGTCGCTTTGTGTGCTAGAGGTCGACGGTTCGAACCCCGGCTCCCGCACTTATCTCTCCTCCTGTTACATTTGGGGGCTCGTCCGATCCTCAGCAGTAGGTGGCACTGCGGGTGTTTCGACCGCTCTGGGGGAGGAACCTGGGTGAGATTCACAGGTGGTGAATCTCAAAAGAAGGGGAGAGTAGTGTAGCGGTCGAGGTATAAAGGCCATTTACCAACCAGCCTGGTTGGTCCGGATCTCTTAGTCTCGTGGTAAATCGGTCGCTTTGTGTGCTAGAGGTCGACGGTTCGAACCCCGGCTCCCGCACTTATCTCTCCTCCTGTTACAATTGATTCCACGTCCGACTGGACAAAAGCTGAGCACGTCGCCCCAGAAACATTCTGGATCGAACTGCTATGTACGTATAGACCCCTCGGTCTCAACAGAACTTCAAATTCAAACTATTCGTAAGCAGGAACGAATCGTCCTCTCAGTTTCCACGCGTTCCACGTTGTTTCCACGCGATACAGGCACTCGACAAAGATACGTAACAGTCAATCAAGGATCGCACTACTAATTCCGTATATTTCAAGCAACTGCACTCAATGGCCTGGACACGTTTTATTTTTGTCCTACACCACTATTTTCATCATCTTCAGTGTCTATTTACACATTTTTCGCCATTAATCCTACCACGAAATCTGTTCACTTTTCACTTCTCGCGATCACAGGGGTGGCGCCATGGATAACATTTGACCTCCTAAACGGAGGAAAATGAGTGAAAATTGGTAAATTGGAGAACCAAAATAGAAGCAAATTGAGTATGTTTGTTGATTATTTAACCCTTTACCTAACCTGAAAAGCAGACGACACTTGCAAAAATAATTCTTGAATAACTCATTTTTTTTCATTTTTGGTCTTAAAAACATAGGTTATGACCCCTCGTTGGAACGAGCTCGTTCCAACGAGGGGTCATAACCTATGTTTTTGAGACAAAAAATGAAAAAAATAATGAAAATTAATTGGCGATTTTTGAGAATAGCGCTGGCCGGTTTTTGGCCGTTACCTTAGGTAAAGGGTTAAAGTAAACATATTATAATAAGGTCGGGAAATATTTCATCTATAAAGCCAGTTTGACGAACGACATTAAGGAATTTCGTGAGAATCACCATTCTCTATCAAAGTTCCAGTGCTGCACGGTTTCGAGACTGACAAGACGAGATATCTTCATTCGATTGTTGGAAATTTCTCGTGAAGTCGGGTTTACTAGACTCTCCGACGGATTGACTAAAAATCTCCGACGGGGGTGGGGGGGGGGCTGGACCTCTCCGACGGGGGGCTATAGCCCCCACTCCCCTGACCCCCCCCCCCCCCCTTGGCGCCACCACTGTGCGATCATCTGAATATTTTAGGCAGCGTCGGAACCCACCAGCAATGGTCTTGTAGATGCACGTTTTACTTAGTCGCTTCTCTGCCCCAGTAACAGTGAATAACAAGCCTTTAGGGACACTATCCCATTGCGGGGGCAATCCAAACACACCCCTACGTCGTTTCGCACCAGCTAGAAAAACACCAAACTCAAAAATTGCTTCCTTGCGGGCTACTTGGTGCATTTTAAAGCGACGAACTGCAATTTTTTTTTAAAATCATCCAGTTATCATACTTTCATTAACTACATGGAAGTATCTTAACATTTCTAAAATTCCAGTTCCTTTTAATTTTCGAAGAGTATATTAAGATCAGGTTTTACCGAGAGTTAGGACTTCCTAGAATACATTTCAGAATTTGTCTAACAGTATTTTTTTTACCTTTTGATTTCTACTTTTTCCCCGTTTTTTTTTTTTTTTTTTTTCTTTTCGGGTTGTATAACACACCCGTTCAGTCAGAACTTGGCTTTAGAGAACTTTTATCGCCACATTTCATTTCTCTCATCGTCTGTGTGTATCTTTTCTTGTTGTGTCTGTACACTGAAGAAGGTCTTCATCAGATCGAAAGCAAGGTAAAAATTGTTATTTTCCTGTGTTGTTTGATCTTTATTTAGACGAAAATATATATTATATATGTATATCTAAAAACTGAAAGGGTCGCAACTCTCCAAATTCGAAAACTCGTCTCACTTGGAATGAAATGTATATTTTGTCTCGTTCATAGGAATTATGTCTTCAACAACACTCAAAATTTTTTTGATATGCATTTGTCTATCTTACGGTCGTATTTTCAGTGAAATAGCTTCAACTATCGTTGAGCTATTCGATAAAATATTTGAAAAAGTACAGAGATATCGGGAAATGCAGTTCAAGTTGTCCGGCCAGTTGGTCATTTTTTGCACAAAAATCAATCTTCGATAACCAGGCTACGACAGCACGAATCTTGAAAGTTCTTCTTCGCTGTCTACTATTATGTGGCTGAGCGGCGTGTTTTCGGACAGCCTGGAAGTGTTGACCACAGTTAAAGGAGACACTTTGATGTAATAGACGTTCTACTTCCAAAATCGTACTAAACTTTATGCATATGTCACTTTGGCCTAATAGACTTCTGCATGGACCACTGTAGCGTAATGTAACTTACAACTTAAAAAAGCAACCGGTGTTTGTAATGCGAGTCAACTGGTGCATAACCTTATTCAAATCACCGATCAACTTCCTGATCATTTCTCTCGGATGGAACCTGACTGACAGAATTCTCTCTAGATCATGTCCTCCAAAAAAAAGGAAATGGTTTAAGGGCCGATCCAAACTGTTCAACTAACCCAAATAAAATCGAATGACTGAAAGGTTTCATTTTTTCCTCAAAATCATAACTCATATCCCTCATTGGAACGAGCTTGGTGAGGGATCATTTGAAACAAAAAATGAAAAAGTAATAAAATTCGAATGGCAATTTCAAAATTATCCAGGTTTGGTTGTCATGTTTGGTAAAAGGTTAAGCGACTGTACAGTACAGCCGCCTAGTCACTTTCACGGGTGGGAAATGCAAAAGCACCGGGTACAACCCGGTGTGACAGGAATGGAAGTCCGTAGGAAAATTAGTCCCTCTGGACTATTATTCCGCGGAATTATAGTCCTAGGTCTAACATTTCTAGGAATAGTAGTCCGCCGGACTACTATTCCTAGAAATGTTAGACCTAGGACTATAATTCCGCGGAATAATAGTCCAGAGGGACTAACGTTCCTGCGGACTTCCATTCCTTTTACACCCGTGCTTCATTAATTAAAATTTTGGTTTGTGTTAACTTGTATTACCTGGTAAATGCATGCGTGGGCATCACTGCCTAGGCGTGGATTACGACCAGTCCATGGCGACTGTACTGTATGAGTAAATTAAATAATTTTCAACAACAAAAAAATCCCAACTGACCGACCTTATTTTTCTACTGCACGTAACTTGAACCAGACCGTTTATTTATTGCCGCCTCATTCAAGAACGTCTAAGGCCAATTACCAGTACACTCCACACACAGTGCTATAAGCATCATGTAATTTCTTTTTGTTCATATCTGTTGGCTTTGTACATAATGAATTTGTAAATTTATTTATCAGCGGTGGTAAGCCGTACGAATAGCAGGATGGTTATCTTTGAAATCTAATATTCCTCTCGTTTCTCTTGATTAACTTGTGTTTACATTAAAAGCTTTTCGATATTCGGATCTTGTATTTTGCACGTAACTTGAACCAGACCGTTTATTTATTGTCGCCTCATTCAAGAACGTCTAAGGCCAATTACCAGTACACTCCACACACAGTGCTATAAGCATCATGTAATTTCTTTTTGTTCATATCTGTTGGCTTTGTACATAATGAATTTGTAAATTTATTTATCAGCGGTGGTAAGCCGTACGAATAGCAGGATGGTTATCTTTGAAATCTAATATTCCTCTCGTTTCTCTTGATTAATCTGTGTTTACATTAAAAGCTTTTTCGATATTCGGATCTTTTCTTTCTTTTTTTAATAAGTCACTGGTAAATTTCTCTATCTTACAACAAGAACGTATTTCCCCCAATACAGGTTAAAATGTCTAGAAAAATACAATTTTTTATCTTACAATCAACATGTATTTTGTCTGTATTAACTCTGCAACTGTCGTGTATCCGACCCCCCTGATACAGATGTTTGTATCAGGGGGTCGGATACAAGCACGTTCCTTTCGCGTGAGTTCCATTTTTTTTTCTTTTTGTTCATCCGTACGAATAAATAGTTCGTTATATATTCGTCCACATGCTTGACTTATCCCCATATATTGTAAGATAAAATGATTAATACCATTATGTGATCTGCCTTTAGGACCCGGAGCTCGACGCGGATACATATTTTGTACATCCACATAATAGCAATAATCTCTATGTATTAACCATTCGATTCAGAAAGAGAACGACGCTTTTTTACCTGAACTCAGTTAGTATCGAATTATTACAAGTAGTATGTCATGTTCCCCTACAGGTAACATTTGGGGGACACCGATGGGGGAACCCGGAAGTGACCTAGTGGCGCCATGTTGTGTTGTCATGGTAACCCGCGTGAACGGCCATCTTATGACGTCATCTCCATAGTGATACGTGAAGTGAGTGCGCATGCGCAGCGTGTGTTGTTAGGGTGATACGTGTTTCCGTCGTCCATTTTGTATACTGGAGGCCGCCACCTTGGCTTCTATGGTAGCACGTGGTTGCTATGTGACCCAAAGGCCTACAACAAGACAGGGGAATGTTCAGAGGATATGTTCGATTAAAGAGGAGTAATTTCCCGAGTCGCAGAATTACCACAAACAACCCGACAAGTTTTACTATTTCGAATTCTTACAGAATTCTCTGCTTCTATCTATATATGCAATAGTTTACGTTTATCTAGGCATATTCCTTTTGTCCTGGAGTATACTCCAGTAGCGTAGAAGAGCCTATCGACTGGAACAGCTTTGCTTATTGTTACTATATTTAGCAATTTCTGGTCTATTCTTGTTAGTTCTGACCCTATTCCGTGTACTCTTGTTATTTCATTTATCTTGATCATTTATATAGATTATTGCTAACCAATCAGATTGCTTTATTTCCCATAATCTGTATGCAGAGTTATCTCCCTTCTGTATAACAAAAGCCTATATCATTCCCAAAACCAATAAACTATCGAGCAGTTACTGATAAACCATTGCTCGAAAGGCTCGAAGCCCATCGAGCAAATGAGCTTTAGAGCAATTGCTCGGTCGAGGGACTCGCACATACTGCTCGAACGACTCGAATCCCATCGAGCAAATGAGCTTTAGAGCAATTGCTCGTTCGAGTAACTCGCACATACTGCCCGAACGGGAGCAAATGAGCCATAGAGCAATTGCTCGTTCGAGTGATTCGCACATACGACTCTTAGACTCATTTCAGAAAAAAGGGATTCCAAAGTCACAGGCGTTTTCCAAAAAGGGATTCTTAAAAAAGGATTCTGAAAATGGGATTCTTATCCGACTCCGTAACTTCCGGGGTCCCGCGCCGGAGTCCCCAAAAATGTTACCTGTAGGTGAACATGACATACTACTATTACACATGTCGACGTCACCGTTTTTGATAACAATAATCAAGTGATAAATAAATCAATATCTCAACGAAATAAATTAGTTATTGGCCATGGTGACATATAATATAGGCCTGCCATCTGTTAGACATGAAACTTAAAACAAAGAAACACTGAGCTAAAACACTACTATAAACTTTAGCAGTTAAGTACAAGTAGAACTATAGAATTGTAATTTGTTGGACAGATTACGGGCTTTCCCAACTTTCCAATGTGAAAATGTAGACTACATACAGCAAAGCAAAGTGTTTGAAATTAACCATTTCCAAAATAATAGACAAAAAGCATCCAAAGTTGGCTAATTTTGGCATTCTTTCACGGTTCTCTTATTCACGCCCTCATTTTGCTTGGGGGTTAAGGTTAAATCTTGAGATTAAAAAGTAAACAGTAACTTTCTTCTACAATCATTGTTGCATCTATCCATACCAAAATAATTGCTACAACAACCTTGCAATTAGGGGAAATGAGTACAGATGTATGCAAAATTCACTGAAAATCAATTTTTTTTCTGCCAGTATTTATTTATTTATTGGTGTTTAAGGTCACATACTTATGCACAATGGCTAATCGTGACCGTGACAGTTTTACGGGTGGAGGAAGCCGGAGTACCCGGAGAGAACCACCGAGCAACGACGAGCAGCTGTCAGCTCCCCAACATCGTAACTCTGAACTCTGCACCGCAGCACAGGCAGGGTTAGAGTGGTTGAAGACATGCGCACCATCGACGTGCAGTACGCCTCAGTACACAGCGTCATCGTGCCCCCATGTAGGCAATCGGGGTGAAGTGTCTTGCCCAAGGACACAACGCGGTTGCCGCAGGTGGGATTCGAACCGAGGACCTCTCGGCTTGCAGCCTGCACCTCTACCAACTGAGCCACCGCGCCCCTTTTCTGCCAGTACTATTCTTTACATGGCCAAAGCTTATGTTGTGTTTAGCCCCAAAGCATAACTTACAGCAGAGGATTTTTTCATTAGGCATCCTCCCTATAGCAAAACAAAGTGTTTAGAATTAACCCTTTCCAAAATGACAGAAAGATGCAACCACAGTTAGCTACTTTTGCCATTTTCGGATGGTACTCTTACCCTCATTGGCTTGAGGGTTAAAGATGAGATTATAAACTAAACAGTAACATTCTTCTGCAAGCATTGTTGCATCTATGCATACAAAAATAATTGGTACAACAACCTCGCAATTAGGAGAAATTTGCCCTTGAAGTTAGTAAATCTTGAAGATAAAATGATATATTCATATCATTTGTGGCCAATAGGGGTTAATTTTGAAATATTTGTGTGGTGATTTTAGTGTATCATATTATGCTCTTAATGTGTGAACATCAATCACAGATTGAGTGTCTGAAAAGAGACATGGACTAATCTTGAATCTTGCTATTTGAATGAACATGTTTAAGTTGAGGGACCTCCAATTCAAAGCCTGACAACAAAGTGAGGGTTAAAACTTGGAAAAAAACATATAACAACAAAATTGTTCTTGGATAACAGTTAGGTAATTGCCAAAAAATGAGAAGTGGACAGAAATCGCGCATGGGTTAATGGCGAAAAGGCGGTAATTTGGCTAATTTGACATTCAGTAAAATTGAACAGACAGCAGTGTCGCTCATACGCCTACTGCGTCCAGACCAGTGAAGGCAGATACACGAAATCTTCAGAAGTTGTTCTACTATCTCTGCGCGACAGGACAGTATCTTTGTTGTGTGGTGTGACTGCGTGGGAACAACGTGGATCGTGTGGAAACCGCGGGGACGCTTCGTCCCTACTCTATTCCCAATGCAATGCCGTTTCCATTCACTATTTACCTATCACCGGTCGAGTTTGGCATTAGTTCTGTCTATTTGATGAACTGTTCAGCTTTAAATATTCGCACATTCATATGGGACAGAAAGTTTTGAGTTAATGTGCTTATTTTAGACCGTCCCGGGAGAAACTGGCAACTCGACCCGGTGGCGAAAAAGCCTTCATCTGGCTAATTTGACATTCAAACTGAACAGATACAATGTCGGATATACGCCAATTATGTCCCGACCATGCAAGGCAGAAACTTGAAATTCTCAGAATGTTTTTTACTGTCCCTGCCCGACAGTTTAGTATCTTTGTCAAGTGCCGAGACCACGTGGAAATACTGTGGATCAGGTGGAAACCGATGGCACGTTTCGTCCCTACTTTATTCTCAATTCAACGACTTTTCCATTCATTATTTGCCTGTCACCGGATGAGTTAGGCATTATATCTGTCTATTTGATGAACGTTTCAACCTTAACTATTTGCGGCTTCATGTAGCACCACCGAAAGGCCACTGCACGGTTACCGGTATATTCAGGGATTGATTTTACGAAAATAACAATTATTCCGAATATACCCACATGGGAACTCCTAAATATGCAAGGGTTAAACTTTTGTTAATAACGTATAAAACAGAAGTTGTCATGATATGTTTGCTGTATGCAGGCATAGAAAACATTCAGCGCTCAATGAATTAGGAATGGAGTAAATTGTCACTTAAACCTACGAAATTCTGAAAAAATTAGAGTTTTTTTTCGACGTCACCTATCTATATGCATCTGAGACAGGGATTGTGTTAAACTTTACAGCAACCTTATAACAGAAAATATTCTTGGAATTCAACTGTGAATCCGAATTTCGAAAGCATTTTCGGATATTCTATTCCAAACTACCACTGCACGATTATCAATATTCAGTGATTTTATGAAAATATCAGTTATTCCGACCGTACCCATATGGGCAGTCTCGAATCTGCCAACGGTTAAACTTTTAATAATGACATATAAAACAAACGTTTTCATACTATGACTGCTGCATACAGCCATAGAAAACGTTCAACGCTCAGTCGTTTAGGAATGGAGTAAATCGTCACTTAAACTTACCAAATTCTGAAAAACGAGAGTTTTTTGGGACTGCACCTATCTTTATGCAAACAGAACGAGCATAGGGTTAAACTTTACAACTAAACTTACAACAGCAAATAT
The DNA here is from genome assembly GCA_031216915.1 of Pictodentalium vernedei. Lineage (NCBI taxonomy): Eukaryota > Metazoa > Mollusca > Scaphopoda > Dentaliida > Dentaliidae > Pictodentalium > Pictodentalium vernedei. The sequence goes on from CM062295.1 coordinate 742,389,186, forward strand.
GCTCGGTAGGCAATTGTAAATACGAACATGTAAATCATTTTTTCGATATTCCTTTCGAAAATGGAAGAAAAGTGAGCTCCAAATTAGCCAATTTTATGAAGAATTTTAAGGCACTCAGATTCAAGGCCCGAAAACTGGGTGAAGGTTAAAAGTTTGAATAAAATATATAACAGCAAAATTGTTCTTGGATGAAGGCCTAATCCTCTCATGGAAAAGGTTTTGAGACAATATGGCTCCAGTGTTGAGAAGGTGCATGTAAACATTGGCGAAAATAACAATTATTCCGTCAGTACCCTTATGGGAAGTCTCAAATCTGCCAAGGGTTAAACTTTTAATAATAACATAATGAACAAAATTTGTCATACTTTGACTGCTGCAAGCAGCTATAGAAAACATTCGGAGCTCAAGCAATTAAATATGGAGTAAATCGTCACCTAAACTTACCAAATTCTGAAAAAATTGGAATTTTTTTGGACGGTACCTACTTTTATGCAACCAGAATGGGATAGGGTTAAACTTTACAACCAAACTTACAACAGCAAATATGCTCGGTAGTCAATTGTGAATACGTACTCGTAAAGTGTTTGAAATTAACCCTTTCCAAAATGATGGATAAAACAATCAAAATTGGCTAATTTTGGCATTTTCAAATAGTACTCTTATTTTCGCCCTCATTGTGCTTGAGGGTTAAATCTGATATTAAAAAGTAAACAGTAACTTTCTTCCGCAATCATTGTTGCATCTAGCCATACCAAAATAATTGTTACAACAACCTTGTAATTAGAGAAATTTGCCCTTGAACTTGGTCAATTTTGAAGAAAAAATCTATATTCATATTTGTGGGTTAATGTTGAAAGATTTGAGTGACGATTGTGGTGTATCATATGATACTCTAAATGTGTGGATAATTTGAGCTAAATAACTGTAAACAATTTTGAGACATTGGAAAAATGGTGAAATTTTGAAGGTTTTGGCAGAATATTTTGAAAATACGCGTTTTCACAGATATGCCGATACCGCAGTTCACTAGATTTTATGACATTACATAAGTATGTCAAATTTGGTCAATATCGTACAGCTTGTTTTTGAGCAGTTCAACAGAAATTCAGGGAGGAAAAAAAAGAAACTAGAGAATTGTAATTTGTTGGACAAATTACGGGCTTTCCCAACTTTCCAATCTGAAAATGCAGATTACATTTTGCAAGGCAAAGTGTTTGAAATTAACCATTTCCAAAATGATAGACAAAAAGCATCCAAAGTTATCTAATTTTGGCATTCTCTCACGGTTCTCTTATTCAAGCCCTCATTTTGCTTGGGGTTAAGGTTAAATCTTGAGATTAAAAAGTAAACAGTAACTTTCTTCTACAATCATTGTTGCATCTATCCATACCAAAATAATTACTACAACAACCTTGCAATTAGGGGAAATGAGTACAGATGTATGCAAAATTCACTGAAAATCTTTTTTTTTTTCTACCAGTACTATTCTTTAATGGCCAAAGCTTATGTTGTGTTTAGCCCCAAAGCATAACTTACAGCAGAGGATTTTTTCATTAGGCATCTCTACCTATAGCAAAACAAGCTGTTTAGAATTAACCCTTTCCAAAATGACAGGAAGATGCAACCACAGTTAGCTAATTTTGGCATTTTCGGATGGTACTCTTACCCTCATTTGCTTGAGGGTTAAAGATGAGATTATGAACTAAACAGTAACATTCTTCTGCAAGCATTGTTGCATCTATGCATACAAAAATAATTGTTACAACAACCTCGCAATTAGGAGAAATTTGCCCTTGACGTTAGTAAATCTTGAAGATAAAATGATATATTCATATAATTTGTGGCCAATAGGGGTTAATTTTGAAATATTTGTGTGGTGATTTTAGTGTATATTATTATGCTCTTAATGGGTGAACATTGATCAGAGTCTGAGTGTCTGAAAAGAAACATGGACTAATCTTGAATCTTGCTATTTGAATGAACATGTTCAAGTTGAGGGTACTCCAATTCAAGGCCTGACAATTAAAACTTGGAATAAAACATATAACAGCAAAATTGTTCTTGGATAACAGTTAGATAATTGCCACAAATGAAAAGGGGACAGAAATCGGGCATGGGTTAATGGCGAAAAGGCGGTAATTTGGTTAATTTGACATTAAAATTGAACAGACAGCAGTGTCACTCATACGCCCACTGCGGACAGACTAGGGAAGGCAGACACACGAAATCTTCAGAAGTTGTTCTACTATCCCTGCTCGACAGGACAGTATCTTTGTCGAGTGTCGTGACTGCGTGGGAACAACGTGTATCGCATGGAAATCGCAGGGACGATTGGTTCCTACTCCATTCCCAATGCAATGCCCTTTCCATTCACTATTTACCTATCATCGGTCGAGTTTGGCATTAGTTCTGTCTATTTGATGAACTGTTCAGCTTTAAATATTCGCACATTCATATGGGACAGAACGTTTTGAGTTAAACGGCTTTTTTGAGACCGTCCCGGCAGAAACTGACAATTCGATCCGGTGGAGAAAAAGCCGTCATCTGGGTAATTTGACATTCAAATTGAACAGATACGATGTCGGTTATACGCCAATTATGTCCCGACCATGCGAGGCAGTAACTTGCAATTCTCAGAATGGTTTCTGCTATCCCTGCCCGACAGTTTAGTATCTTTGTCAGGTGCCGAGACCACGGGGAAATACCGCGGATCAGGTGGAAACCGTGGGCACGTTTCGCCCCTACTTTATTCTCAACTCAACGACTTTTCCATTCATTATTTACCTGTCACCGGCTGAGTTAGGTATTATATCTGTCTATTTGATGAACTTTTCAACCTTAACTATTTGCGGCTTCATGTAGCACCCCTGAAAGGCCACTGCACGGTTACCAATATATTCAGGGATTGGTTTTACGAAAATAACAATTATTCCGACTATTCCCACATGGGAACTCCTAAATATGCCAAGGGTTAAACTTTTGATAATAACGTATAAAACAGAAGTTGTCATGCTATGCTTGCGGCATGCAGGCATAGAAAACATTCAGCGCTCAATGAATTAGGAATGGAGTAAATTGTCACTTAAACCTACGGAATTCTGAAAAGATGGGAGTTTTTTTTCGACGGCACCAATCTTTATGCATCTGAGACAGGGATGGCGTTAAACTTTACAGCAACCTTATAACAGAAAATATTCTTGGAATTGAACTGTGAATCCGAATTTTGAAAGCATTTTCGGATATTCTATTCCAAACTACCACTGCACGCTTATCAATATCCAGTGATTTTATGAAAATATCAATTATTCCGACCGTACCCATATGGGCAGTCTCGAATCTGCCAATGGTTAAACTTTTAATAATGACATATAAAACAAAAGTTGTCATACTATGACTGCTGCATACAGCCATAGAAATCGTTCAGCGCTCAATCAATTAGGAATGGAGTAAATCGTCACTTAAACTTACCAAATTCTGAAAAACGAGAGTTTTTTTGGACTGCGCCTATCTTTATGAAAACAGAACGAGCATAGGGTTAAACTTTATAACCAAACTTACAACAGAAGATATGCTCGGTGGGCAATTGTAAATACGAACATGTAAATCATTTTTCGATATTCCTTTCGAAAATGGAGGAAAGGCGAGCTCCAAATTAGCCACTTTTATGAAGAATTTTAGGGCATTCAAATTCAAGGCCCGAAGACTGGGTGAAGGTTAAAACTTTGAATAAAATATATAACAGCAAAACTGTTTTTGGATGAAGGCCCAATCCTCTCATGGAAAAGGTTTTAAGACCATATGGCTCCAGTGCTGAGAAAGTGCATGTAAACGTTGGCGAAAATGACAATTATTCCGACAGTACCCTTATGGTAAGTCTCGAATCTGCCAAGGGTTAAACTTTTAATAATAACATATAGAACAAAATTTATCCTACTTTGACTGCTGCAAGCAGCTATATAAAGCATTCAGACCTCAAGCAATTAAAAATGGAGTACATCGCCACCTAAGCTTATAGGAGTCTGAAAAATTAGAGTTTCTTTGGACGGTACCTACTTTTATGCAACCAGAATGGGATAGGGTTAAACTTTACAAACAAACTTACAACAGCAGATATGCTTGGTAGTCAATTGTGAATACGTACATGAAAAGTTTTTGAAATTAACCCTTTCCAAAATGATAGAAAAAGCAACCAAAGATGGCTAAGTTTGGCATTTTCAAACGGTACTCTTATTCTCGCCCTCATTGTGCTTGAGGGTTAAATCTGAGATTAAGAAGTAAACAGTAAGTTTCTTCCACAATCATTGTTGCATCTAGCCGTACCAAAATAATTCTTACAACTACCTTGTAATTAGAGAAATTTGCCCTTGAAGTTGGCGAAAATAACAATTATTCAGACAGTACCCTTATGGGAAATCTCAAATCTGCCAAGGGTTAAGCTTTTAATAATAACACAGAGAAAAAATTTGTCATATTTTGAATGCTGCAAGCAGCTATAGAAAACATTCAGAGCTCAAGCAATTAAAAATGGAGTAAATCGCCACCTACACTACCCAAATTCTGAAAAAATGGAGTTTTTTTGGACGGTATCTACTTTTATGCAACCAGAATGGGATAGGGTTAAACTTTACAACCACCAAACTTACAACAGCAGATATGCTCGGTAGTCAACTGTAAATACGTACACGAAAAGTGTTTGAAATTAACCCTTTCCAAAATGATAGAAAAAGCAACCAAAGTTGGCTAATTTTGGCATTTTCAAACGGTACTCTTATCCTCGCCCTCATTGTGCTTGAGAGTTAAATCTGAGAATAAAAAGTAAACAGTAACTTTCTTCCGCAATCATTGTTGCATCTATCCAAATCAAAATAATTGTTACAACAACCTTGTTATTAGAGAAATTCGCCCTTGAAGTTGGTCAATTTTGAAGAAAAAATCTATATTCATGTCATTTTTGGCCAGTGGGGGGTTAATGTTGAAAGATTTGAGTGGTGACTGTCGTGTATCATATTATGCTCTAAATGTGTGGAAAATTTGAGCTAAATAACTGTAAACAATTTTGAGACATTCGAAAAATGGTGAAATTTTGAAGGTTTTCGCAGAATATTTTGAAAACACGCGTTTTCACAGATATGACGATACCGCATTTCCCTAGATTTTATGACATTACATAAGTGTGCCAAATTTGGTCACAATCGTACAGCTTGTTTTCTAGCAGTTCAACAGACAAAATTCAGGGAGGAAAAAAAAAGAAAAAAAAAAAGAAAAAAAAAAAAAAGAAAAAGAAAAAAAAAGAAAAAGAAAAATAGAGAAGAAAAATTTTGAAAAAGAAGAATAACAAGAGTCTTTCCCAAACTGGGTTTGGGAAAGCCTAAAAAAAATAAAAAATAAAAAAAAACTAGAGAATTGTAATTTGTTGAACAAATTACGGGCTTTCCCAACTTTTTAATGTGAAAAGGCAAACTGTATTGTACACAAAACTATCGATCAGTTTTGAAAACAGAAAATTTAGTGGAAATCAGTGTTTGTGATGATACTAGTTTTTATGCATCCAAAAGAGATATTTGAGATACAGCAGGACACCAAAACATTTAACACAAAATTTGCTTTTCAATAATTACAGAATATTTTCATAGAAAGCAAAACAAGCGATGTCCTTTGTGCTTTGGAAAAAATTAGTACATATGAATTATGGGCATACGGGCCGGGTTTCATGAAGGACTGTGCCCCAACCCACCCCTGAGTCAGGAAGAAGCCGATTTTTCGGCCAATATACCAGAAAATTTGGGACAATTTAGTTGCCAGAAATGACCACAAAACATTTTGGTTTTCCACACAAAATGTTGTTTCCCTATTTCATCACTTAGAAGTTGCAAGTAAACTGACCATTATACTGTACAAGTTGATTCAGTGGAACCATATCCACGTTAATATTATTCATTTATAACCACACAAGTACACATAAAGAGCTCTATTACTGCATATTACGGGAGCACGGTGGCTCAGAAGGTAGAGATGATTGTTGCAATCCAAGAAGTCCTCGGTTTGAATCCCGCCTGTGGCACCCACATTGTGTCCTTGAGCAAGACACTTCATCCCAATTTAATTTCCCACGTGGAGAGGGGGGGGGGGGGGCATGATGGCGATGTGTTAGAGGGTACTGTGAGGGTGCACTTGTCTTCAACCAATGCTAACCCTGCTTTTTTGATGGGGAGTCTGAGTCTGAGTCGCTTGCCATTGCTCGGTGGTTCTCTCCAGGTACTCAATGGGAGGGAGACACCCCCCTCCCTCCCTCCCATACCCATATTTGGCATTTCCTCCTGACATTCAACTTTTTCGGGCTAAAAGGGTTCATCCCCCCCCCCCCTGAAAAATAGCCCTGTACGCCTATGCAATGAATACCTGGACTTGAATAAATTCCTATATTATGGTCATGATATAGCTGTAGATGCTGAAAGTGACCTTAAATATCAATAATTAATTTATTCTCTATCATTTTTTCTGTTTGTGAATGTGTGGTATTTGTCAACAAATGAGGGTAAGCTTCCTACTCCATGATTTCACAATTTTTCCAACATATCTATTTCAGATACAATGAAATACATGTAATATGAGTTACTGTCACACACAAATTAGTTGTTTATTGGATATTGTTTAAACCATCTAGAGAGCTTGTTTCCACAGTGATGGGTACAGTTCAAGTCAAAATGAGCTGATTAAAGGGATGTTGAACAGCTTGTTAATATTTCTTGCATTACATTACTTCTTTGCTATTTATGGATTTCACAGAGGGTTTCCCTGACGGTATTTATTTATTGGTGTTTACAGTCACATACTTATCCACAATGGCTAATCGTGACCGTGACAGTTTTACGGGTGGGGGAAGTCGGAGGATCAGGGAGAACCACCGAGCACTGACGAGCAACTGTCAGCTCAACATTCTAATTATGTTCAAGCTCCGCTGAAGCAGGGTACCAGCGGTTGAAGACATGTGCACACCTTAGTACATGGCATCATCGTGCCCCCATGTTGGCAAACGGGATAAAGTGCCTAAGGACATTACGTGGGTCGTCCCAGATAGGGATCAAACTCGGGACCTCTATCATAGAAGTCAAACAGTCTACCACTGAGAAAATGTGCTTTCTTTCCTGGCGGTATTCATATTTGTACGGCCAAACTGGTGTTGGATAACACGGAACACCAAAACATATAACACAAAATTTGTTCCCCATGATTTTTGAAAGCAGTTATGAAAAGCTCAAAGAGCTCTTTCCTTTTTGTTTTTGGACAAGTGAGTATTCACTCAGTCATTTTTTGCAGACAGTGCTATTTTTAAGTGGCCAAAGTACATGTTTCATTAAGTCCCAGAACATGACTAAAGCCGGATTTATTGATTAAACATCTCTGCATATAGCAAAGCAAAGTGTCTCAAAGTAACCCATTCCAACATGATAGTAGAGAGCAACCAAAGTTGGATAATTTGGGTATTTCCAAATGGTACACTTATTCTCACTCTCATTGTGCTTGAGGGTTAAATCTGAGATTGAAAAGGTATACCAATCTTACTCAGGGAAGGTGAGTACAGAAAAGTACGAAATTAATCAGAAGATGAATTTTTTCTGGCGGTACTAATATTTGTACGAGCAAAACTGGTACTGGATTTATTTATTTATTTATTTACTTATTTATTTATTTATTTATTTATTTATTTATTTATTTATTTATTTATTTATTTATTTATTAAGTTTTAACGACACATTAACAGCCAAGGTCATATTCTGTCGGTGACAGTTGTATGGGTGGAGGAAGCCGGAGTACCCAGAGAGAACCACCGAGCAATGACGAGCAGCTGCCAGCTCCCCAACATAGTGCCTCCGCACTGTAGCAAAGGCAGGGTTAGATTGGTTGAAGACATGCGCACCATCGACGTGCAGTATGCCTTAGTACACGGCGTCATAATGCCCCCATGCGGACTGTCGGGGTGAAGTGATCGAGACATAAATTCACATAATTGGAATTTTTCCGACAGATACAATGTCGGATATATTCCAATTATGTCCCGATCATGCCTATGTTTCCTGCCACTGAAACTGTATAAACTGTCCCTGCCCGACAGTTTAGTATCTTTGTCAAGTGCCGAGACCGCGTGGAAATGCCGTGAATCAGGTGGAAACCTAAGGCACGATTCGTCCCAACTTTATTCTCAACTCAACACAACTTTTCCATTCATATTTACCTGTCACCGGCTGAGTTAGGTATTATATTTGTCTATTTGATGAACTTTTCAACCTTAACTATTTGCGGCTTCATGTAGCACCCCTGAAAGGCCACTGCATGGTTACCAATATATTCAGGGATTGATTTTACGAAAATAACAATTATTCCGACTATATCCACATGGGAACTCCTAAATATGCCAAGGGTTAAACTTTTGATAATGACGTATAAAACTGAAGTTTTCATGCTATGCTTGCTGCATGCAGGCATGGTAAACATTCAGCGCTCAATGAATTAGGAATGGAGTAAATTGTCACTTAAACCTACAAAATTTTGAAAAAAATGAGTTTTTTTCGACGGCATCTACCATTATGCATCTGAGATAGGGATTGCGTTAAACTTTACAGCAACCTTATAACAGAAAATATACTTGGAACTGAGCTGTGAATTCGAATTTCGAAAGCATTTTCGGATATTCTATTCCAAACTAGCACTGCACGCTTATCAATATTCAGTGATTTTATGAAAATTAAAATTATTCCGACCATACCCTTATGGGCAGTCTCAAATCTGCCAACGGTTAAACTTTTAATAATGACATATAAAACAAAAGTTGTAATACTATGACTGCTGCATACAGCCATAGAAAACGGTGTTACAACCAGTAGCGCATAAATTTACCAGTAATGTCGAAGTCGACCAGTAATGTCGAAAAAATTAACCAGTAATGTCGAAATCAACCAGTAATGTCGAAAAAATCGACCAGTAATGTAAAAATCCGTAATGTCGAAAAATTAACCAGTAGTGTCAAAAAGTGACGACCAAAATGAGGCGCACTAACACTTGCCGACGGGGAAGGGGGGTATAGCCACCCCTCCCCCCCCCCCCCCCCCGATGACACCCCTGGTCGTGTGCTTTAATGACTGACTATTATAATGTCACTCACTACCCGATATTTGCTACATGTCTATCATCTAGTTCTACCAATTTGCTACCTGTCATTTTACCTACATCCATCAATCAGTCAGTCTGCGTCACCCGCATGTACCGCATGTACGTGGGGAGCACTATTAGCTCAATCGAGAAATTGCCTCGCAATTCAATTTGATGAATATCCGGGTTCTATACCTGACGAGGTCAGTTAAGTTGTGTCCTTGGGAATGACACTTTATCCCAGGTGCACGTTGACTTCGTGTGCCAAGCCACATGCCGAAATGACACGTGTATGGTGCGCGTGCTTTAAACTAAGTGTCGTAAACGAAATCAATCAATCAATCAACCAACCAATCAATCTTTGTATGTAGGTCTGCCTGTCTTTCCGTCATTCAGTTGTCTATCCACGTCTAGGAGTTATTTTTCACACGCCACATTGCTATCTGTCTGTCTGGATTTCTGTCCGTCTGCCTGGATGCTGCTAACCTGCCTGCCTGCACACTTGCCAGCCTACATGTGTGACTGTATGTCTATCTGTGCGAGCGCTAAATACTAGACTAAATATTTCAGCGTCGTATCAATTCATTATCTATCCAGAGAGAGAGAGGGGGAAGGAGGGAGAGAGAGAGAGAGAGCAATTATGATGGGATATGTTGTGCATATGAAAGAGGGAAATAATTGTTAAACATAAAATTCCATATTTACTGGGGTAAATGTGTTTAAACTTGCACGAAAATGGTTAAAAGTCGATAAATATAGGCAAAAGTACAATTTGAGCAACCCGAAAAAATATTGAAATTTTTGCGAAAAATCGTCATTTTGGTCGTCACTTTTTGACACAACTGGTTAATTTTTCGACATTACGGATTTTTACATTACTGGTCAATTGTTTCGACATTACTGGTTGATTTCGACATTACTGGTTAATTTTTTCGACATTATTGGTCGATTTCGACATTACTGGTAAATTTATACACTACTAGTTGTAACAAACGTTCAGCGCTCAATCAATTAGGAATGGAGTAAATCGTCACTTAAACTTACCAAATTCTGAAAACGAGAGTTTTTTTGGACTGCACCTATCTTTATGCAAACAGAACGAGCATAGGGTTAAACTTTACAACCAAACTTACAACAGCAAATATGCTCGGTAGGCAATTGTAAATACGAACATGTAAATCATTTTTCGATATTCCTTTCGAAAATGGAAGAAAAGTGAGCCCCAAATTAGCCAATTTTATGAAGAATTTTAGGGCATTCAAATTCAAGGCCCGAAAACTGGGTGAAGGTTAAAACTTTGAATAAAATATATAACAGAAAAATTGTTCTTGGATGAAGGCCCAATCCTCTCATTGAAAAGGTTTTGAGACAATATGGCTCCAGTGCTGAGAAAGTGCATGTAAACGTTGGCGAAAATGCCAATTATTCTGACAGTACCCTTATGGGAAGTCTCAGATCTGCCAAGGGTTAAACTTTTAATAATAACATATAGAACAAAATTTGTCATACTTTGACTGCTGCAAGCAGCTATAGAAAACATTCAGAGCTAAAGCAATTAAAAATGGTCTAAATCGCCACCTAAATTTATCAAATTCTGAAAAAATTGGATTTTTTTGGACGGTACCTACTTTTATGCAACCAGAATGGGATAGGGTTAAACTTTACAACCAAACTAACAACAGCAAATATGCTCGATAGTCAATTGTGAATACGTACATGAAACGTGTTTGAAATTAACCCTTTCCAAAATGATAGAAAAGGCAACCAAAAATGGCTAATTTTGGCATTTTCAAACGGTACTCTTATTCTCGCCCTCATTGTGCTAGAGGGTTAAATCTGAGATTAAGAAGTAAACGGTAACTTTCTTCCACAATCATCGTTGCAGCTAGCCATACCAAAATAATTGTTACAATTACCTTGTAATTAGAGAAATTTGCCCTTGAAGTTGGCGAAAATAACAATTATTCCGACAGTACCCTTATGGGAAGTCTCAAATCTGGCAAGGGTTAAACTTTTAATAATAACATGTAGAACAAAATTTGTCATACTTTGACTGCTGCACGCAGCTATAGAAAACATTCAGAGCTCAAGCAATTAAAAATGGAGTAAATCGTCACCTAAACTTACCAAATTCTGAAAAAATTGGAGTTTTTTTGGACGGTACCTACTTTTATGCAACCAGAATGGGATAGGGTTAAACTTTACAACCAAACTTACAACAGCAAATATGCTCGGTAGTCAATTGTGAATACGCACGCGAAAAGTGTTTGAAATTAACCCTTTTCCAAAATGATGGAAAAAGCAACCAAAGTTGGCTAATTTTGACATTTTCAAACGGTACTCTTATTCTCACCCTCATTGTGCTTGAGGGTTAAATCTGAGATTAAAAAGTAAACAGTAACTTTCTTCCGCAATCATTGTTGCATCTATCCAAACCCAAATAATTGTTACAACAACCTTGTTATTAGAGAAATTTGCCCTTGAAGTTGGTCAGTTTTGAAGAAAAATTCTATATTCATGACATTTTTGGCCAGTGGGGGTTAAAGTTGAAAGATCTGAGTGGTGATTGTGGTGTATCATATTATGCTCTAAATGTGTGGAAAATTTGAGCTAAATAACTGTAAACAATTTTGAGACATTCGAAAAATGGTGAAATTTTGAAGGGTTTGGCAGAATATTTTGAAAACACGCGTTTTCACAGATATGACGATACCGCATTTCACTAGATTTTATGACATTACATAAGTGTGCCACATTTTGTCAAAATCGTACAGCTTGTTTTCGAGCAGTTCAACAGACAAAATTCAGGGAGGAAAAAAAAAAATTAAAAAAAAAAAAAAAAATAGAGAAGAAAAATTTTGAAAAAGAAGAATAACAATAAGAGTCTTTCCCCAAATGGGTTTGGGAAAGCTTAACAAGGAATGGGGATTTCGTCATTCACAGAACAAGAATGCAACACCATACGTCATTATCTTCCTTCATAAAAAATCAATAGACTTGATCAGCATCTCCCATCTTAATGACGTATGCCCTCCCACCCACGTGACTTTTGTGTACAAAACAATACACACGTGCGAGAACATTTGAGGGACAGCGATGAATGTTACTTCATATTTCACTCACTTGAAATCATTTCTGAACGTTTTTTCTGAACTTAGCAAACTCCTAAATGACTACTATTGATATTACGTTATTTTGAGATCAAAATTTTACAATATTCATTGCATTTATTAATTACGAAATATAATTTTAATCAATGCCGACCAGCCTTCCACAAAATTTCAGTGTTCCTTCGAAGTTCCGAAATGGCCTCTGCGAATGCGGCGGTGTCAATACACCTTTCGTTCACAAGACTGCCAAGAGAATGGTCGCATGTATGTGACATATCACGCTTTAAAAAATTACGTTTGAGGGCGTCGTTAATTAAATATTAATTGTATAGAAATTATGGAGAGCTCAAGCGTTTTTTCAAGCTGGACAGTGCAGCAAATGAAGGATTTTTTTAAACTTCGGTGTGTACCACGGCAAGAACTGTTAAAGAGGTGTTTTGGGGTGGACAAACTAAATTTGCCAACATTCCCAACCCCCGAACAACAACTACTTCAAAAAAAAAAAAAAACAGACAGGCTAAAAGAGAAACTAACTCTTGAGAATGGAACAGTTCTGCCAGACCCCGCCACAATAAATGTTGGTAAATGGTCGGACGACATGAGAAAAATGCCCGAGATTGATTTCTCTGACATTTACATTTACCTAATAAATACACCAGGGGACTTTGACAATGAAAAACTCAGAGCAAGAAAATCGTTGAAAGCCATCCCGTATTTTAAAGACGGCTGGGTACAAACTTTATTTGTGACAGAAGTAGATAAAGATTTTGCTTTTGTTAAAGCTAAAGTCAGACCGTCACAGAAATCTCATGAGATGCCCCATGATGCATGGGTTTTGATTCACAAGGATACGTGGATTAAATCAGCACATTGTTCATGCACTACAGGGTATATGCATAACTAAACTTTAAGGAGTTATACCACTCCCCAAACAGGTCCCCCCCCCCCCCCACCCCTGTAATTACCTGGTGGGGTTTAATTACCCAGTGGGGTTGGGATGGGAAGAAAGTAGGCTCTCCACACCCCAATATATTTTTTGGCGTTTTTAGGGGGGGGGGAGCAGTTAAAACTCCCTCCCTCACCCCCAGCTAACTTCTTGATCAAGTTTATGTATTATGTTATCACTCCATATTAATCATTCCGTTTGGGTTTCATAAACAGTATTTACCTGTGAAAATTTGCATGGACACTTGCAGGGATTTATCGAGGTGGATAGCCCTATTTCCAATCATTACTTACAGTAGCGGAGTGCCAATTCCTGGCCCCAAAAATAGGTACAAGCCCACGGGTAAGAAGTTCATCTTCCCCCACTGAGGGGGTGGGGGTGGTTAAGTTAGTTTATGCCCCCTCCCCCTGCATATCTCCTCCCCCACCTGATGTTTGTGTCTTTTTCAGATGATGATTATTTTCTTTTCAAAACTTGATACAAGAGGCTTTTTATATATCAGGAGTCTACAAGTGCATAATTCAGAAATCAACAAGTGCATAATGAGAAATTTGTTAGTCAAGGATCGGGATGGGTGCATAATGGGGACAATTTTTATCTCTGTGTGCTTCAATCATTGTTGGGAGTACTTACTTATTGGTGTTTAAGGTCACATATTTATATACAATGGCTTTGCATGACCACAACATGGAGATAAAGTCAAGTTTAGTCAATCGTTTATACCCATGTTGTCCCTTTTAGAGGACTTCCACCCCAAGCAACAATGACGGTGTACCATTTTTTACAATGTGCTGAAGTGATGAAAGTTCAGTTCTACCTGAAGCAAAAATAGAACAAAATGTTATTTTTTGTGTATTTTGATATTCTCTCTCACTCTCTCTCTCACAGACAAGAAGTCTTGCCTTATTATCCCTTTATTTTATCAAACACCCAGAAGTGCCCACTACCCCCATGTGTGGTCAAGGGATCCATCTCGGGAAACATTTGAGAAATCAGTGTTTTGAAAGTGAATCAGATAGGGTGTTTTTTTTCAGTCCAGGGACTCTGCAATTATTTGACGACTTTTTGGAGAATCCCAGCCCCACCCCAACCACCGGCTACGTCATTGAAAATAATAAGTGGGAACTGCACGTTCGTTGTGACTGTAACTTGTAAGGTGCATATGCCATGTCTGTGGTACCCTGGGCCTGGGCTAGTAGGAAAGAGGTCTCATATTAAAGCGAGGTTTTATAGAAGATGCAGCCATGCTTACGTTTCTGTAAGAATCATTCCATAATGGTTGTACTACGTATTCCACAATCCGACTCTAATTTGTGTGAACAGAAAAAATAAATAAAAGCTCATTAAAAATAGTTTGCTATATCGGTATTTCGTATTGTTTTTAACTTTTGCGAAGCAGCGAAAATACACAACACCACGGTGATTCAGACTGTAGGCCTGCACGCCTGCAGTTGAATTTTCAGCTCAGATTTACCTTGTTATTTGTATTAAAACTGACCATTTCTATAAGTTGTTTCAATATTTATATCCGTTTTTTTATCGGATTATCGATTCAGTTTATGTCTTATCGCGCAAACGTCGACCATTTCTTGTGAGGTTTGTGCACTGCGAATATTCCACGTGCGATTTGTTTTGTACATAAAAGTCACGTGGGTGGGAGGGCATACGTCACTAAGATGGGAAATGCTGATCTCCTCTATCCATAGACGCAAAATGATGATCAAAGCAGACGTCGTTAAAATTGTACTCAATCCCATTATGCAAACAAGTCAAGTCCGTTATTAATAATAATAGTGGACTCGTCAGTACACGTACAGAAACGAGGTAACTGGCGAGTAGATATATGCCCTGGAGGCGAGGTCGAGACTTCAATACACCATCTTGGAAACACACATGGTAGTAATAACCTAAATTTGTTCAATAGTGGTAATCCTAACGAATCAGAGTAGATGCCTTTGAAATTTAATGCCATCCAATGTTCCCCAGGGTCTCTTGATTATTCTGTGTTCACATTATTTTTTAAATATTTAGATTTGTTTTGGTAATAAGTCTCCAGTACGCACATGTCTATTAATAATCATAATAATAATAACCTTTGAGAACGGTCAATAATATATTGTTGTTGTCTGATTCCCATTCTCTTCTTCCCGGAGACGGGAAACCGTCCTTTTAATATTTTTTTTCCGATATTCGTTGTATAATATTAGCAGCCGCGTTCTCCTAGTCTTAACCACGGTTGAATGCCTTTATTTGAATGTCTTTATGGTAGTCAGTTTCAAGGTTCATATTTCCACAATATTTTATGACGTCCATTTGTCTTGCTTTTTGTGCCGTTTACTTAGAATAGTCAAGGGAACATTTCCCGAGCATTCTTCAATGTTCATATATACCCAAGGTCTTCAATGTGTGTTGAAATGAAACAACCGTAATGTTTATCAATGTCCTTTTCATGCATTCGGCATCCTTCACTGCTTTCTTTCAAATTTTGTTGTTCACTCTCATCATGACACATTCTTGAAATAAAGTAGCAACTAACGTCTCTATATATTTTTTTCTTTATATGTTGCATTTCTGTTTTCAGTTTCAGTTTCTTGCAGAGGTATCAGTGTTCACATCGATTCACCATCGACACTTTAATATCACATCTCTTAATTTATTGATCTCAGTTCGCGCTCACATTTTGGATACACAATTACGTTGATCACCGTTTGGAAACACCGCAGTTCGATTCATTCATTTCTGTACGTTATAGAGTGAGCAAGTAGTCTACCGATTGCCTAATAATGTGTCAAACTAATTACCAGGGGTGTATATTATTTTGGATAATCACGGCAAAGATAGGGGATCATTCTGTCTCAGTTGTTCGGGCATTGGACTTCAAACCAAAGGGCCCATCGTTCGATTGCCCATGTTCGGAGGAGAAGCATGGTGGCGTTGTCTACTAAGCACTACATACACGTCTATGGCACACCTACCTTCAACCAGTGCGCTCCCTGCTTGTGCGGAGTTGGTATGTTGCAGTAGTCCAGTGGTTCTATACGAGTACTCCGGCTTCATCTACCCCTGAAACTGTCCTGCTCGAGGTAGTCCTGGCTCTCCAAATAAATTGTCTTTAAACTACAATAAATAAATTACATTGCAAAGATATATCAAATGTTTTACCTGATGTTAATACTTTGAACATCAAGGACCAAGGTACTTCATAATTTTATCAAGAAAATATTGAATGGTCTACCCCAGGTAATGAAACTGGAATTTTCCAATTGCTGTCATTGAACTGACTTGGGGCACCATCATTGTTCATAGGGTTAAACAATGACAAATATAAACGAAGATGAGTTTTTGATTCAATAACCTGATCAATCTTCTTGCGCATTGAGATTGTCAGAAAAGCCCACAATAAGTCCAATGCTGGCATTTTATATTGTTTTTGATTCCAGTGTCCCTGTGTTAACCCTTTACCCAACATAACGGTCAAAACCAACCAGCGCTATTCACAAAAGTCTCCATTCAATTTTCATTATTTTTTTCGTTTTTTGTCTCAAAGGCATAGCTTAACCCTTTACCTAACATGAAAAGCAGACAACACTTGCCAAAAAAATTCTTGAATAACTAATTTTTTTCATTTTTTGTCTCAAAAACATAGGTTATGACCCCTCGTTGGAACGAGCTCGTTGAGCTCGTTCCAACGAGGGGTCATAACCTATGTTTTTGAGACAAAAAATGAAAAAATAATGAAAATTATTTGGCGATTTTTGAGAATAGCGCTGGCCGGTTTGGCCGTTACGTTGGGTAAAGGGTTAAGACTCTTCATGGGAATGAATGACGGTGATAAGCTATGTTTTTGAGGCGGCACGTTGAAAATATTGATTGGTGTACCGCACACGTTCATTTAGCAGTCATTCCACTTGATGAAATGATTACGTATCATGTTACTGGACCGGAAAAGCAGTTTCTCGGTTTCAAAGGGTTAATGTGCTTCCGATTTTCCTAAAGTATTCGTAGTTGTAGATCTCACTTATAGAAAACCATGCAGCATGTTTTAGTTTTTCGCGTTCTCAACTTTTCTTCCTTTTTACGTCATTTTGAATTGTTTTCCATTCTTTACATCTTCATTAACCTTTGAATACTAGTGATCTCTGTCGGGGGCGCGGTGGCTCAGTTGGTAGAGGTGCAGGCTGCAAGCCGAGAGGTCCTCGGTTCGAATCCCACCTGCGGCAACCGCGTTGTGTCCTTGGGCAAGACACTTCACCCCCATTGCCCACGTGGGGGCACGGTGACGTTGTGTACTAAGGCGTACTGCACGTCGATGGTGTCTTCAACTAATGCACCTGTCTTCAACCAATGCACCTGTCTTCAACCAATGCTAACCCTGCTTGTGTGGAGTTGGTATGTTGGGGAGCTGACAGTCGCTCGCCGTTGCTCGGTGCTTCTCTCCGGGTACTCCGGTTTCCTCCACCCGTAAAACTGTCACGGTCATGGTTAGCCATTGTGCAGAAATATGTGACCTTAACCCTTTACCTAACGTAACGATAAAACCGGCCAGCGCTATTCTCAAAAATCGCCAATTAATTTTTATTATTTTTTTCATTTTTTGTCTCAAAAACATAGGTTATGACCCCTCATTGGAACGAGCTCATCGAGCTCGTTCCAACGAGCGGTCATAACCTATGTTTTTGAGACAAAAAATGAAAAAAATTAGTTATTCAAGAACTATTTTTGCAATTGTCTCTGCTTTTCAGGTTAGGTAAAGGGTTAAACACCAATAAATAATAATAATAGTGATATCTTCCATGACAGTTCAATGGCAGCAATTAGAAGAGTCCATGTTCGTTATTTCGGGTAGGCCAACCAATATCTTCAACATGCAGCCACGGAGCAAATATTGATTGCTCTGCTCCACACATTTACTGAACAGCCATCCTGTATAATCACGTTATGACGTATCACGTAACTGGCCGGAAAAAGGGCCGTTCGGGTTCAAAGGATTAAAAACTCTGTTTCTTCAAGAGTTACGAAACTTCAACACACATATGAGGCTTGACCGCCAAAATGGTGTAGGTCGCAGTGGCGGCGCTATGAGGGGGTGGGGGGTGATCATGGGGATACGCCAAGCGTAGTAAAAAAAATACTATCATTTTAATTTTTGTATTGAACGTTGCGTTGTAATGGTGGGTATGCTTAATTCCATATTCCCAAGTGCACTAAATCAGAGAAGTTTTTAAATTATGTTTGTGTGTGCCCCCCCCCCCCCCCCCCCAAACACACACACATTAGCCGCAAACAACAAACATGAGTCGAGGGCCCAAATTGCAACAAGGCGTGGCGCGTTCAAACGGTCTGAAACATACCGCTTAAGAGTATTCGAGGAATGCTAGAATCGAGAGCGTGCAACGCTTCCGTTTGGAATGCAGCCTACTTTCATTTTCGATTTGAGTGTCGTTTGGTGCTTTGTGCTCGCACTTTACAACAGCGTTCTTCCGTTAAAATGTCACCATGTACGACGTTTTCTATAACTGAAAGACCTAACCAATAAGTTTCAAAAGGATAAAACTGTTTTAATTTAATTGTCTGAGGATGCTCCAGAGAACACCATTTACAACGTAAGTTTTAAAAATTTTCTCAACTTCGGGAGGGAGCAACCCTCCTGTAACCCGCCCGGCTTGGCGCTGCGCGCCGAGGCCGCCGCTGCGCAGCGGGCAATACCCAACTGTACTCCCTCACTTCTGTAACTCTGGCGCCGCCACTGGTAGTTTGTGCTTTGTTGAATGACTTCTGGAGATTCGCTTTGTGATATCAATTCTATCTACTTCTTTAGTTGCGTGTGGAAACTTGAAAGTCCGTTTAACTCTGCAAAGTATTACGATATGCTAGATCTAGTTGTGGAGACATCTTCCTTCTTAGTGTCCAAAGTAGAAATGACAAAAAGCTGTGGAAATGTGGCTTTATTCTTTTTAACCGTAGGGTAGTGTATCATATTTGATATCTGTTCACAATTAAACGTTTTGGTAATCTGTTTATTTTATTTTCATTCGGTTTCTTCCCCCAAATCATATCGTATTCCAACTCCCACTTGTCGAAAATGGTATTCCACTCCAGCATCGTATTCTACTCTCAGCGATGACGGACTATTTTTTTTTTTTTTTTTTTTTTTTTTTTTTTAATTGAATCAATTATAAAGGGTTGTTTTGGTAAAACTAATAAGGAGAAAATAAAATAAATACAAAAGTTCACTGCTCGGATTCGAGAACGATTTTATCCTCTCGTGGGTCGCGCGGATTATTTTACTCGGCTAACGCCTCGTGAAATTGTCCTACGCGCGCATCACACAAAGTTAAAATCGTACTCCAATCCGAGCAGTGAACTATTGTCTATATACTGAACTTACCTACAGTTCACAATCGTTTGGAGTCGAGTGTCAGGCTTTGTGTCTGTAAATTCAACTCCCAGAGTTAAAATATAACTCTCATGTCGAAAGATTTCTAAAACATTGAGGAACTCTACATTTACATGACTAGTGACAAAAAGCTATGGAAACATTATCCGAAGTGTATGGATGATAAAAAAATGTCCATGTAGTATCAACATAATTTGCTTTAACCCTTTACCCAACGTAACGGCCTAAACCGGCCAGCGCTATTCTCAAAAATCGCCAATTAATTTTCATTATATTTTCATTTTTTGTCTCAAAAACATAGGTTATGGCCCCTCTTTGGAACGAACTCGTTCCAGTGAGGGTCATAACCTATGTTTTTCAGACAAAAAATGAAAAAATTAGTTATTTAAGAACTTTGTTTGCAAGTGCCGTCTGCTTTTCATGCTAGGTAAATGATTAACAAAATTGTGCCAATCAAAGAATTCTACATCTTCACTTTAACGTTGATGATGTTAAATAATTCTAAATACTCTGGGAGTTTATGTATGTATTTGGTTTTTGATGATACATTGTCTAGTGCAAGAGCTATTTTGCCAGAATATTTCCAGTGCCTTCTAAATTTTTGTATTGGAATTTTCTGTTTTAAATGTATTTTGTGTTTGTCTGTTTTAAACCAGCCAACCTGAATTCCCACCAGCTTCTTATTTCAATTTTAAATATTTGCTATTGAAATGTCTGGGAATGTTGAAAGACTATCCGCCCCCGTGATACATTTGATGGTTGTAAAGTATTGCGTATCCCATGCCCAATGCTTTTTTAAAAGTTCAACTTATGTCCATGTACCAACAAGGCTGTGTTGTTCTTTTTCGTTGTTTGTTTGTTTTTGTGGGGAGGGGAGGGGTGGGGCGGTTGCGGGGGGACAAGGAGTTGTTCTGCAGATGTTTTGCTGAAAACCATTTTGTTCTTAAATTTGACGGGCAAGACGGGCAAAAACAGATCCTGTGGTGGTAAAACTTTGAATATAGTGCGTTTCCTGTACTGTCTGGTATCGTTTGTGCTTGCTTGTATGAATGCGTTATCTTGCATGTGTGTCTATTTGATCTACCTGACCGATATTTCCTGTGTTTATTAACCCTTTACCCAACGTAACGGCAAAAACCGGCCAGCGCTATTCTCAAAAATCGCCAAATAATTTTCAGTATTTTTTCATTTTTTGTCTAAAAAAACATAGGTTATGACCCCTCGTTGGAACGAGCTCGTTGAGCTCGTTCCAACGATGGGTCATAACCTATGTTTTTGATACAAAAATTTTTAAAAATTAGTTATTCAAGAATTATTTTTGCAAAGTGTCGTCTGCTTTTCGTGTTAGGTAAAGGGTTAACATAGACAAATGTGTACGTACTTCATTTCAGTGTCCGTCACTTTTGTTAATGTTTTGAATCGTCTTCATCAGCTATGGCCGAGAGGTCCTCGGTTCGAATCCCACCTGCGGCAACCGCGTTGTGTCCTTGGGCAAGACACATCACCCCATTGCCCACGTGGGGACACGGTGACGCTGTGTACTAAGGCGTACTGCACGGTTCACCTGTCTTCAACCAATGCTAACCCTGCTTGTGTGGAGTTAGTATGTTGGGGAGCAGACAGTTGCTCGCCGTTGTTCGGTGGTTCTCTTCGGGTACTCCGGCTTTCTCCACCCGTAAAACTGTCACGGTCATGGTTAGCCATTGTGCAGAAATATGTGACCTTAAACACCAATAAATAAATAAATAAATTCATCAGCTATGGACTTCTCTACAAGAACTACCCGTGTGTGGCGCAACGAGTCATTGACAGTTTTAATTTCAACAGTATATTTCCTGCCCCATTTTATCAGACGAATCGAAGAAACTAGTACACATCGTCCAGACCCTTAGAGAAGTGAAGTGAGTGTAATTGCAAAAATAAATGACCATCATGCATAGTAAAGGGAGATTAAACAGCATTTTCAGTTTCATATAACACAGTTTTACAGTGATAGGTGACAAATCATTAAAGGTATCACAGAACTAAATATTTTCCCATAGGCGACCATTATAACGTTCAGGTAGAAAAAAATATGATCGCATCACTTTGATTTTGACATTCAAATATCTCTGTCAAGTATAGCCCTTCGGACAAGTTTTTCTGATCTAAAAACAGGGGGTCATGCAACAAATAAGAGAGAAAAACTGACACAAAGGGAAGTACCGGTCACGTGCCGGTCACGTGCACATATTTTTCAGGGAATTCCCTACAAAAACACACAAAAAGTAAATTGTATTTTTTAGGTCCAAAATTCATCAAATCACCCTCTTTTTATCAGGAATATTCAACAATAATGCAAGATGTCATTAGAATGTTTCAAACTTTTATTGAAACAATGGATTTTCCCAAGGCTGTTTATTTTTAAAGATTGCGTCATTTCCGAGTGCAACATTTTAAGGTGGTTCACTCTAATTTCAATATTTAGTTCCGCGATACCTAAAGGGATTAAATATACATTAGTCAAGTTGTGAGTAGTCAACATAAATTCGATTCTGGTCACTTTCTCTTGTGTAGCATCGTTCTTTCATACCTTTCACTAAACCGTCTAGTTGGGTAACTGTAATTTGGAAATGATCATACTTGGGCAGTTATCGACATTTTCTTGAAGCGCAAAGTAACTGTGGCTGGGTGGTACAATAATCTTTTTCATTTCATTCTCTGCTCTCCACGTGATCTTCCCACACTCTCTGAATCTGTATAATCTTCTTGGCTTCTCTTTCTATTATCTTCTTCTCCCGTTGGTTATAAAGCTTTTAAAAGTGTGTCTTGACCCATTGTGTCTATGGCACGTAACATGCTAGGCTCCTGCTAACGATAAACGAACTAGTTGCTTTTCAAAGGCGTTGATGGTGGGTTGAACCGACCCGATTACATTCGTGTTCGAGTCAGTCTTTGCTAATTATTAATTTCGCTGTAGTTATCAATGTAATCGTTTAACCCTTTACCCAACGTAACGGCCAAAACCTGCCAGCGCTATTCTCAAAACTCGCCAATTAATTTTCATTATTTTTTTTCATTTTTTGTCTCAAAAACATAGGTTATGACCCCTCGTTGGAACGAGCTCGTCGAGCTCGTTCCAATGAGGGGTCATAACCTATGTTTTTGAGACAAAAAATGAAAAAAATTAGTTATTCAAGAATATTTTTTGCAAGTGTCGTCTGCTTTTCATGTTAGGTAAAGGGTTAAACGACTGCATTGACGTTGCCCGTCTACGAGTATTTTAGACTTTGATGGGAAGGAGGTTGTTGCATAGCACGATAAGTGCCTTCGCCGGAATGAACTGTGAAAACTTATTTACCAAATGTAGTGACGGGCAGCTACCTCCACACATTGCTCTGGTGAAACCACAGTTATCACATCACAGGGTCCCTTACAAGCGGACGGCCAGAGAGTGCTCCGCTGTCGAAGCGATGGCCACAGACACAGTCGAATTTTCTGGGACTACAAGAGTTGGAACGACCGCCGATTTAGCGTGTAAATGCACAAGGCAGGGGGTGCGAAATCAAAAGCAAACTATTGCTCCCCCTCTCCATATCTACTTTTCACAGCTGCCTAGATCGACAGCTGTTCTGAAGATGAAGTTCATGTGCTGTTCAGGAGATCTGAGACGGATTTGAAGCGCTGCACAATGCCTCTACACTCTCTGGAGGCTCGCATATTTCTTCCTATCCCTCCTGTAAACAGCTCCACATTGGTTACTGCCTTGGAGAAGATCCGTTTATCTCACACGCAGTAGGTACTGCTTTCTGTGAGTTGTACCAAACCTATGCGATGTGCTTCGCTCCGTTTACTGTGGCACCGACAACGATTAAGTACGGTCAAGTTGTCCTCTGCAGGCTGGATGAAACAGATTATTACCCCATACCATTGCTTGCGTGGCCAGTAGCGATATCGGGGTTTCGACCGCTGGATCGGTGCCTCTAAGTGCCACCTGCTCGGCTGAATACAATGCAATACTCGTTTCGCGTGACGTGACCGTCTTTTCAACAGGAGCTGGAGTAATTCAAAAATGATAGCTGACAGGACACAATACGCAAACTTGCCTTTCCATTCATGTGTCGTAGGCGGTCTCACGGTTGCTTACGTCCAAATGGTCATATAAATGATAAAGAGGGTCATTTCGAAATTTCACACACCGCCTTATGACAGTAGCGTGGTCGTTTTAGTCGAACAAATGCTTGCCTAAATTACAATGATACTTGGGGCGGAGAATGTCCTGGATTTCTCTGGTTCAAGTTTTCCGATCTCTAATCTAGGCAACTCTGATGCAGCCGAGGAGATCAAACTACATGACAGAGATTCGAACGGCTGCAAGCTACAGACATAAAACAGAGTGCCTTGATTTTATCTTCGAACAGCTGCAAAGAAAAGTGCAGGCAGTGTGAAACTTCTAAAACGTTGACGAAGCAATGGACGAGTAAACTAGAGTTCGCTGCCTCCCTCCTATGGCATCAGAACCTTATTTATTTATTTGGGGTTTAACGACCCTTTCGACAGCCAGGGTCATCCCGTGTCGGACAGTTTAACCGGATGAGGATGCCGGAGTACCCGGAGAGAACCACCGAGCAACGGCGAGCAACTGTCAGGCTCCCTACCAGACTAACTCCACACAAGCAGGGTTAGCATTGATTGAAGACTGGTGCATCATCGAGGTGCAGTACGACTTAGTATACAACGCCACCGTGCCCCCATGTGAACAATGGGAGAGAAGCGTCTTGCCCAAGGACACAACGCGGTTGCCGCAGGTGGGATTCGAACCGAGAACCTCTCGGCTTGCTGTCAGCACCTCTACCTACCGAGCCACCCACAGCCGTCGTAGATTGGTCGTAATCCACCCTTGGCCAGTAATGTCCTCGTATGCGTTCACCAGGTAATAAACATTATCATCAGCAAAATTTTATTTAATGAAGCACCGGGTTATATCCGGTGCTTCATTAATTAAATTTTTGATGATTATGCCCATAATTAGTGTTTGGAGTCTAATATTATTGCGTCCGTGGAAATATTGTCCACTTGTGGAAAGTGACCTACCCACGGCGGCCGTTCTGTACTCCACCTTTAGAGCTCGCCACCGGAACAATCAAGATAAGATTCTGTACTTGCCGGGCAGCTATCCTAGTCGTACCGACTACTGAACCAGCCGTTCCAATAGCCGGTCCTTAGATATTCCCGAGTAGAAAAGGGAAACTCTTGCCATCGTGACTATACATCAGTTGCGCTTGCAGAAAATAGGCGGACTCCATAAACAAATGGAATGTGGTCGTCAAAAGCTGTACAACAGATATTGCCATGCGGTTGAGAACTCGTGGACAGCACTGATAACGGCCTAGCGGGGCTGAGCTTCACCACAATCTATCGTGAATTAATTCTTTACCTAACATGAAAAGCAGACGACACTTGCAAAAAAAAATCTTGAATAACTAATTTTTTTCATTTTTTGTGTCAAAAACATAGGTTATGATCCCTCATTGGAACGAGCTCGATGAGCTCTTTCCAATGAAGGATCATAACCTAGGTTTTTGAGACAAAAAATGAAAAAACAATGAAAATTTATAGGCGATTTTTGAGAATAGCGCTGGCCAGTTTTGGCCGTTACGTTAGGTAAAGGGTTAAGTCTTACCATGGCCGGAAGTGCGACATTGACTCCAGATTCTTCAAAGGTCTCATCCATCCGTATTTTGAAAATGATCTCGTTCCAATGAAGGGTCATAACCTAGGTTTTTGAGACAAGAAATGAAAAAACAATGAAAATGAATAGGCGATTTTTGAGAATAGCGCTGTCGGTTTTAGCCGTTACGTTAGGTAAAGGGTTAAGTCTTACCATGGCCGGAAGTGCGACATTGACTCCAGATTCGGTGCTTGAAGGCATAACAATCGAGGGCACGGATCACTAGAAGGTACGCCAGTCCCGCCTTGGTGTGACATCCAAAAGCTGTATTGAATAAGCCTCCTCGCTTACTCAGATCTGAACACGAGCATTGTGTTAACATTGAAGGTATTAGCAGACGGTAAAGTCTCCAACCAAAACTTGCGATGAGGGCAGACATCCGGGTTCAGCTGAATAGTAAAAATACTAATCGGCAGCGATCGCCGTGAAATTAGTTAAAATGGCGCATGCTGATTTGGTCAAGGGTAAAACCCTTAGGAACGACATGCAAGAACTACTATGGGGTTTAACACTTTTACTGCGACGCTCAATTTAGCGATATATGGAGGACCTCTTCGTATGCCTGTATGTGAGGAAATTTAATAAGATTTATGACATACTTGAAACTCTGTCATCTGATTAATCTGAGCCCTTTTCAACAATCAATCAGATGGTAGGTTTGATTTGCGCATTCCAGAACGAACAGATAATCATTATAAAGTTGGTGACAATAGTCGCTTTCGGCAGCGTAAATATTAAATAGAGAGTAATCAATTTGTTTTGAGCGTTACGGTAAATAATTCATCGAGAGACGGGACGTGAGTAAATCACGAGGGCATAGCCCTCGTGATTTACTCACGTCCCGTCTCTCGATGAATTATTTACCGTAACGCTCAAAACAAATTGATTACTCTGTTTATTACATGACATTTGGAATAAAGAGGTCTTTTACTATAATAATTCAACCCAAACTATTGTCAGATATAATCCAATTTAGTGTAAACACGGAAACATTTCTAAAATTAGCAGGAAGGAAATACGAAATAGTCCTGTCTCGAGGCGAATTATATACCGTAACTTGCCGTAAGAATGGGTCACTCTCTTTAGTAACTGACATTTTAGACCAAAATGTCTTTCTTTAAAAATAATTCAACACAAAATATTCGCAAATGCAACTCTGAAATACTTCTGAAATTAGCGCGTATGAATACATAACTTTCTGTGTCAAATCTTCGATTGGAAATGGCCCAGTTTTATTTTTGTGACTTTCGTTCGATATTTTACTATTTTATGTGGAGTTCCAGTCGCATTTGGGGAATGGCATTCAGCCATAAGATAAAAACATTTCTATTTGGATTTTGTCAACTGTGCTAACGAACCTGTTCATAGAGGGAAGAAATGATTTTTAAAAATATTCAGAAGGAAAATTCATTTTAATTAACTGATGTGGAACTGGAAAACAAAACATCAACAAATCGGTGGGAGCGTGGCTTATATACATCAGTCGTTCCAAAGTTACTATTGAAGTGACATAATTCACTCGTGACATTACCACTTTTTAATCAACATTAAATTCAATGCAAAACGAACTGAGGAATGTAATAAACTGTTAAAATCCTTTCGCGTATCTTTCAAATACGCCATGTCCTGTGCACTTGTGCGTGTAGACAGATTAAAGCATTGTTGCCAGAAATAAATTTACTCGCATCAATTTACTATGGCCGCCAAACGCTACCCTTAAGGACATTGCAGCCATACAAAAATTCACCAGGCTGCGTGTGGTCTCAGAAGATGCCGCCAGGATTTGGTACAAAAGCTTCCATATTGCAGATCCACTTTGCAGCGGCTGCAGCGCCTCGTTATATTCCACGACCAATGTTTGATGCATATGTGTCCAATGAGGTCCAACCGCGTGACCTTCTGTTTCTGACGCATAACCGCCTACCTTGTGGAGAAAAAGTCTTCAAGTATACTCTGACTGTGACAATTCACTTCACAAGTGAATATGATGGATAAAAACTGCGTTCATGCTACCCCGCGGTCCACTAACACTGTTTTATCCATCGTGTTTATCACATAATTTATTTTTGGGGGGCTTTAACGACACTTTCGACAGCCAGGGACACCTAGTGTCAAACAGGTTTACGGGTAGAGGAAGTCGAGTACTCGGAGAGAACCATCGAGCAGCGGCGAAAAACTGTAAAACTTCTCAACGAACTAACTCCGCTCAAGCTTGGTGAGCATTGGTTGAAGTCAGATGTAGTAAGCACACAGTGCCACACGTGGTCTATTGGGATATATTATATCTCACGTGACCTTCTAGGCTCCTGATTGGACGAATGCTGCACCCCTATTTCGTGTAGTTTGCATCCACAGAACTGACCAGGCACTGCACGTTTTCTATTTTTCGCACACTACTATATCAGTTTTCTTTTCATACTGGGCGAATAAGACTAATCAGGCTAAATTTAAATGTCGATTCACAGAGGCACAACATCCACAAAACGACCCGGAAAGAAATCATTGTGGAAAAATGCATCGCTTTTCCATTGTTGAAGTCACATTTTCCGAGGCGTTCATTTTATTCCTTGAGAAGATGATCCATATCTCGTTTCGAAGAGAATGATCCATACCTGGGTACAACATTCACGAGAACGCGTCCGGATGTGAAAAATCGTTTGTTTCGCTGCTCACATTATTTTGCTATTTAATTGTATGTTTTGGGCAGTAAACGAATAAATAATGGAATTCATTTGAATCTTCGGAGTTTTGTATCCCGTACTGACCCATGCGTTAATGTAAATGTTTGACAAATTTGTGGAAATTATCAAACTGCGTTGTCAAATTTCGAAAATTTTAGCTTTCATTCTTGAGTTGCGCGATTCTAGAATACACAGTTCCGTTTGGGGGAAATGTTCTGTTTACCCTTGCCGACCGATTCAAAATTTGTCTCCTGCTCATATCAATAAGCCGTGTTTTGGAAGAAGAAAATGTTTTTTTGAAAACTACATGGTATTTTTTTCTATATAACGCTGGTTGGTAGGGCTGCTACCTTGGTAGTAGATTAACAAATTGGACAGATGTTTTTCTTGATGGATGTTCGATATAATACAAGGATTAGTGCATGTCTTGTCGTTGACAAGACATGCACTGGGCACTATATAGGTGTAAGTCAACTCCAAGCCATGCACTATTTGAGGAATAGTGCATGGCTTGGAGTTGACTACGCCCATATTGTGCCCAGTGAGGTGGTGTAGTTCCCGCCGCGAAGCGGAGGGAACTACACCACCTCATTGGCCACTATATGGGCGTAGTCAACGACAAGACATGCACTAATCCTTATATTATATCGAGCACCCATCAAGAAAAACATCTGTCCGATTTGTTAATCTATTACCAAGGTAGCAGTCCCACCAACCAGCGTTATATAGAAAAAAAATACCAAGTAGTCAAATCGATCATAGTTTAAATCACAATTTGAAAGCTGTCATTCTCGGTACGAAATACTAACTTAGATTATTGATATGAGCAGAAGAAAAATTTTGAATCAGTCGGCAAGGGTAAACAAAACATTTCCCCCAAACGGAACTGTGTATTCTAGAATAGCTCAACTCGCGAATGAAAGCTAAAATTTTCGAAATTTGACAACGCAGTTTGATAATTTCCGCACATTTCTCACACATATACATTACCGAATGGGTCAGTATACGGGATCCAAAACTCCGAAGATCCAAATGAATTCCATTTATTCGTTTACTGTCCAAAACATACAATTAAATAGCGAAATAATATGAGCAGCGAAACAAACGAGTTTTCATATCCGGACGCGTTGTCATGAAAGCTGCACCCAGGTATGGATCATTCTCTTCGAAACGAGATATGGATCATCTTAACTGGTTGAGGACTACATTATTTTTGGTGGTCTGAATTTATTCATCAAAATTTATTTTATTACAAATTATTTAAAAGTGCCCACAGGCATTCTTCAATAATTTGTGATAACAATTTATCTAAACAAAATATTATTCACGTTTGACTGAATATGAAACACAAGCAAGGAAAATGTTGGCTTTTGCTCTGGGACCCTTATTTCTTTTGAAAGCCCTGATAGTGGCTTCTAGCACTCAACCAGTTAAGGAATAAAATGAACGCCTCGGAAAATGTGACTTCAACAATGGAAAAGCGATACATTTTTCCACAATGATTTCTTTTCTGGGTCGTTTTGTGGATGTTGTGCCTCTGTGAATCTGTATTTAAATTTAGCCTGATTAGTTTTATTCGCCCAGTACGAAAAGAAAACTGATATAGTCGTGTGCTAAAATAGAAAACTACACGAAATAGGAGTGCAGCATTCGTCCAATCAGAAGCGTAGAAGGTCACGTGAGATATAATATTCCTTAATAAGTGCCTTGTCCAAGGAAACAACGTAGTTACCTCTGGTGGAGATCGAATCGTGGATCTTTCGGTTTAATTTCCAATGCCGTACCCACTGATTCATCGGGCTCTCGTTTACAACAAAAACCGGAGTGCTACAACATTTAGAAATGCGTGTGTAATCAGTCTCGAAGACCGATTCATGTTGAGGCGAGAGTAGAGCTGAAATGGTTAAGGGGTTTTCTTGATCGATTAATCACTTGTATTAACCTTGGTTAACCGATTAATCACTTGTTCAAATAGATATCTCAATAATTGCCATACCGTTGATGATTTACAGCATGAGCCCTTTACCCAATGTAACAAACAAAACCGACTAGGCCAATATACAAAAATCTCCATTCATATTTATTATGTTCTCAATTTTTGTCTCAAAAACATAGCTTATGACCCCTCGTTCCAATGAGGGGTCATAAGCTATGTTTTTGAGACAAAAATTGAAAAATTTTAGTAATTCATGAATTCTTTTGCAAGTTTCGTCTGCTACCCGCAATGGGTAAAGGGTTAAGAATGGCTATTTTCAGCCACTGATACAGTATGATGATCAGGCAAGTAAACAAGTATGTCAGCAAGTAACTTGCATGCTTTACTCTGACTCGTATAATTGATGTGAGTCAGTGTGACAATGTTTGCCTGTTTTGGAGCAAGTTTGTTCCTTTGTTAACCCACGAATACAGTAGTTCAAAAGTAACGGATAATCGATCAATTACTTTTTGGATCGATCAAGATGTTGATCATTGATTAATCGGTTAGCCGTTTCAGCACTTGGCGAGAGGTTTTTATTTTATTTTATTTTTATTCAGATAAACGTACAAAATTTAAAAAAATAAAGCTATAATGTTGACAGACATCTGCGCGTTTTATAGATATGCAAATACGCACGGAGTAATGTAACAACAAACAGATAGTGGTACATGATCATGGAAAAGATATAATAATTTAAGCAGATAACCTATTTTCAATTTTTTTTCAAGTCTATATTGATTCGACGCGGACATTTTACAGAGGGAATTGCATTTGTGATTTTGAGTTCAATGCTTATATGTTTATTACCCTAAAAGTGGGGTTAGAAATCCTCCATTTTTGTTTTGTGTTCTCGGCGTTTTGGAGTGAGTACCATATAGCTATTCTATTCTATTCTAATATTTCTATGCTTTGACAAAATTTCAGTTCTTCAATAAAAGCTTGAAATACCGGCTGAAATCCCCTCGCCCAGTAGGAATAAATATTTATTATACGCCAAACAATAGATTATCGAAGAAATTGCTGAAAGATAGAAATAGTATCCCCCCACTGTGAGGATATAGAAATTTTCACTTTCACGGTATCAATCAAAATGGCGGCTTTTAAAGCATCACTTCGAGGTGAATACGAGTCAAGTTATCAATGGAAATGATCAATTTGTTCTAGAAACGTATAATGAAAAGAAAATCCATTTTTTTTTTGAGTGGATACAGATCATATCTAGCAATAATTCAGCTGGCGTGCATCAGTTCCTTGAACTGATGCACGCCAGCTGAATTAGATTACAAGACGCTGTCTGTTCCGATTATCGATTAAATCACTTCCGCGTATCAATGATTCAATGCGCTGTCTACTTTCATGCATCAATTCAAGGTTGATACGAGTGGAATTATCAGATTCTTATAAAAAGCGTATAATAAAATAAAAAGAAAATCTAGTGTTTTTGAGTGGAAGCCGAAAATTCTCTCACTTGTGACCGAGAAAAAAAGGTTTCCGCTCGCGCACACACACACACACACACACTTTTTCGAGCTTCCGCCTCCACTGGCTATATCTGAAGCTGATATCTGTTTTTCTACAAAACATTTGAAAGTCTGAGGACAATGAGAAGTAGTCTTGCCTCGCCATTTTGTTTTCTGGTCCTGTCCGTTAATATCGCCTTTTATCATATGACTCGTCCGTTTTGTTTACTTTGAAACATTTGATATTTTGTTTTCATATTAATCAATGATAAATAAAGCCTTCGGTCACTTTCATTGGCCAATTTCAAAACTAGACAATTTGATTGACTGAACAAAATAAAACTGGGCCACATTTTCATAATTTGCATAATTAGAGTTTGGAGCTTTCATTGGTCAATTTCAAAACTGGTAAATTTGATTCGCTAAACAAAATACAACTGGGTGAAATTTGCATAATTTCAGTATGGAGAATTTACGTTATCTGTCCTATTAAGGGTGGGCTATATTGTATTAATCTTTTACCTACAAGAAAAACGCCATTCATTTTTTTTACATTTTCACTTTTAGATTCCAAAACATAGGTTATGACCCCTCATTGGAACGAGCTCGTTCCAATGAGGGGTCATAACCTATGTTTTGGAAGCAAAACATGAATTTTTTTTAGTTATACGAGGATGTTTTTTCCAAGTGCAGTCTGCAACTCAAGTTAGGTGATCGCTTAAAAAGTCATACTAAGTGGCTAATTTGTGCGTGTGTGTGTCATGTGATAAATAGAATATGAAATGAGTGTTTTTCTCATATAATATTTATGAAACTCGTCCGAATTTTTCGTTTGCGTTCGCCAGAGGCTCGCCAAAATGGAAAATTCTTAGATTCGTTTCATAAATATTGTATGAGAAAAACACTCAATCCATATCCTCTATATACCCGGGTCATTCATAACTGCCATATTTGTTCAGCTGATTTGACGTTTATACTTCGTTGTGTCGACTGACCAATCCCGCCGATTAAAATAGACATGGGATCGCGGTGGCTCAGTAGGTTGAGATGCAATCTTCAAGCCGGGAGGACCTCGGTTCGAATCCTACGTGCGTCAACTACGTTGTGTCCTTGGATAGGACACTTCGTCCTCATTGCCCGTGTGGGGACACGGTGACGTTTTGTACTAAGGCGTACTGCACGTCGATGGTGCACTTGTCTTCAACCCTGCTTGTGTGGAAATAGTATGTTGGGGAGTCTGACAATTGCTCGCCGTTGCTCGGTGGTTCTCTCCGGATACTCCGGCTTCCTCCACCAGTAAAACTGTCCGACTCGAGGTGACCTTGGCTGTCGAAAGTGTCATTAAACCCCACATAAATAAATGGTGAGAGTTAATATTTTCCGACAGTGTACACGGGCCGTTGACCGTCGGTACGAACTTTAACCCTTTTGAGCCCGAGCGGCCGCTTTTCCGTCCAGGAACATGAAACGAGATAACGTCATTATACAGGATGGCTGTTCCGTAAATGTGTGGGGTCGATCAATCAATATTTTCACCGTGCAGTCCCGAGGCAACACGTTGAAAATACTGATTAGTCCATGTAACAACATAAAAATTAATCAGTGGTGTAATAATCAATCAGTGGTGTAATACAAATCAACCAGTAGTGTAATAACCAGTAGTGTAATAAACTTAACCAGTAGTGTAATAAACATCCATGGACACTAACGATTTTTTAACAAAATTTGAAAAATTTTTGGGATGGCTCAAATCATAGTTTGGGGACATCTTATCGATTTTTAATCATTTTATCGAACGTTTAAAGGCGTTTTGCAGGTCAAACATCATTTTGTGGGTTCAATACGGCGAGGGGAGGTATTTTTTTATGATTTTTATATGATGTGCGTATTTTCTGGTGTTTAATGTCACTTTTTGCATTTTTGGCTTTATGTAAATTCAAAGTTGGCCAATTATTTATGATAATGTTGTGCTGTTGAGAGATTTCTTACCCCAGGTATAAGTTGCCAGGTTCCATGAAGACTAAATAAATTGTAAAGGTAACGTAACTTACAGGTGCTGAAGTGTGATATTCAAGGACATGTCTCCTGCGTGTTGTCTTCAATTATAATATTTAATTCGGCCCTGACGGATCACTAAATGTCGCCCACACTCCATCTCCCGCTTTACGCGTCTACCTTTACGGGGGTGGAGGGTGGGGGGGGGGGGTATCTTATTGTTGACATTATACGATTTTTAGTTAACTTTTACCCGGTGAAAAGGACCATCGACCTCACTGGCTGCTGAAGAAGTGTTAATTCTATTAGTTCTGGGTAAGACATTGTTTTTAACTTTCTATGTGGCAAATCTCAATCTAGTGATAGTTACTTATCCGCAAAGACCCCCAATTCCCCATCCTCTGAATAAACTTGTCTATATTAAATCTGGAATTAGCTATTAAATTAAATCTCCAGGAACGATGGGGTGAGGGGGTGGGGGGTGCTGTGATGGATGGCGATGCTTGGGGAGTATAGCGGTATATGTGCGCCCTTCCAATGTTAACCAGAAATATCAAAAGTTGGAATTTTAAGGATCAAGCCCGTGAAAGTTGGAAATGAATATACCTGAAATTTATGGAACCTGGTAGGTGACAGGTTTCGCTCTTATTTTATTTCGTATTAACGAAATAATATCTCGAAGTAACAAAATAATATTTCGTTTAACGAAGTAATATTTCGAAATAACGAAATATTATTTCGCTTTAACGAAATAATCATTTCGTTTTAACGAAATAATATTTCGTTTTAACGAAATAAATATCTGTAGCGCTAAGCAGGGCCAGATTACACCGCCTCGCTACTTTTCGATTGCAAATTCTGCTTAGCTAAGTAACACGGTTACACATTCTAGCAAAATGTGAATTTGATTCATTAAAATTAATGACTTCACTTTATTGTGGAATAAATTTAGTGCTATTCAATTGAAACACTCTCTAGTCAATTAACGTTATGATCTCTCCGTTTTTCGCGATATGTTTTTTACCAGAGTTTTTTGGTGCTGTTCCGTGTGTATTCCTAGCGTGGTTTATCGATGTAGAAAGAAAATGTAGCGGCGGAAAGTCCAAGGGTACACTCAACCTCCCACGTAGCTTCTCGCCCCTCCCCTCCTCCCTCCTAAAACACCTTCTAATTAGCGATGATGCATAGGCGTAAAGGTCATGGTGACTCGGAGGAGGGGGGGGGGAGCTGTGAAGTCGGGGAAAATCATTTTTTTTCTGGCAATTTTCATAATTTTTGGGGTCAAGCTTCACAGACCTATCTGTAGTGTCAAACATTCAATCTATGTCTTTACACAAGGGATACCGTCCTATAAGACCAAACTTGGAACCAAAGTCCGTAATATATTTTTTGGCGTGGGACGTCTCACAGGACGTGCCACACCAAAAAATTATACTACGAACTTTGGGTGCTAGTTTGGACTGCAGTCTTATCAGGGTGATAATGCGTCTGATGATTTTGGATACACAGGCTTAAGAGTTAAAAAAAATTCCCGAGAGAGCATGCCCCATGCTGTTGGGAGTGCGGGGAAGGGAGCGCCGCCCATAAACATTTCTGTCGGACATTTTCACATTCTGCCGGTGTTGTTAAAGCAAACATCCTTCCGTCCAGCCCCTCTTCTATGTCGGATTTTTAAATACGGCTGGCTTCGGACCTGCGGGAGAGGGCCGCCAGCCCTCTGACCAACCACCTCGGGTACAGTTGGCTCAATGGTGCCTGCAGCATCACTTTTCGGTCAAAATCTTCAGCCCTTCAAAAAAAAAAAAATTGCCCGTACGCCAATGATAGATGACGTTCCCCCATAAAGTTGGGAAAACAATTCAAAACGTTTTTTTAAAAGGCGACATTTTCCTTTTTTTATCTCAAATAATGGAAGTGACCAATTATTCATGCTGATTCATGGTGAAAAATCGGCCGAACACACCATTTTATGACATGTTTGCATCCTCCATCGCCCCATGTACCAACTTATTTATTTCGTTTTAACGAAATAATGATTTCGTTTAAACGAAATATTATTTTGTTATTTCGATATAAAATAAGAGTGAAACCTGTCACCAACCGTGCTCCATAAATTTCAGGTGTATTCATTTCCAACTTTCACGGGTTTGATCCTTAAAATTCCAACTTTTGATATTTCGAGTTAACATTGGAGGGGCACACATATACCATGGCACCCCCCCCCTCTCCACTCCCCCTCCACCCCACCCCCATCGTTCCGCCGTCTCGGGGAATCAATTTAATAGCTAATTCCAGATTTAATATAAACAAGCTTATTCAGGGGATGGAGAATTGGGGTCTTTGCGGATAAATCACTGGATTGAGATTTGCCACATAGAAAGTTAAAAACAATGTCTCACCCAGAACGAATAGAATTAACACTTCTTCAGCAGCCAATGAGATCGATGTCCCTTTACACCGGGTAAAAGTTAACTAAAAATCGTATAACGTCAACAATAAGATACCCCCCCCCCACCCCCCCCCCTCCGTTATGGTAGACGCGTAAAGGGGGAGAATGGGGTGTGGGAGACCTTTAGTGACCCGCCAGGGCCGAATTAAATATTATAATTGAAGACAACTTGCAGGTGACACGTCCTTGCATATCATACTTCAGCACATGTAAGTTACCTGGACAATTTATTCTGTTATCATGGACCCGGGGGGGCGCGGTGGCTCAGTAGGTAGAGGTGCAGGCTGCAAGCCGAGAGGTCCTTGGTTCGAATCCCACTTGCGGCAACCGCGTTGTGTCCTTGGGCAAGACACTTCACCCCCATTGCCCATGTGGGGGCACGATGACGCCGTGTACTAAGGCGTACTGCACGTCGATGGTACGCATGTCTTCAACCAATCTAACCCTGCCTGTGCTGCAGTGCGGAGTTACGATGTTGGGGAGCTGGCAGCTGCTCGTCGTTGCTCGGTGGTTCTCTCCGGGTACTCCGGCTTCCTCCACCCGTAAAACTGTCACGGTCATGATTAGCCATTGTGCATAAATATGTGACCTTAAACATCAATAAATAATAATAAATAAATAATATCATGGAACCTGATAACTTATGCCTGGGGTAAGAAGTCTCTCAAAAGCACAACATTATCATAAATAATTGGCCAACTTTGAATTTACATAAAGCCACAAATGCAGAAAGTGACATTAAACACCAGAAAATACGCACATCACATAAAAATCATAAAAATATTATTGAACCCACGAAATGATGTTTGACCTGCAAAACGCCTTTAAACGTACGATAAAATGATTAAAAATCGATAAGATGTACTCAAATTATGATTTGAGCCACCCCAAAAAATATTTAAATTTTGTTGAAAAATTGTTAGTTTTCTTGGATGTTTATTACACAACTGGTTAAGTTTATTACACTATTGGTTATTACACTACTGGATGATTTGTATTACACTACTGGTTGATTATTACACTACTGGTTAATTTTTATTACACTTCTGGTTAATATTACACTACTGGTTGTTACAGTCCACCCTAAATAATGAATGTGGTCTCTTCTAATTGCTGCCATTGAACTGGCACGGAAGATACCACTAGAGTTCAAAGGGTTAACCCTTTACCCAACGTAACGGCCAAAACCGGCCAGCGCTATTCTCAAAAATCGCCAATTAATTTTCATTATTTTTTTCATTTTTTGTCTCAAAAACATAGGTTATGACCCCTCGTTGGAACGAGCTCGTCGAGCTCGTTCCAACGAGGGGTCATAACCTATGTTTTTGAGACAAAAAATGAAAAAAATTAGTTATTCAAGAATTATTTTTGCAAGTGTCGTCTGCTTTCCACGTTAGGTAAAGGGTTAAGCCTCATTCAATATACTTATTTATCTACTTTATACGTAAAAACAGTAACGTTTTATCTTTTATCGTTATCGAAAACTCGCCGTCAATAAAAAATCTTTTATCGTTACTGCAGTAAGAATAAAAGTCACGTGATATCTCAAGAATACAACGTTCACGCCCATCTCATTTGCATGACGTACTATTTCATTCAACACTTTGAATAACTAATTATCGCTGCCGCGGATCGAAACAAATAAAACGGGGCGTATTTATCGAAATGTATTGAATAAAAAAGAAGGCCATTAATTAAACTTACTGAATTGTAAAAATAAAATTTGACGGAAAAGAGTAAAAATTAGTAACTTATACTTTTTCAAATGAGATTATTTCACCCTTCAAGACTTTAATTATCCTGACGTTCAAACGTCACTGGGAATTCAGTTTCTTCAACATTTTTCAAAATGTGACGTCAAACGTCGGAAAGTACAAATAACCAGATATTTTTCACATTAGTGATTATCTGGTTGAAGGCTAGATTATTTTTAGTGGTCTGCATTTGTTAATCAAAACTTGTTTTATTACGGGAGTGGGTGAGGTGGGGGTGTAGATAAAAGGGTTATATACACATGGTGTTTGTAAAAAATCTTTTATCGCGACTCGAGCGTTTTCGGGGGCTACATAGCTACTCGTCGCTGCGCGACTCGTAGCTATATATGCCCCCGAAAACGCTCTCGTCGCGATAAAAGATTTTTTACAAACACCATGTGTATATAACCCATATTTAAAATACTGATAAACGAAACAGGTCGGAAACATTCGTTTATATTTATTATTTTACAGAATTACTTTCGTTTAACGAAAGTAATTCTTTAACCCTTTACCTAACGCAGACGATATCAAAATTCATTATTTTAAATATCATTATTTAAATTTTTTCAAAAATTTTTCAACAAAACCACATCATGTGACGCCTCATTGGAATGAGCTCGTTCCAAAGAGGGGTCATATGATATGGTTTTGTTGGAAATGTTTTGAAAAATAATATTTTTTCAGCTGCTGTTTTTGCATATTACGCGGGCGAATGTGGCCGATTCGTTGGGTAAAGGATTAAAATAATAACATATGAACTTTCTGTGTGTACATGACTGCTCGTTTTTCCGATGGACTACAGACATAGTCATGGGAGAGATCACACACGCCCCCATTCCACCCCATCATCCAGCTGTGCCTCAAATAACTAATCCGTGTATACTGATAAGTGTTTTGAAATTTCGAATATTCATAAATCAACGAGTTGTGTGATAACAAAGACTTGGCATTACTTATTACTAAACGTGGTCAATGGGAAAGAACTCTTCGCACTAAAACTCGCGTGTTACCGTGCACTTCCGACTGCTTGGCCCGTGGTACTGTTTGCTGGGGCTGAGCTCAAGTATTAGAGGGGCAAGGGGTGAGGTGGACTGTCCCGAAGCTTCCATCCTATTCTCTGCTGCAAGCATTTTAAAACTTGTTTTGCTCGTTTGTTTGTTGTTGTTTTTTTTTGTTTTGTTTTTTTTTGGGGGGGGGGGGGGGGTGGTATCTTTGTTTTTTTTTAAGTTTCTGATTTCTTTATTTGTTTGTTTTTCTTGTATGTGGGGGCGAGAGGGATAGGAAACTGAAATGTGCGGTGGGCACTATACATTCGTGCCCACCCCCCCCCCCCCCCCCACCCAGACACGCATACCATATTCGTTGCTATCTCATCCATCTAATCAATGAAACACAACCTGTGCAATGATAGTATGTTCGGTGATCCCAGCGGTCGCGCCTAGACAAACGCCACTCACCATAATTTTACCAGCAATCAAAGCCTTCTTCGCGGCAAATACATTACTGTATTTTGAGACCAAACTGTAGTAACCTTAATATTCATTATTTAACAATCACCTGGTTCATTCTACATCTTGTTCTTATGGAGAACTTCAAACAACCGATAACTTACTACTTACCTGCACAATTTACAGAGATGGAAGCCATCAAGTCACAGTAATGCTACTGGATTGTTTGACATGTGACATATTTCTGCTAGGGTCTGAATCCCTTACACGTGATGAAACGTTTTTCACT
Source organism: Pictodentalium vernedei (assembly GCA_031216915.1). Lineage (NCBI taxonomy): Eukaryota > Metazoa > Mollusca > Scaphopoda > Dentaliida > Dentaliidae > Pictodentalium > Pictodentalium vernedei. The sequence goes on from CM062295.1 coordinate 742,428,553, forward strand.
TACACAAGTGCAAGAATATATCCTTGCCAGCGGTAGATATTGGACCTGGGCAGGGGTGTATAATGCTCTTTTTGTCTGGGTGTAGTGTGACGGCGCTGCTACCCATTGTGCACTCAAAGATGAGTATGCCTAAAACAGAACTTCTAGAATATTTGCTGTTCCAGCTAACCCAAACACACAGGCGTCTCCTGTGTACTGTTTGTGGGTGCCTGCCCTATATTACTTATCATTGTAATATTTTTTTATCAGGATTATTTTTTTATTGATTTATAATATACACGTAAAGAGAAAGGATAAAAATCTACGCCAACGGCTTACCGTCTCAGGGTTATATATCAGTGATCTAAGATCTGCTCCTTTCTTAACTCCTCCTTCAATAGGTCGTCGCGGAGATTATCAATTGGAGGATGCAAACCCTGTTTGTCCCGACTGTGATGTCTGATGTCCCGATTGATAAAACATTACTACTGCATCATCAAGGCATGCCTTCGTCGAAGGCATGTCTTGATGATGTTGTTGTAATATTAGTAGGTCGGGTTTATAGTTCAAACCTTGGAGTTCTTTCAGTCGAGAACTTTTAATACAGTACCGGAACATTTTCAATAGACTCTGGAAATATACTGGAAAAGTACTGGAATTTCAGCAAAGTTTAAGTGTACGGACCCTGCTAAGGTGTACTGCACGACGATGGAGCCCGCTGACAACTCTACTTGTTCCGAGTTAGATAGTTCGACAGTTGGCCGCAACTGCTTGGTGTTTCTCTCTGGGTACTCCGACTTCCTCCATCTGTTCCTCCACCTGTACACCTATTCGACACGAGGTGACCCTGGAAGTGTGCTTAGACCCCATTAAATAAACAAACAACCAGTGGGTTTCCGGATGGGAATCGCTGGAAGTGCAACAAAGAAGCTATTAATTGAAATTAATTAATTTTGGAATTCACTAAAAAAAATTTTCCTCCACAATCTATTCCAATGAGGGAGTCATAAGCTGAGTTTAAATGCTTTTCTGAGAATATTGCTGGCTGGTTTTGGCCAATATGTTGGGTAAAGAGTTGCTATAGCATCGCGTGAGAACCATAAGGTTCTATCTTCTCCTGGAAGATAGAACCTTATGGTTCTCACGCGACGATAGATGAGATTTACGCTAAGGATGTAGAGTGCACAAGGTTAGTTTATCAGTTAATAGAGACAAAATCTTATAACCAGAAAGTTTGACTAAGCCTGTGCAATGCAAAGGGTTTGTCACACTATCTGTTTTTTTTAAAACTGTAACTGCCATTTCACAAACTGCATGAAAATGTACACCCAATAATGCTGCGCAATGTGCAGAGTTAGTCACATAAATATGAGCTGAACTCCATTTGCATGAACGACTGTGCGTGTAACATAAGTCCAAGTACAATATCTCGTCTCGTAAGAAGGAACATCATTACTGGCAAGAGCGAATCAATGTCTTACACTCCAATCCAAAAGAACTGGAAAAACTTTTATGGCAGTCTCCCCTTGAACCCAGCTTAGCGACGCTGCTACCAGCCAATAATCTCTTTTGCGTGTACTTCAAAGTCCTAACAGCGACAGATCAGCAGCCGGCCAAAGTGTTATTATTCACATACAGTACATGGAGAATGGGTTGTAACTAAAACAGCCGTGGAGTGGAGTTTCACCCAAAGTATCACCTTCAAATTTTGTACATATAGACAAACACACGAGCAATGTTTCAACCAATGGACCCGGAGGTCCATTGGCTGGAACTTTGTTTGTGCTTGTTATGCTTTGCAACAAATTTGCAATTATTGCTTGGGTGGAATCTCCACTCTGTGGGTGAATTAGTGATAATACACTCCCCACGTACTGTAAATTTGTTTCTTATAATTTCGATTATTTGGAAAAAAATGAGGGGGTCATTGCTCCCCTTTTCTCTCAAAAGTGGGCTAAAATATTTGATCTGAAAAAGTGAGGTGGACTGTCACCTTCTGCGCCCTACCACCTATCCCATTTCCCCTACCTGGGGGCGCGGTAGCTCAGTTGGTAGAGGTGCAGGCTGCAAGCCGAGAGGTCCTCGGATCGAATCCCTCCTGCGGCAACCGCGCTGTGTCCTTGAGCAAGACACTTCACCCCCATTGCCCACGTGGGGACACGGTGACGCTGTCTACTAAGGCGTACTGCACGTCGATGGTGCACCTGTCTTCAACTAATGCTAACCCTGCTTGTGTGGAATTGGTATGTTGGGGAGCGACAGTTGCTCGGTGGTCCTCTCCGGGTACTCCGGCTTCCTCCACCCGTAAAACTGTCACGGTCATGGTTAGCCATTGTGCAGAAATATGTGACCTTAAACATCAATAAATAAATAAATAATAAATAAATAAATAAATATTTCCGCTACCATAGATCTAAATCGAAGGTCGCAGTGGTATAATTGTGTATCTCTGGAACTGAATTGAAAATTTACCATTGTAACCGATGAGCATACAGTGTAGAAATGGTTAAACTTTGAGAAAAGGTTATTTCCTCTTATGAAATTCCTTTTATAACCTAGTAGCGGGTATTTTGGTGTACATTTGTTCGACAGAAAATAAGTTCCTGGCAATGCGAAATCTGACAGTGCGGTGCTTCAGTCGTTACGGCAATGGATTTCAAACCGAAAGGTCGACGGTTCATTCCTCACCAGGAGTAACTGCGTTGTGTCCTTGTACAAAGCACTTAACTCTTTACCCAACGAATCGGCCGCATCCGCCCGCGTAATATGCAAATTCAGCAGTTGAAAAAATATTATTTTTCAAACAATTTCAACAAAACCATATCATGTGACCCCTCGTTGGTACGAGCTCGTTCCAACGAGGGGTCACATGATATGGTTTTGTTGAAATTTTTTGAAAAATTTTAAAAAATGGTATTTAAAATAAAAAATTTTGATATCGTCTGCGTTGGGTAAAGAGTTATTCCCGACTTGCTTGGGGAGTACCGTGATGCGCTGTACAAAGGCGTACTGCGCGTTGATGATGCACTTGTCTTCAACCAATGCTAGCCCTGTTTGTGCGGGGGTTAGTACGTTTTGGAGTCTGGCAGTTGCTCGCCGCTGCTCAGTGGTTCTATCAGCTACTCTTACTTCCTCCACCAGTAAAACTGCCCCACACGATGTGGCCCTAGATGTAAAAAGTGTCGTTAAAGCCCAATAAATAGTGCGAAACCTATAGCCATTGGTAATGAAAGAAGGGTGTGGATTTTAAGTGAGAGATAATAGTGTAGGTTGGGGTGATACATTTTTAAGGACTGTATCAAGCTATGTTGCACACACGCACCCTCACCCTCACACACAAACCCACACTCACACACACACACACACACACACACACACACTTCAAGATCTACCTTCATCAGCTTCAGAGTTCAGACTCGTCTTCATTTTCAAAATCACTAGTCCCACTACTAACTACGGTTCCTCCTACCACATCAAATTCAAGTTTACTACCATCACCACACTCCTCTGTTGACTGGTGACGGCGGTGAGGAGGGTGCTGATGTTGGTAGAGGTAGAGGTTATAATACTAGTGATTCTGAAAATGAAGACGAGATTGAAGGGGGTTTGGGTTTTACTTCTCTCAGGAAAAGAACTTTTCCGTTTGGAAAAAAAACAGATTGCCAATGAAATATACTTATTTTCATTCAAATAAATGCGTCTTGTTATTCTCGTAAATTTGCTTGATATAACCCAGGACATTTTCCGGTTCCTGTTTCTAAAGGTAATTTCATTCCGTTCCTGGTCCCTACAAAACAAGGGAATATATTAAACTCTACAGAGAACAGGCTTGATAAAAGCACAGATCAAGTTTGAATTTGAGTAGTCTAATTTAATGAAGCCTCATTCAAGCGATTGTGTTCGGCCGTCTATATAACTTATTGTTCACATAGGCAGTTGAGAGTCGAGACCATTTCATTTCCGATATAAATTGGCAACGCTTGCATTGCCGTTTGCCAAAAACGAGCCGCGGCGATGTATTGCAAGGCTAATTTTTTTTAAAGAAATGTTATTGTCTTCACCCGTCTCTATTTATTTATTTATTTATTTTCTTATTTTTTTATTTATTTATTTTTATTTTATTTTATATATTTATTAATTATTTATTTTTTAGTGTTTACGGTCATTTTCAGCATTTTTCGCTACATCATGACCGCAATATAGATCTGAAGTCATTCTTAGCCAATTGTTGATACATATGCAGCCCTCTTTAGAGGAGTTCCATCCTAGGCGTTAGTTCCTGGACCTATTTTACACATAAAGCAGAATTCGCTTACCACAGTAAACATGCACTGCTCAACTTTCTGGGGATCCATTGGGAGACCCTCCCCTATTAAACTGGTGTATAATTTACCAGCTGGGATAAGGAGTGAATAATGGATATGTAATACTCGGAACCTCTTTACCCTATATGATAATTCGCAATACTTTTTGACATCAAAGGATCACAATATGAGAGAAGAGAATCAGTAAAACAAAACATTTTCGTCAAAATCATTGGTAGGGGAGCAGCACCTCCTCGTTAGTGAAAAATGTTGTAAACAGGCACTTTTGGTCCTACCCCGTCCCGGATCCCGGATGTGGCGTTGCAGTCGAGTGGAATATTAACAACATGTTCGGTTGTCATGGTAGCCCGCATAAGCGTCCATCTTGTGGCGTCACCCCCTTAGTGATGAATGAACGAATGACTCCTCGAACACCCTTATCCACATCTCAGGTAAAGGGGATTTTCTGGCCACAGACGTCGATACCGTAAATGACTCCGTAAAATTGGATTACGTTATTTTTCATTAAACTCCCATTCCTCGCAAGAGGAGTCACTCGTTAGAGGAATTACTCGATAGTTTATTTGCTCGATACGATTCCAGTCGTTTAAGTTGTGCTTGTCCCATGCAGTCACTACTCGATAGCTTATTTGCGGGATAAGATTCGAGCCATTCGAGTAATGTCGATTGTCTTTCTGACTTTAGAATCATACTGGACATCGTTATACACAAGGGAAATATGTATGGGTATGGGTAGGTACAGATTACGGGAAAAGAAGCAATCTGATTAACCCTTTACCCAACGAATCGGCCACATCCGCCCGCTTAATATGCAAATTCAGCAGCTGAAAAAATATTATTTTTAGAAAAATTCCAACAAAACCATATCGACCCCTCTTTGGAACGAGCTCGTCGAGCTCGTTCCAAAGAGGGGTCATATGATATGGTTTTGTTGAAATTTTTTGAAAAAATTTAAAAAATGATATTTAAAATAAATGTTGATATCGTCTGCGTTGGGTAAAGGGTTAAGTATCCTGAGGCTCTGGCGAGGGCAGAGGTCTGAACCAGAGATAGCTAGGACCAGATAGAATGGTAGAGGTAGAGTAGCGAGAATTGCGTCTGTAATAGAAGGTAGTGACAGTGGGGGCCAGAATAATGAGAAGCTGGAAAATCCGAACAAAATAAATAGTTGTTTGGTTGTTTGTATAATCAGATCTAGTCCATTTCAAAACTCTACACCTTATAACACAACGTGCTACTATTATAAGGTTAATTCTGGGGGAATCTGAACAAAATAAAGTAGTTTTGGGTGTTTCTGGGGTGATTTGGAGGCTGTCGGGTTCTTTGGGTAATTAGATTTACACCAGTCAAAACGGACACATTCTTAGAACACACCCCCGTCCAGTTGTAGAACAATGGGTTATTTTGCACACCCCACCATAGAAACCATGGCGGCGACATTCTGTATATAAAATGGGCGACGGAAACACGTGCCACGCGAACAATACGCGCTGGTGTGCGCACTAATAACATGTATCACGTTTGGTACGGAGCTGCAACATGGCCGCTCACGCGGGTTACCATGATAACCCAACATGACGTAGCTAGACCATGTGACTATAATGATTACATTATAACGTCATATCCGGAGTCCGGGCCTGGGCCCGGTCTAAAAGACTCGTTTACCACATCTTCTAACCCCCCCCCCCCCCTCCACGCCAGGCTCGATACGATTCCAATAACCGAATCGTATCGATCAGAAGCTATACTTTACAATATCTATCAGAAGGAGTAAATTTGATAGCTATTGTAAATGTAAAGTATTAACCGAACAATGCGAATAATCTCTATGTGGTAGTTGGCAAAATGTCTTTCTTCTGTTTGAATCGCAATATCTTTCAATTGTATGCGACACGCTCCATATGTGTTTGTAGTTTACAGTTGACAATGTACAGCTCACTGAGAAACTGTTATCTTGAGTCGTATGTATTCCTAGTATTTGAGGATAGTCCACGTCGTGTTTTTTTTAAAGTTTGTACTTAGTTAACCAGTTTAAAATGTAGATGTATAAACAAAACATGAGTTACTGTCAACCCCTGCCACTTGTTCAATAGCATGATTTACTAACAAATTGCTTACGGAGTAATCTTGCCTTCTGCAATTGTTAATAATAATAATAATAATAATAATAATAATAATAATAATAATAATAATAATAATAATAATAATAATAATAATAATAATTTGTCGCGTTTCTCGGATGAGAAGGCGTTGATTAACCCTGTGCATCCAAATGTCTCTATACTCACACGCCTCTTCTCTCCTCTCAACACCAGGAAAAGAACAGCTCGAAGACATCCCGTACCCCATTCTCCCCAATATCTCCGATAAACATACTAAGCCACCCCTTTGTGTCACCCACTACCACATACCCTTCATTCTCCCACCCACTTCCCCGTCATACTCTCAGTGAATCTTATTCTGTCAGTATGGTAGTTTGGACATCCTAATAGACATGTTCCGGTGTCTATACCACTCCAAACTTACATTTTGACACTCCTTTCCACGCCCATTCCAATCAATCCCACTGTCCTCAATGCTATTGTATTGTACACTACTGCATACAGCGAAAAGGCAAAGATTCAGTAATAATTTAATCGTACAGGCGTATGGGGGTTGTTCGATTAAATTATCACTGATCCTTCTCCCCAGTCAAGTGTTTTTCGAGCTGTCTACTCACGGACTTCCAACTTTTGATTGACGCAAAACTTTATGCATACCTATCTGAAAGGGTTACGAATAAAAATCATGTGCATTATCTGAGTGATGATCATTCTAGGTCAAGAGTTAACTTCTAGCGTACCTAATGCTGGCACTAAGTTTGCCTCACACAAACTTCACGAACCATATAAATGTGCCGATTCTTTTCAGTAAGTATAAACACAATGGTAGTTTGAGTTCATTCACCAACTTGTATTGACGTCATTTTGGAAGGAAAAAACGGATACAAAATTTGTTTACGTATTTTTCAGTTTACTTTACATGTGATTGTTTTTAGCCGAAGCACAGCTGAAGGAAATGTTCCGAACATCATGTGAAGCTTAAATAGGATTGAGGATTCTTTTATGGAAGGCAATATGACAATTCATCAGAGATATTTTGCTGCTTATCCCCACCGCTTGTTATATTCGGTTAAACTTGGAATATGGGGACAAAACGTGTAGCTTTTTAAATTATACCTAAACATTAACATAATTGAACAAATGCCGCCACATATCTGTTTATTATGTCCAAATCTACGAAGAAATCTGACCATGAATCGGCGTCATCTAGACGTAGCTTCCATCCAAGTTCTCATAGAGTAAAAATAATATCTCCAGTGCAGCGTTCATCAACTTGGGACCCAACCATTCCCAAGACATTCTCCTTTGAAGTTGATCGACCTTTCAATAAAACCGAAACTAAACTCATATATAACATAGCGGCGTCATTATTTACGGGACCCGTGGCAGCAGAATCCCCCCGATTTGTCAGAAACACGCCGTTGAGGAAAAGTCTACCACCATTGAAATTATACGATTCTAAAGCCTCAACAAAAACGAAGGTACAGAGGAGTCCATTCTCAAAGCTAGGTAGATGCGAAACTCCCAGATTACCCAGTGAATCACCACCGGTTGTGGGCGATAAGGACTCTTGGATATCTCATTGGATACGAGACACAACCAAAGCCCAGGTGAACATGAACAGGCAATATTCGGTAAGACAGTTACCACATATTAAAGAGACGAAATACAACAGCGCAAAATACTGAAGATCTCGGCTGAAAGACTGAAGAGTTGTGCGTGAGTTCTTATGAAATAGTGCCGCTTCAATTCTACTATTAGCATTATTGTTCTTTTGGTTATTGTTTCGTACGAAAATGTGTAAGAGACAAAACGATTCACACTGGAGATAACAAAATAATGCTCCCAAGTTTTCAAAACAAAACCAAATGAAGAAGAGCAAGTGTTGTATTTGCATGCGTTTGCCGAATATTGTAACGCTTATTTTTGATAGATGTCTGTGGGCGTTTCTTGTTTTAAAAAAAACTGTTTGAAGGGCAATATTAATTGGAACAGTCAGTGAATTATTTTTCGAAAACTTGCCACATGTTATTTAGTTTGTGCTACATGCGCAAACAAAAGTGCTCATTAACCCTTTACCTAACATGAAAAGCAGACGACACTTGCAACACAAATTCTTGAATAACTAATTTTTTAAATTTTTGTCTCAAAAACATAGGTTATGACCCCTCATTGGAACGAGCCCGATGAGCTCGTTCCAACGAGGGGTCATAACCTATGTTTTTGAGACAGAAAATGAAAATATAATGAAAATTAATTGACGATTGTTGAGAAAAGCGCTGGCCGCTTTTGACCGTTACGCTTGTGTAAAGGGTTAAGTGCTTATGTTTAGACCTTCCGTGGCTGAAATTATCATAAACTCTACTACAACAGATGGGGGAGTAAAGTTTCTTCCCATCTCGGCTCGTGACGAAAAATAGAGAAAAATGCGAAGGAAATGATTTTTTATTAAATGAGTCACGATTTGATTTGAGATTTCTGAACCCAATTCAGTATATTCGAACTGAACCCTGATTTACCGAAGCTCAGATCAATTTTAGGGAACGTGGTTCAGAAATTCGTGACGAATTTGAGATTCTTTTCGTCACGTAATGTGCAAGTTAACATCCTACCTAAGGTAACGACTGAAACTGGTCAGTGCTTTTCAGAAAAATCGCAAACCACATTTTACTATTTTTTCAAATTTTGCCTTGAAAACATACCTTATTACCTCTCGTTGGAACGAGCTCGTCGAGCTCGTTCCAATAAGGGGACATAAGCAATGTTTTCGAGACAAATAAAAATGAAAATTTTGAATTATTTGGAAAAGGGATTTATCATATGACTCGTCCGTTTTGTTCACTTTAAAACATTTGATATTTTGTTTTCATATTAATCAGTGATAAATAAAGCCTTCCGTCAATTTCATTGGTCAGTTTCCAAACTAGACAATTTGATTGGCTGAACAAAATAAAACTGGGCCACATTTTCATAATTTGCATAATTAGAGTTGGGGGCTTTCATTGGTCAATTTCAAAACTGGACAATTTGATTGGCTAAACAAAATACAACTGGGTGACATTTGCATAATTTCAGTAGGGAGAATTTACGTTATCTGTCCTATTTAGGGTGGGTTATATTGTATTAATCTTTTACCTACAAGAAAAACGCCATTCATTTTTTTTTATATTTTCACTTTTTGCTTCCAAAACATAGGTTATTACCCCTCATTGGAACGATCTCGACGAGCTCGTTCCAATGAGGGGTCATAACCTATGTTTTGGAAGCAAAAAATTAAAATTTTTAGTTATACGAGTTTTTTCCAAGTGCCGTCTGCAACTCAAGTTTGGTGATGGGGTAAAAAGTCATACTAAATGGCTAATTTGTGCGTGTGCGTGTCATATGATAAATAGAATATGAAATGAGTGTTCTTCTCATATAATATTTATGAAACTCGTCCGAATTCTCCGTTTGGGCTCGCCAGAGGCTCGCCAAAACGGAAAATTATTAGACTCGTTTCATAAATATTATATGAGAAAAACACTCATTCCGTATCCTCTATTTCTGCAAACTTTGTCTGCTATTTGTAATAGGCAAACGGTTAATGAAATACGAAAGAAGAGTAGTTCCATTTTAAACTTCCTGTACCAAGTCACTCACATTGTTACGTAGTCGGCGTTCACTTCTTACGTTAAGCCTTTATTAGACGTGTTATAAATGATATTTCAGTAGGACGCTATTTGGTGGAGATTTTGAACTAACAAAATGGCGACAATCGTTCATCACGCTTAATATCTGCTCTAAGTGTGGTTGGAGTTCTGGTGTTGTATTTATGTGTTATAGTTTTGGTAATTAATATGATGTGATGCGTTACACTGCGGACTTTATTTCGATCGTCTCTCTGGATATTTTCAGTTACCAGAAGTTTCATTTCTAATTTTCTGATCCGATATTCTGAAAATTTCAACATCTAAGTGCCGTTTGTCGAGTTCAGTAACCAAAGGGACGTCCTGTCTGGTTTCTTTGTTCTCTTACTATTTTGGATACTGTTGAATAAGAGTTTATCAGCATACCGTTATACCATTTAAACACTTCTCGTTGTGACAGGCTAAAGAGTCACTAAACTCGGAAATCCCAAACCTGCTAGACAGTCATCATTCAGTCAATTGGAACATAACAGATTGAAGCGTACTTCTGAAAAGTTGTCACCTCTTGAGGACAGGGCTGACTCGCTCGGAGAAGCTTCTAGTTCTCATCCATAGCTTAGGCATCAATACCACTAAGCGAGTTGCGTTCAGTATCTACCTGAAGTGGACCAAAACATGAGAATATAGTCAAGATTAATGACATAATTATACATTCCGAAAAAAATTCAGGGGAGCATAATTCTGGTTGGCTTTGATATAAGACGTTATAATTTTGCAACCTTACTACCTACTATAACGTGCAGATCAAGTTTAACTTTCACAGTTGTGGCATTCGCCGTTCCAGCGTTATGCGCCCTGAAATGTCACAAAATGATGAAACGAATGGTTTCCGGATGATATCTCCAGTTCGCTTTGATGTACGACCTTACAATTCTGTAAGTTACCTACTATAAAATGCAGGTCGCGTTTGATTTTAACCGTTATGACATTTATAGTTCCAGGGTTATGTCCTTTGAAAACACGCATAACCGTAAAATCAATGGTTTCCGAATGATAACTCTAGTTCTCTTTAATGTACGACCCTATAATTTTGCATCGTTACTATATACCGTGACATGCAGGTCAAGTTCGATGTTTACCGTTATGGCATTTACTATTCGAGGGTTATTCCCTTTCAAAAGTCACAAAATGGTAGAATCAATGATTTCGGGATGATGACTCTTGTTTGCTTTTATGTACGACCTCATAAATACGCAATCTTAATACCGACCGTGAAGTGCAGGTCAGGTTTGAATTTCACCGTTATGCCACTTACCGTTCCAGAGTTATGCCTTTGAAAAGTCTCAAAATGATAAAATCAATGGTTTCCGGATGATAACATTAGTTCGCTTTAATGTACGACCAAATAAGTATGCTACCATACAAACTACCATAAGATGCAGGTCAAGTTTGATTTTTATCGTTTTGGCATTTGCCGTTGAGTTTGGCCTCTTGAAAAGTCATAGAATGGTAACATCAATGGTTTCCGGACGATATCTCTAGTTCGCTTTAATGTACGACTTTATAATTTTGCGACTTTACTACCGACCGTGAAATGCAGGTCAAGTTCGATTTTCCCAGTTATGGCGTTTATCGTTCCGGGGTTATGTCCCTTGAAAAGTCGCAAAATAGTAGAATCAATGGTTTCCGGGTAACTCTCGTTCCCTTTGATGTACGACCTAAACATTTTGCGACCTTACTACCTATTGTAAAATAAAGGCCAAGTTCGATTTTTACCGTTGTGGAATTTACCGTTCCAGAATTATGCCGCTTGAAAAGTTACAAAATGGTAGAATCAGTGGTTTCTGGGTGATAAATCTAGTATGATTTTATATACGACTTCATAAATTCGCAACCTTACTACCTGCCATGAAATGCATGTTAAGTGCGATTTTCATCATTATGGCACTTACCGTTCCAGAGGTATGCCCCTTGAAAATGTCGCAAGATGGTACAATCAGTGGTTTCCGGAAGATAACTCTGGTTCGCCTTGATGTTCGATCTTACAATTTTGCAACATTACTCTATTCCCTGAAATTCATCAATTATCGAAACTGTGATTATCGTATGTTTCAACCGAATGAGTCCGCAAGACGATTGCGCCCACATCATGTGAGCCGGTTGTGTCTGCCGGTAGACCAGATGCCTGTTTTATTCGCACAATGTGTGACAAATGTAAAATTGCAGGCAGAACGGACGTCGATTTTGCCCGTGAAACTCTGGACGATTGTGTCGTGTGGACACAATCGGCTTGCGTATTGCGAACGCAATTAGCTTGCGGGCATGTTTTGCTCAGAAAGACCTAATCTGACAAAACAATACTTGCATAGTAGAACAAGACTGCTCAGAATACTAATGGAAAAGGGGGTCAAAACCTGAAGTATAAGTGGATTGGGAATGACATGAGGGAAACTGTTAACCCTTTACCCAACGCAGACGATTTCAAAATTTCTTATTTTAAATATCATTTTTAAATTTTTTCTAAAAGTTTCAACAAAACCATATCATGTGACCCCTTTTTGGAACGAGCTCGACGAGCTCGTTCCAAAGAGGGGTCACATGATATGGTTTTGTTGCATTTTGTCTAAAAATAATATTTTTTCAGCTGTTGAATTTGCATATTACGCGGGCGGATACGGGCGATTCGTTGGGTAAAGGGTTAAATTTTATAGTTAGTGAGCTCGACAAAGCGCCGATGGGAGGAATTTGGAACAATTTTTGACTGAATGCTGGGAGATTCGGAGGGAGAGTGGGGTAGGAATAGCCCGACGGGGGACTGGGTTAATGTAGGCCTTCTCATTAGAGGGCCGCGACATCAGCGGAAGACTGAAGAATTATTATGATTATTATTGTATAAACTGAACAAATTAATTTCAAAACTTTACTTGATTGACTTTATTAGTTTTGTGTAAATATAATATTCAAAATGAATGTAAACATAACAAAACAATAACTCATCACAGACTGTTCAAACAGAGTAAGGTTTAACAAGATAACAATTCATTAAAAATAAGGCAACAGAGGTGGGAAGTAGATAACAAGTTCCATCGGAGGACGCTATTACTTTGACTAAATGTACGACGCATTTGCGCAGTTTGACATAAGTAGAAATATTATGCATACCAAACCATGATATTCATGCTGCAATAAAGTCCGGGAGAATCAATTTTATCAGCTTTCAATTTGGAACCAGTTTGTGGAAATTATGATTCAGCACAACCTCAGAACAGAGGCAAAAATCTAATCCCTTTGGTAAAAAATCTCTATCATTCCAATTTATGCTTAACCCATTGGACAGGAAACGTCCTTTTTCCTGGCCAGGATCGTGATATGACCTGAATTTGTAATATAGATAGATGCTTAATGAATTTGTGAGGTAGACCGATGAAGATTTTTAACGTTAAGCATCGAGGATGCACGTTAAAAATATTGATTGGTCTTCCCCCAAGTAACGAATATAGACTTTACCAGTTGGTGGTTCTGAACTGGCATGGAATATACAATCCTGGTCTAAATAATCGCTAAGGTTTTATTTTAGCGTAGATAATAATCTCTCTGCAATCAATATTGTCCTAGTTCACGCCAATGGGTAACATCTCCTCATGTGCAAACTGCAGGCCGGGAAAAAAAGTCATTGAGTAAGTCTTTATGGCATCGTTCACATTGCGTGAAGTGGACTTGAAACGTAATCGTTTATCCTTCAAAACGACAAATCCGCTGTGTGTTATACAGACGAAAAATCCAATCCCCCCGTTGTTTTCCCCAGTTCGTTTTCAAAGCACGGCTCATCACACCTGATCTGAACGAGGTTGTCATGTTAAGCCTGGACGTCCGTTGCCTGAAACTTTGCTTGTGCCATTTCCACCTTTTCACAAACCCGAGGTAGTGACCGTATAATTTATTTGTTGATAAGCGTTTATTTCTGTACATAATTCTGCCCTATGACTAATCGTGACCGCATCATGGGTATAGAGTCAAATCTAGCCAATAGTTTATACCCATGTTGTTCACCTTACAACTCCCATCCCTTCCACCCCAGGCATTGGTTACCGGGTCCAATTTTACCAGAAAAACAGGGCGAATTGTCTACCACAGTAAACAGACACTACTTCACGTTTCGGGGTTCCCACGGGATAATAAGTGAGTCTAAAATGAAACTGGCATACCGTCCATGATGATCTTCATCTTAGTAACTACAGATTCTTGCAACGACAGTGTATGTGTTTTAGAGTTTATGTATGGATATATTGATTATTTCTCATTTGAGGCGATATCGCTGCCCCTATTACACCCTTGGCGATTTCCTTTATTTATAACTCGCAATAATAATCTAACATTATCGATAACATTTGACCATCATCCCCAATATTATTCACTCTATTCGGGAAAATGATCCAAATCCCGGAACGTTTATATTCCGTTTACAGTACTGACAAACAATTGTGAAATTTTGAATAAAAAGAATAAACAGAAGTACAGATATAGCTTGCTAATCTGGGACGAACGTGAGCGTCTTCAAAGCAAACTTTTAGTTCGTAGAGCACCAGTGGATTACTCGACTGTGTGTTGCAGATTTGTTTGTTCCATACTCAGCTGTCTCCTGGGCCAGCAATCATGAGTATAACATCCCTTGAGGACAACAAGGCGCAATGTGTAATGCTTTGGCATTACAGATATCGCAGTTTCACCCTCGAGAGACTATAAGTGAATGCCCACCAACCTGCTTGTCTAGAGGAAAAATCTTGCTTTGTGGCTATAATTGTAAATGGCCACGACAAAAAGGGGCTCATTATAGTTTACTTTCTCCGATGCATTTTCCATTGTGATTAAACCTTTACCTAACGAATCGCCCGCATCCGCCCGCGTAATATGCAAATTCAGCAGTTGATAAAATATTATTTTTCAAAAAATTTCAACATAACCATATCATGTGACCCCTCGTTGGAACGAGCTCGATGAGCTCGTTCCAACGAGGGGTCACATGATATGGTTTTGTTGAATTTTTGGAAAAATTTGAAAAAAAAATGAAATTTAAAATAATAAATTTTGATATCGTCTGTGTTGGGTAAAGGGTTAAACATGTTCTGAGGGATACCTATTCCTGTCTGTGGTAGTTCCTCAAATACAACAGGATGAAATTATTTTATTTATTTATTTATTGGTGTTTAAGGTCACATATTTCTGCACAACGGCTAATCATGACCGATATAGTTTTACGGGTGGAGGAAGCCGGAGAGAACCAGAGCAACGGCGAGCAGCTGTTAGCCCCCCAATATACTAACTCCACACAAGCAGGGTTAACACTGGTTGAAGGCAAGTACACCATCGGCGTGAAGTACGCCTCAGCACACAACGCCACCGTGCCCCCACGTGGGCAATTGGGGTGACGTGTCTTGTCCAAGGACACAACGCGGCTGTCGCAGGTGGGATTCGAACCGAGGTCCTCTCGGCTTGCAGCCTGCACCTCTACCTACTGAGCCACCGCTCCCCCAACAGGATGAAAGCACTATTGGTAAAACGAAGCCCTGAAATACGTAATCCCGTAGCTCTTCTTGAACACGTGTTTGCAGAAACTTCTGAAGTAATAATGTTTAAAATCGCAGACACTTTCTTCTTTCAATTCCATGCCAAGACTTAGATTTTACACGGAAGTGACGTAAGCTGTCGGAGTGTTCTTTATGTAGCATGGGTATATAGTCCCGAGGAAAGCAGTGTTCCTGGAAGCAAGAGAGAAATAAGTTACATAAAGAAAGAAGATAAAATATTTAAATTTTATTTGGGGTTTTCAGGGAAGGTTTGAACTTCAACTGACATATGCCCACCGTGTTCATTTATGTCCTTGAAACTAAAATTAATGCTACTGGGATTCCCTTGAAATACTAATTCAAAGTGCGTTTAAATGACAAGACAATTCGTCCACTTAGTTTCAGTGTGTTCGATAACACATTGGAACTCAGGGGACGAATTGTAATTTAATCATTGCTTCATCTCAGGCCAAGTTTGACGACGTTGGCATAGTTACAGTCAATCAAATACAAAATAAGTCAAAAGTCTACGCTATCTGGTTCTAAACCTCAAATATTATTAATAATCCATTCTAACAGATGTTTTATGTATTGTTTCAAATATTATGCATACCAAACCATGATATTCATGCTGCAATAAAGTCCGGGAGAATCAATTTTTTTAGCTTTCAATTTGGAACCAGTTTTTGTGGAAATTATGATTCGCCACAACTTCAGAACAGAGGCAAAAATCTAATCCCTTTGGTAAAAAATCTCTATCATTCCAATTTATGCTTAACACTTTGGACAGGAAACGTGCTTTTTCCTGGCCAGGATCGTGATATGACCTGAATTTGTAATATAGATAGATGCTCAATGAATCTGTGAGGTAGTCCGATGAAGATTTTTAACGTTAAGCATCAAGATTGCTTAAGTAACGAATATAGACTTTACCAGTTGGTGGTTCTGAACTGGCATGGAATATACAATCCTGGTCTAAATAATCGCTAAGGTTTTATTTTAGCGTAGATAATAATCTCTCTGCAATCAATATTGTCCTAGTTCACGCCAATGGGTAACATCTCTTCATGTGCAAACTGCAGGCCGGGAAGAAAAATCATTGAGTAAGTCTTTATGGCATCGTCCACATTGCGTGAATAAATTATTTTCACCTTATAGAATAGAATTTATTGAAGCAATAAACACCAACTTGAGGCAGATTGCCAATTTTACTACAGCATTATTATGGTAATACAGTGGAGCCCACTTAATTGGATATCTCTTAATTGTATATCCCTGTTAATTGAATATAATTCTCAAACACAAAACCATTTACCATACCTTCAGTACAAATTTGATCTGTTTATTGCATATGGGTTGTAGAGTAAACTCCTGTTAATTGTATATAAATTTTTGTAATATGTCGAAAAAATTACTGTGACACGCACCAAATTCCCCTTATTTATCAACCTTTTTGGCCTCACTACATCCAATACAGGCATTTATTCTATTATATCGTGTTTGACAGAGCTCATAGAGCTCTGTCAAACAAGATATAATAGAATAAATGCTCAGTTTACCTCCAGAACACAAGAAACTGACCAAATTCCTGTTAATTGTATACTCTTGTTAATTGAATGATTTTCACTGGCAACATGGATATTCAATTAAGAGGATTCAACTGTATAATGAAACAATATAATCAAACAATATGAAGCGAAACGAATGAAATAATAATTTGGACAATGAAGAAAAGACGGATACACCCACGATAAGGTATATAATCATACAGTCATACATTAAGAAGGCATAGCAATGATTACCATAGATCATAAATCACTGAGGGTTTCAGATTCCCGTAGTATGAAGAAGCGCCGGATTACGTTACAGATCGGATTGCACATTTCTGGGACGTTGTTCCTCATAATGTGTTGGAAGAGTGTCATATTATCCACCTGTATGTTTGGTGTATGATCAATGAACATTTTGAACAGTTCATCACGCAACTGATCATATAACGGACATTCTATTATAAAATGGAATTCGTCCTCAACCGCCCCCGAATCGCATCTGGTGCATATTCGTTCACTGGCCGAAACGACAGGCTGTGAATGCCTCCCAGTTTCGATCAGGAAACTGTGATTGCTGATTCGAAGACGAGTGAAGAGTTTCCTAGCTTCTCAAGACGTAGTGTGCACTAAATACTGTTCTAAAATATATTCACTCTTGAACTTGCGATACTTTCTTAATTTAATTTTACCCTGTGTTTTATTATCGTCATGAATGGCATTATAAAATTCTTCTTCATGTCTTCTTTTACCTTTCCCTGTTAGAAAGGAATGGCAAGAGATACTTAAAAGCATATAAGCTGAGTATCGAAATGATGAGAAGATCCAGTAATGATTTAATCCTTTACTAACGCACACGATATCAAAATTAATTATTTTAATCCTTGTTTTTTTCTCACTTTTTTCAAAACATTTCAACAAAGCCACATCACGTGACGCCCTCATCGGAACAAGCACAGCGAGCTCGTTCCAAGGAGAGGTCACATGATATGGTTTTGTTGATTTGCTTTTAAGAATATATTTTTTCTACTGCTTAAATTGTAAATTAGGTGGGCGGATGCAGTCGATTTGTTGCTAAAGGGACAAGCATAGTATAGTATATCTCCCTATAAACTATTTTAAAGGAACAGTGAATAAATGCTGTGTTAGATACAAACCTCGTAATTACTGTGAAATTCTTTATAACCACCATCCAGTAAATATACCTCTGGGTAATGAAGTTTGGGATAATTGTCAGCATTTAACTCACGATCTTTTTGTCTTAAATGACGTAACCTGAGATAAAAACAAATGTATTTCTATCAGTTGAAGTACTGTGACACAACTATTGAATATGACAGGTAAAGTGATTCAAACCACGAGTAGGATAGGGGTTTTAACCACTCGGCTTACCTAGTGGTTAAAACCCTTATTCTCCGAGTTGTTTCAACCAGAGTGGGTAAAGCCCCTGTCCTACTCGTGGTTTAAATCTGATTACCGGCCCTGGTACCTATTTGTTTTATTTAAAATGATACTTTCTATCGCAAACTCACGGGTGGGCAGTACTGCCGACACCATCAAAAGTTGATTGAATTTACCTTGCCTTTTTCAGTCAAATTATTTTTAACAATTCTTTTTTTAACAATTATTTTAAATATTTAATGTAGGTATTTTAAACTTAATAAGTCATTGCACGAAGCAGATAGTACCGCAAAATGTCGATTGTTTGAATGAAACATCGCGAAGTGTTACTGTTTCGAAGTTGGCATATTGTGTCATGCCAAAGGTCAAGTTGTATGAACTTCCAACAATGGGTGTCATTTTTTTTAATCGCAGTAGAAGCTTTAAATCGATAGTGGGGTTAACCCTTTACCCAACGCAGACGATATCAAAATTTATTATTTTAAATATCATTTTTTTTTTAATTTTTCAAACACATTCAACACAACCATATCATGTTACCCCTCATTGGAACGAGTTCATTGAACTCATTCCAATGAGGGGGTCACATGATATGGTTTTGTTGAAATATTTTGAAAAATTTAATTTTTTCAACTGCTCAGTTTGCATATTACGCGGGCGGATGCGGACCATTCGTTGGGTAAAGGGTTAAAGTCTAACATTTAATATACAGGCTTTTCAAAAGTAGTAACATAGGCGAGCATGGTAAAAAATGGCGTATTGACAACTCACACAGGTCCGATAAATGTAACATCAGTAATCGTGAAACGAAATAAAAAACGTATAAATTTACAGTAAATTATTCTTCTGGTGTATTTAAACATTTTGAGGAAGCACTCGGGTTCCGTTCTTCTTGATGTACAAGTAAATAGATCGATAATGCTCAGTCGACTTTACTGTAAGACGAAATGACCAGATTCTCTGAACAAAACAGAAGGAGCTGTTATTTTGACGGTACAAGTGATAGTTAACCATAGTCCTACATGGGGCTGATAAAAGTGCGCGCTGACACCACTGAATAGTGTCCGGGTCCTGAAGGAATGTGACAGAACCTTTGAGGAGACGGGGCTATCTGGAAAAAGCATGATGTGGACCTGTGCGCACGGTTCAAAACTTTTCCATTTTCCATGACGATAATCTGAACAAAGACGAGGCTATATCTACCATTCGACGTGGACATAAATCGACAACTTTGATTGCAAGGCATCGTCCAGATCACTAGTGTATACAAATATTGGTATGTGCATTTGGAACACATAAAACATTGTGAGAGTGAATCCTATCACTTACAACAATTATTCGGGATAGGGAGGGTACTTACATCGCTCATGAATTCTAAAAAAAGTTTTCTTTGAAGAAAACCTAACAATATTTTCTTTTCTATTTTGTCAGATCGAGCTTAAATGTTTTTTGGTTGTTATGTAACACAAAAATATCTGTCTATCTATCTGATGTTACTTTTTAGAGCTACTTACATCGTTACTATAGGAATTGCATTATCCGTATTCGAAAGCCCTGGAATCCCCAGATCCAGTTAACTTAATTTGTGTCTCTTTTATAAATCGGAAGGGAAAATAAAGGTTTGCCTCGTCGGGCGCTTTAATAAATATTATAAAATAGACGTGGATACGCCAGCCATGCCCATTTGATAGTGAAGAACATTTCGTGAAAACTCATCTGTGAACAGCCAACATATTATTAAACATGTTCACACCATATGTGGTCATCTTAAGCATATCTCAGTTTTGGAGGTGGTGGTGAAATCTAAAAAAAATATTAAGATATAGACCCGGATACACGTTCAAAACAAATACACGGATTTGATAGTATTTATTTATTTATTGGTTTTTAAGGTCACATACTTTTTCACAATGACTAATCATGACCGTGACAGTTTTACGGGTGGGGGAAGCCGGAGTACCCGGAGAGAACCACCGAGCAACGACGAGCAGCTGCCAGCTCCCCAACATCGTAACTTCGCACTGCAGCACAGGCAGGATTAGATTGGTTAACGAAACGCGCACCATCGACGCGCAGTATGCCTTAGTACACGGCGTCATCGTGTCCCATGTGGATAATCGGGGTTAAGTGCCTTGCCCAAGGACACAACGCGAGAGTCCGAATCGATCGCTTAGACGGGAACCCATCCGAAGAATAGCCGGGCTCGACGTTGCTTAACTTCGGTGATCTGGCGAGAACCGGTTACCGCAACGCCACTGCGCCCCCTTTTGGTAGTATTTATTCAATCACTGGAACGAAGTTATAATGTTCAACTTATCATACATAAGTGGATCTCATGAAACAATATCATATGTATGCAAATAATAGTAATACTCCGTGTATGTTAGGCGGTATTAATGTATCAGTGGACTTTGATATTTAGCCCAGTGCAAAGCTCTACTTGTGTTTTCTCTAAAAGGGATCCATCTAAACTGAAAACACGTTATAAGATATATTCTATACTTACATTTTTGGTCCTCGTTGAGACGAAAATTCGCAATGAAATATTAGTATGGTGTTTTCGCTAGGGTCTGCCAGGAGCCTTTTTGTGACCATTTCTTGTGTATATAGATTCTCAGCAGCCTATAAACAGACAGTGAAAATTATGTAGTCCACACAAACACGAACATTTATAATTAAATTGTTTATTAATCCTGCGTCATATTAGTTTGCGTAAAATAAAGTTTAACAGTCAATGAGAAGACGTCGCAGCGAATCTGTGCAGAACACAGAACGACTGTTGGCAATCAATAAAGGACCAAGCCATAAACCTTTACCACAAAATCCTGTGACACAAACCCTTCCAACACAACATCTCTCAAGGACACTGACAATAGTGGATGAATTCCTCATTTTAAATTATATTTGTATGTCAATATTTAAATTTAATTTACTATTTTCCAGTTGTTTTTAATTTGTTACTAAATATTTGATATATTTTATCTCTCAAGATGCATATTAGGCTAAAAAAGTGTTCTGATTCTCAGGCAGTCCCTCATTGAATTTGAACCCCCTTTGGACAGCTTTATTGGCAGTGTCTTCCCATGTTAGTACAAACTCGGGGGAGACCCGAAATGTTTGACATTTTGATTGATGTATATTTATTTAGTTGCGTCTCCAATATGTTTGCCTTGTTACAATTTATGGGAGAGTGTCTCTCCCATAAATTGTAACGAGACAAATCCCCATAGATCAAATACTTTTACTTCAAAGATATTATGGAGAGCATCGAGAGAATATGAGGCATTTGAATTGCAGTGCCTACAGTTTGTTTTTAAAGGAATGTTTTATTTTTCAAATTAAAAATTAACCTATTTGTATAAATATGAACTTTCTATATTTCTGTGTGTAAAAAGGCAGCCGAAATCCTTTCCATGTTTGCTCACTTTTTGCATAAAAAAAAAATTAAAAATAAAACCCTCTCTCTCTCCCTGATTTAAAAAAAAATTGCCTGAGAAATTGTAAAGCCTTATATTACTCATTTTCTTGATGCAACAATGTGCAAAAATTAACGGAACACGCAAAGGATATAGAGAACAAGTTTTAATGTCAGTACAGTCAGTATCCTTTTGTTACTGGCACATGTGATGTATTTTTTGTGAAGCAAACATAACAATTAGTTTCTAAAATCTACAAAGCAGAGCCTTATACTAATGTTTGCATTACCATTACATTTTGTCCGGTATTGATACTTTAAATGTTTGTATATGCTACTCGGTTGTTATATCTGTGAGTCATTATCATATGATATTAAAAGTACGAAGAAGCTGTGAAAAATTTATCAAGTGAAATGTTTTGCTATGGAGTTCGAAAGCCAAGTACATCTTCCCCCAAAATCCGAAAATGTAAAGGGATTGTGTTTAGGGCTTTCCCCCGCCCTTTTCCACGAGGACTATTTGTCTTCAAAGCTTTTGTCTTGGGAGATTTTGTCCGTAGTCCGTTTGTCATTTACCTCGCACTAATATATTCTTTGGACCAATGGCAGCAGAAAATATTTTGTCCCCACTTCATTTACTCTCGTTCTGATTTGGGGGGTGTATTTCTCATAGATGAAGGTCAAGGGAAGGTCAACTGGAACACCCTTCCTACATTATATTAGGCGGATGTACCCACAAAGTAGAGGTATAACTGCAGAGAAAAATGACCTAAAATGTTTTAACCCTTTGAACCCTGATGGTTTCTTCCAGGTCAGTTCAAAACCATCCAGTGGAAGAGTCCATACTCATTATTTGGGGTCGACCAATTAATATTTTCAACGTGCAGCCTTGGTGCTGCACGTTGAAAATGTTGATTGGTCTACCCCACACATTCACATATCTGCCATCCTACTTAATGAAATTATTACATATCATAGCCATGGGTCAGAAAAGCGGCCACTCGGGTTTAAAGTGTTATGGTGGGAGTATATAAACCAGTGTTATGGATTTCAGGCAAGAATGTATATATGGTTGACATAATCAGAAAAAGTGTGCGGTGTGTCCTCCAGTCACTACGGCGTTGCTTCATTCGCTTATATGAAAGTGTTCCTAAAATATGATTGAAAAATATATCTGTCAAAATGGTTGACAAACCTTGATATGTCCACCATCATACTCGTACGGGTATCTACAATCAACGATGATGAAATGTTTCACACTGTTGCTGTATTTGCCATTCATCAATTCAATGACCTGAAAAATATTTGTTGTCATTTTATACATTTTTGAAGAAGTGGTGACTGATATAAACAACAAGATTAATCTGGAAGTATTTGCTCTTGCGAACAATTCTGATCTGTTAATGATAACAGTTTTGACAAAAGAAAGCAAGAGAGACGAAACGACAACTTTTTGTTTCAAGTTTAGTTATCTAAAAGGATTTGGAGAGCAAGCTCTTTAACATATTTTAACGCCAAACCTTGGCTAAATGGTGCGGCCTCGTGAAATGACCTCCGTCGCGGCAACTTCGTAGCGTCTATCTTCTCGAATACTACGACGGGATTTCTCCTACGAAGGGATCTTTATCCTGCATGGACTGTGGTTCTCCAGACAGGAGATAGGAGCTTTTATGCCCCCCCCCCCCCCCCGCCCACTGATAGAACAATAGTTTTGATCCAATATATTTGCAGGCGGCGTCAGCAATATTTTCTCAGAAACAGATGAATATTTTTATTTTAGTGGCGGCAGAAGTCAACAAATTTGGAAATCGGAGCAAGAAATGTAAAACACCATATGGGCCAGAAGCATGCCACTTCCTTATCCCGGCCCTTAATTTAAACTATATCCTTAGGCTTGTTTAAATTGATTCGCGATGTAAATGTTTTTGCGTTCAAGAAACCTCGGAGGTCGATGAGCCAACGATATGATGATCAAAAACTAGTTAACCCTTTACTCAACGAATCGTCCGCATCTGCCCTCGAAATATGCAAATTCAGCATTTGAAAAACATTTCAACAAAACTATATCATGTGACCTCTCGTTCGTTCCAACGAGGGGTCACATGATATGGTTTTGTTGAAATTTTTTTTAAAATTTGAAAAAATGATATTTAAAATAATAAATTTTGATATCGTCTGCGTTGGGTAAAGGGTTAAGGGGGGTGAGTAATATATCATACAATCCTACTAAAAGTGAAATAAATGTAGACTTCTTCGGCGATTCTGTTCGAGAATTCGGTGCAAAAATGGTTAGTGCGCACTTTTAGGTCTACGAGCTTTGGTTATTTTTACAGCCCTAGTTTGTTTTATCGATCCCAAAAGAACTATAATCCGACTCCCGCTCACCCCGTACATCAACGATAGGTATGTGATTCCCGCTGTATAACACAGGTTATGATCCTCATCGGAACAGGTTCCAGAAGTTCATTTCAACTAGGATCACCATCTTAATAAGAATTGTAAGTTGTGTCAACATCACTGTGTAGATACGATGGATTTATCCCATAAATGTCTGTTTATTCGAACAATAAAGGCCGTGGATAAATGTTTGCTTTATTCACCTAGTAGGGTGATCAATTGTCACCATTAGTTTAACACTGAAAGAATTTATTCCCCTAGTAGCGACGGACTTGTTGGTATCTGGCCTCAACCACAACTGTCTATATAGTATAATTAATACTTCGATTGTTGATTTCTTTATATCTTTTTGAAATTATTACACACTGCCAGTAGAAAACATCACCGACTGCTCATATAATAAAGTGTTTTTGCAAGCTTAGCTCAAGTTTGTATGGGGAATTATTTTTAGACAGAAATGTATTACTGCGCCTTGTTTATTTTTGCCAATTTTGCTGGTCGAGCGACTTGGACCAATGTGCTCCTCACTTCTCGCTGTGTTTTGTAGCGAATTGTAGCACGATTTTGCCGTTACTGCCCTGTAGAAGATGTATGGGATAAACAAACTAAACGTGTATTATTTTCAAGTAAAATATTTATTCTACTCGTAGAATTAAGAATGAAACCGACTCGCCAGAGGCTCGTCGGTTTTATTCTTAATCCTACTCGTAGAATATTTTTTTTAATTGAAAACACTATACGTTTATTCTATATTTATCCCCAAAAAGTAACGGAAATCATGAAACAGAAAGTTTTCTAGAGTAATCGCCAAGCACGTTGAAATTTATGCAGTTGGGTACAATTACAGTACTTTATTTCAAGTCTGACAAACTGCTAAGTGGTTCGCCGTAGTTTTCGTGTTGCCGTTTACTAATATAGTACCAAATATTTCCAAATACGGTTTAATAAAATTAATATTTATTATTTATTTATTATTTATTGGGGTTTAAAGACACTTTCGAGAGCCAGGATCACCTCGTGTCGGATAGTTTATGAGTGGAGGAAGCCGGGGTACCCGGAGAGAGCCACCAAGCAACGGCGAGTAACCGTCAGGCTCCCCAACATACTAACTCCACACAAGCAGGGTTAGTATTGGTTGAAGACAAGTTTACATCGACGTGCAGTACCCCTTCGAACACAACGCCACCGTGCCCCAACGGGGGCAATCGGGGTGAAGTGTCTTGCCCACGGACACAACACGGTTGCCGCATGTAGTATCCGAACCGAGGATCTCTCAACTTGCAGCCTACCCCTCTACCTACTGAGCCACCGGCCCCCCTTAATATTTATTAATAACAGTTGAATAGTACTGTAAGGAAAACGTCGCTTACAATAGAAACACGCGTAGTGGATTGTTTACGAAAGCGATATTTATAATTTAAAAAAAAAATGATAAACTCATAGGCGAAGTGCCAGATCATGGACCACCGGATTACATCCTGTTGTAAATAAGCTAATAGTCTTCTTGTGCTTTGTCAACGAAAATAAGTTTGAAGGAAATTACACTAAAATATTGTTTTGTAAATTCTCCATTTTACCCGTATTGTTGTAAGAGGTAATCAAAAGATCGATTGGGGAAATAAACTCACCGTGTGGGAAGAAACCGATTTCAAGTCTTTATGACGCCCTGAAACTACTGGGAGGGAGTGTCTGCAACTTCCGTCACCAATAAGCTCATTGTTAACTGACATATTTTCCAGAGCTTCCATCGTACGTTGTTTGCTGGTGTTTTCCGGCGATAAACGTTTTGCAGAAGGTTCGTTGGTGGCCTCGAATGCTGAAAGATGTCTCTTTGTCGAAATCCTATCCTCAAAAGATCTTGCTTTAGAAAATTCAGCTCTTGGTGGACGGCGAGCAAGCCACTGTTGAAGAAAAGTATCAAAGATGTACATTTTGTAATCTACAAAATAGTACATATATCCACTTGGGCTGCACGATATATCGATAAACAGATACATAGACAGAACGCGATGTGTGTTTGAATCGACGGGTATTTTACATAACGAGTTTGAATGGCGTAGTCATATTTCGCGAGAGCCGTAGGCTCGAGTGAAATATGACTACGCCATTCCAACAAGTTATGTAAAACACCCACCGATTCAAACACACATTGCGTTTTGTGTTTATTACACATCCCATACATTACAATTCATTTAAATAAACAAATTTAAATTCCGATGTTTAAACCCAAAGGTGAGAAGTCCGTTGGTTTTGTTTCAAGCTGTACTGATCAAATGGATCGATAAAAAGTAAAAAAAGTAAAAACAACCTTTTGGAAACCAGTGTTTGTTGAAATTTGTATCGCTATTTCTCTTCGGCTGGTGCCCATTCACACTTAACCATTTGGTGGCTATTACTGTTAGTAAAAATATAAGTACAAATTTAAACGGATATGCAAAACAGCTGGGAGAAACATTTTTAAAAGAAGTTCGAAGCATGACAAGATGTACGAAGATTTACCGGAATAATGTTAGCCAATTTAGATTTAATGGGATCCACCAAAGGAGACGGCCCCGGACTGGGTTAATGTTTTGGTTGGAAATGATTGGGGTTTTTTTTAAAATATTATCTCATTTTTGGTTAACTGTGAACCGACTTTATTTTGTTTGGGACGTTTTCATTTTCACACTATGCGACAGACGGTGGATAATTGTATAAAGAAACTTGGGAACTTTTCGAAGCGTAACTAATGACTCGATGGGAAAGGAACCAGTATGAACGGTGCTGGCAAAAAAAGTTCCGGCTTGTACATCACCCTTTGAATACAGAATCATTTATG
This sequence comes from Pictodentalium vernedei, assembly GCA_031216915.1. Classification (NCBI taxonomy): domain Eukaryota; kingdom Metazoa; phylum Mollusca; class Scaphopoda; order Dentaliida; family Dentaliidae; genus Pictodentalium; species Pictodentalium vernedei. Next base: position 742,455,727 of record CM062295.1, read on the forward strand.
TCATAGCGGCCATTGCGTTAAATACAGAGGTTTAAAGTTGAATGGGTGTATAATAAATACCGGTATTCAAACCAGTATCGATTGTATACAGGTGTAATTACAAATATACTTGTTTATCGTCATTATTTATTTACCCACAATTTAATTTTCAAGAGTTTTAACTGTTGTCTCGAAAGAAAAATATTATCTTTTTAACCAACAAATAGACCGCTTCCGCCCGCGTAATATACAAAGTCAGCAGTTGAAAAAGAAAATTAAAAAAAAACATATCATGTGACCCCTTGTCACATGATACTGTATTGTTGAAATATTTGGAAATATTCGATAAACTAAGGTTTAAAATAATAAATTTTGATATCGCCTGCGTTGGGTAAACTGTTATTCGAACTGCATCATCAAGGCATGCAGCTTTTCCACTGTGATGGCTCAAGCCCCGATTGTGATACGCATGTTTAGAAATCTGAAAAGTCTTTCAATATACCGGTATACCGCGGTATTTTGTTGAATACCGATACCAGTATTCAGTTTGGACTATCGTGCAGCACTAATATCCATGAGAATGAATAAGGGATCAAATCGTCCATAGTAATAATACTTGTTCACAAGAATGAATAGATTGTCTAATCATCCAGTGGAATTAAAGAACCTTAAAACAATCGATTAGGCATCTGACCTGTGGCAATTAACCATTTAAACTCTAGTGGTATCTTCCATGCCAGTATAATGGCAGCAATTAGAAGAGTCCATATTCATTATTTGGGGTAGACCAATCAATATTTTCAACGTGCAGCCACTAATGTACTTGAACCAATGTAACGGAAGGAATGAATGCATTGGAACTAATATAATGGAAGGAAGGAATGTACTCGAACTAATTCAACAGAAAGAAGGAATGCACTTGAACTAGTGTAATGGAAGAAAGGAATGCACTCGAGCTAATGTAATGAAAGAAGGGATGCACTCCAACTGATGTAATGGAAGACAGCAATGTACTCGAAACTAACGTAACGGAAGGGATGAATACGATCGAATCAATATAATGGAAGGAATGAATGCCTTCGAAATAATGTAATTGAAGGAATATTCTCGAACTAATGTAAAGGAGGGAAGGAATGCACCCATGCTAATGTAACGAAAGAAATGAAAGCACTCGTAATAATACAATGAACAAACGAACGAATCAACCAACCAGCCAATCAACCAAGACGTGTAATTGTTATAAACAAACACACAAACAAAATTAATATGCTACCTCATGTATGCTGGAATTAAGATCACTGTCGTCACCATTAGTATCAACTCGATTGAATTTTTTGTCAAATTTCCTGGAAACTGGAGTCAGCAGAAGATCAATGTCCATATCTGTTTCTTGGTTGTCATCAAATAATATTGTCGATGCCTGTAAAGATATACAAAGGACTCCCATGACCTAACGTTCAGAAAATATATGTGGATATTTGTGAGGAATGCATGACTTCAATGACCCGTGTTGGGAAAATTTAAATGCATTATAAATTTTAACCCATTTACCCCGAAAGTCCGCTTTTCCAGTCCGAGATCGTAATGACATCTGAATTCATAGCTCAGTGAATTTGCGTGGTAGGCCAATCAAGATTTTCAACGTGCAGCCCTAGGGCTGCACGTTGAAAATCTTGATTAGTCTCCCCTCAAGGAACGAATACAGGCGCTACCAGATGATGGGTCTGAACTGTATAGAATATACCATCAAGGTTCAAAGAGTTAAAAATACTTACAATTTATGTCTGCAGTATTCAAGCTTTAGGTTAAAAAGATTATTTGATCTACAACACATTAACCCTGTTAAAATATAGAGAAAAGTGCGGGAGACGGGGCGCTAATAGCACGACACCTACCCCACAAATCATCTGGTTAACCTCCAGACTAAGAGATTAGCACAGGCGTAATGAATGACTTCACATACCAGAACAAACGACAAACTAGCGGCTGGCCCGACTGATTTACCGTTAGTCATATGACTGTATTGAAAGAAATATTAATTGACCATCTAATTACAAATGCCGTCAGTGTTATAAAATATGAATAGATTGAATGATCTGATGTAGACAGAGGATATCCAACGAGTCTAAATTTACAAAACGAAACTGTAAATTAGGCCTGGAACTAAATTACTGGACGAGTTTTATAAATGTCTATACAAACTGAAGATGAGTTGAAGATTCTCTATTTATAAAATGACCCCAAACCCCACAAAAGACACTTAAATAGCATAAATACGTCCGGCGCCATGCACAATGTATAGGTTTGTGTCCATTTTCGTTATTGTTCGTATTTTTCTTTTCTTTTCTTGGGTTTGTTTTACACCCGGTCGCTCAATAACGAAAGAAACTCGCCGTCGCAAATCCGTTCACCGAACAACAAGCCACATAAAGTCACAAAAGGTAAAATAAAAACGAAAGTAAATAACACAAGATACGAATAGATATTTACCATTAATCTGCTCTTTTGATTCCTGGTTTAACTCAAGTGAGATACAATAACGAACGTACAGTGCAGGGAGGCATTATGATAAAAATTACACAGAATGTTCTTTTTATGCACCTTCAGGTTCGATGATAAATCAAGAAGATTAGTTCGCACCTTCTTAAAATCTTCTCCAACTCAATATTTCACAGCTTGCAATAAATCAATTACCGATTTATTACAAGTAATATTCATATACTAGTTAATACTAATTACTATTAAACCTGTGGTCAGTTAGGGCTGGGATGTCGATAAATCTTTTGAAAAATAACCTCTATGTTGTCTAGACAGAACAGCGCAAACATAGATAGGGCGTGATTTACTGCGAAGCTAGAATCCCTGACATTTCCCACAGGCTATTAATTAGAAAAAAAGGTTATTTCCCCAGTTCGGGTAATTCTCTTGCCGGACATTTCCTCACCGTGGATAAATCCCCACCCGACTTTTCCTCTGCTGACTCTCGTAGCCATTTCCCCGCTATTGCTATTGTGTTAATGCAAAGAAGGGACAGTAGTTATTAAATAACATTTCGTCTCTTGACTGCAACAAGGAATCATCTGTAATGCTAAAGCATGTTGCGCAAAGAGAGAAATTTGCCTTAGAAAAAATAACAAAAACACAACATATTGCCGTGGATGGTGTTTGATGTTCGGAGAAACAAGATAAACAAGAAACAAGATAATTAAAACTTTCACCCTGCAAATTCCCGATATTCTGTGTCATAAAATATGAATAGATGTGTTGATGTGATGTGATATAAACAGATGATCCCCCAACGATTTCTCAGTTTATATCTAAATTTACAAAACGAGTTCAGTAAATTAGGTCTGGATGAGTTTTGTAAATTTCGATATAAATTGGGGACGAATTAAAGATTCTATTTATTATATAATTCAAAACCCCACAAAGACACTTAAATGCGTTAAAATACTTCTGGTGTCATTTCTGTTAACCCTTTACCCAACGAATCCGCCACATCCGCACGCGTAATATGGAAATTCAAGAGTTGAAAAAATATTATTTTTCAAAATATTCCAACAACACCATATCATGTGACCCCTCTTTGGAACGAGCTCATCGAGCTCGTTCCAAAGAGGGGTCACATGATATGGTTTTGTTGAATTTTTTGAAAAACATTTAAAAAATTATTTTTAAAATAATAAATTTTGACATCGTCTGCGTTGGTAAAGGGTTAATGCATGACCATACATTACCATTTTGAATGAATGGACATAATAACCGTGAGAACGGGCAAACCAAAAACAAATAATTAACAGGGAGACTACCAACATATGCATCAAGCTTTCCGTCGAATCCCTTCATTTTTGTGATTTCACGCGTATTGTTTCTGTATGCTGCATTCACTGCTTCATAATTATATTTGTTTCTTTCCTTTATTGTAAATCATATTGTCTGCAACTACAGTGTTTTCATTAATAAAAATATTGTTTAAACTAAATAATTAACTAACAAGTTTAATAAATCTTTCTGTGTTGTACTCCATCTGTTATGCGACATGCGTCGTTTTGATGGAAAAGTAATTAAGATAAGAAAAAGAATGTCGTGTTATAACATTTAATTCCAATTTAATTTTCGAAAAAAAATGCGAACAATTTGTGGAACTTGTGTCCATTTTCGTTATTTTTCTCCTTTCCTTGGGTTTGTATTACACCCGGTCGCTCCCTAACGAAAGAAACACGCCGTCGCAAATCCGTTCACTGAACAACTTGCCATATAAAGTCACAAAAGGAATAATAAAAACGAAAGCCAATAACACAAGATACGAATAGGTCTTTACCATTAATTTGCTCTTTTGATTCTTGGTTCGGCTCCAGACAAATACAATAGCGAACGTACAGAGAAGGGGTTTGATATGAGAAAAATAGCATCGAATGTTCTTTTTATGCACTTTCAAATTCAGTTACTCCAGAAGATTGATTCACACCTTCATTAAATCTCCGCCAACTCGATGTTTCACAGCTTTCATTAAACCAATTACCGATTTATTGCAAGTAATATTCAAATAAGAGGCAATACTAATTACTGTTAATACTCATGGTCGTCAGTTAGGGCTGGGGTGTCGGTAGCTATATTGATACTGCGCATCTGTGGTGTCTAGACAGAACAGCGCAAAACTGCATTAGTGTATACAGCTCATATTGCAAGCTAGAATCCTGGACATTTCCCACTTGCTATAAATTAGAAAAACGGACATTTCCCCAGCTCGAATACTTCTCCTGTCGAACATTTCCCCACCGCGGATAAATTCTCACCCGACCCTCCCCTCTCCCCCAGCTCTTGTGGACACCCCTCCCTATTGTTATGTGATAATACAAAGAAGGAACAGTGGTAAGTAAAGATCATTCGTCCCTTTAGTGCAACAAGGCGCCATCAGCTAAAGCGCGGATAATTCCCGCATCGAACATTTCCACACCGCGGATATACACCCACCAGACTTTTCCCCAAGCTGACTCTTGTGAAAATCCCCCATTGCTATGTGCTAATACAAAGAAGGGGCAGTAGTCAGTAAAGAACAGTTCGTCTCCTGAGAGCAACAAGGCGCCATCTTCAATGCAAAATCAATTTCTCTTAGAAAATAAATATAACACAACCTATGGCCGGAGACAGTGCTTGGTGTTGCAAGAAACAACATAATTAAAACTTTTACCCCGCAAATTCTTAACCCTTTACGCAAAGTAAAGCCCAAAACCGGCCAAGGCGATTCTCAAAAATCGCCAATTAATTTTCATTATTTTTTCACTTTTTGTCTCAAAAACATAGGTTATGACCCCTCGTTTGAACGAGCTCGTCGAGCTCGTTCCAATGAGGGGTCATAACCTATGTTTTTGAGACAAAAAAAATGAAACAAAATTAGTTATTCAAGAATTTTTTTTTGCAAGTGTCGTCTCCTTTTCAGATTAGGTAAAGGGTTGATAGTTAGTGTCGTACAATATGAATAGATGGAATGATGTGATGTAAACAGGATCTACAACGAGTCGCCAGTTTATATCGTAATTTACAAAAAGAATTCAGTAAATTAGGTCTGGAAGAGTTTTGTAAATTTAGATATAAATTGGGGAAGAATTGAAAATCTATTTATCATATGATCCCAAAACTTAACAAAAGACACTTAAAGACATTAAAGTCCTCCCGGTGCTATTTCTGTTAATGCATGGCCGTCCATTTACCAGTCTTATTGAATGGACTTAGTAAACCGGAAGAAGAGTCATATCATATAATAAATAATTAACTAACAAATTAAATCAAACTTTTCTATGTTGTTCTCCAACTGTTGTGTGACCAGTGCCGTTTTGAGGGAAATTGTTTAAGATAAGTACACGAATGTTTTGTTATGTCATTTAATTCCAATTTAGATAGATAGATAGGGCAAAGGCAGAGAGAGAGAGAGAGAGAGATGGATGGATGGGGAAAGACAGCTGGACAAAGATATAGGGAGAGGGAATAGAGAGAGAGAATGATGGAGAGAGAGAGGGGGCAGAGGGACATGGGATAGAAAGAGGGGAGATAGATAGAGAGAAAGAGGAGAGAGAGAAAGAGAGACAGAGACAGACGGAGAGATATGGATGAATGGGGAAAGAGAGCTGGGCAAAGACAGAGGGAGAGGGGGATAGAGAGAGAGAGAATGATGGAGAGAGAGGGGGGGGCAAAGGCAGAGGGGCATGGGATAGAAAGAGGGGAGATAGATAGAGAGAAAGCAGAGAGAGAGAAAGAGAGAGGGAGAGAGGGAGATAGAGAGAGAGAGAGAGAGAGCAAATAGGATTGGATATGTTGTGCACATGAACGAGGGAAATAATTGTTAAACACAAAATTCCATATTTACTGGGGTAAATGTGTTTAAACTTGCGCGAAAATGGTTAAAAGTCGATAAATATAGGCAAAAGTACAATTTGAGCAACCCGAAAAATATTGAAATTTTTGCGAAAAATCGTCATTTTGGTCGTCACTTTTTGACACTACTGGTTAATTTTTCGACATCACGGATTTTTACATTACTGGTCGATTTTTTCGACATTACTGGTTGATTTCGACATTACTGGTTAATTTTTTCGCCATCACTGGTCGATTTCGACATTACTGGTAAATTTATACACTACTGGTTGTAACAACCCCTCGTTGGAACGAGTTCGTCGAGCTCGTTCCAATGAGGGGTCATAACCTATGTTTTTTAGACAAAAAATGAAAAAAATTAGTTATTCAAGAATTTGTTTTTCAGGTTAGGTAAAGGGTTATTAGTTAGTGCCAAAAAAATATGAATAGATGGAATGATGTGATGTAAACAGGATCTACAACGAGTCGCCAGTTTATATCGAAATTTACAAAAAGAATTCAGTAAATTAGGTCTGGAAGAGTTTTGCAAATTTAGATATAAATTGGGGTCGAGTTGAAAATCTATTTATTATATGATCCCAAAACTCAAAAAAAGACACTTAAAGACATTAAAGTCCTCCCGGTGCTTTTTCTGTTAATGCATGACCGTGCATTACCAGTTTTATTAAATGGACTTTTTTATGTTCGAAAAAATGCTAAATATGTATTGGTTTTGTCCATTTTCGTTATTTTTTGTGGTTATTTTTCTTTCCATGAGTTTTTGTTTTACTCCCGGTCACTCAATAAAGAAACACGCCGTCGCAAAGCCGAAAACTGAACAACGTGTCACATCATAATGTCACAGAAAGAAGAAAAGGAATAATAAAAACGAAAGTTAATAACATAAGATACGAATAAATAGTTACCATTATTTTGATCTTTTAATTGTTGGTTTGTTGCTCCTATCAATAAGAAACGTACAGTGCATGGGGTTGATATAAGAAAAATTACACAAAATGTTCTTTTTATGCACTTTCAAATTCGATGATTAATCAAGATGATTGTTTCGCACCTTCATAAAATTTCTACCTACTCCGTGTTTCACAGCTTTCAATAAATCAATTACCGATTTATTGCAAGTAGTATTCAAATAATAGGTAATACTAATTACAGTTAATACTTATGGTCAGTTAGGGCTGGGATGTCGGCAGCTCTATCGAAACGGCACATCTGTGGTGTCCAGACAGAACAGCGCAAATATGAATTAATTTTGAGTTCATATTGCAGAAAAGCTAGAACCCGGATATTTCCCCACCACTTATTAATTAGAAAACGGGCATTTCCCCAGCGCGGTCCCTGCGCGCCTTCGTCGCGCTAAAACCTTTCATTTAATTTCATTCCCCAGCACGGATAATTCCCGTGTCGAATACTTCCACACCGCGGATAAATTCCCATCCGACGTTTCCCCAACTGACTCTTGTAGACTAATTACAATCACGCAACCATCACAGAGAAAGCCTGGGGAGGCCAAGCTATTGTCAGCAACACTACTGCTACCCTACAGTACGATATGTCATTCTTAAGGCATGCTACAATAGCTGAACCAATCCACTCGGCAACCAGCTAACACTGACAAGGAACATCAGCTCATCATAACCAGAACACGTACAAGCATTATACACATGCACACAAACACCGACACAGTTCTCTCATCCTATTAAATATTACAATAAAATATTACAATTATCTTTCTATATCTTTTTATCTTTTTATATCTTATACATTCCAATGAAAACTAATTCTGCCTTCTTCTTTTAAGCAGGTACACAGAAGATGCTTTTTGATCAGCACCCCAATTACCGCTATGGACACTATAACCGTTATGGAAACAGTAACCCCCCATGGATCCTGAACATCCTCCACTCCATCCCTAAAAGTGGTCGACCACTTTAAGGAAGGCGAGCGGTGGTCCTGCGTCCCGCCTCTGCTCCTTTTTGTAAGCGCATTGCGCATCTTTTGTCCCAACCCAATAGGATTACAATGCAGGCCTGCCCCCGAACCAGGGAAGTTCGGGTCTTCTTTATGGTGGTCCCCGAAAGGGGTCGTTGTTGTTTTCCTTCAAAGAGTCCAACCAAACAGAAACAGCCTGAGGAAAATTATACTTGCCAGTGATGGCCATCATTCAAAATCATCCTCGAAGTGGCAGACTATACTTGCCTGAAAATCCAAATCGATTGCACCCTCGGGGAGAGGTAGTACCTTTGTGAGAGGACCCAACCACTCACACTGGTCCTCACCCGAGGGTTGATCCGACATTAGCCAAGAGACCATCACGACGCAACCGGTGACACCTGTCGAGTACCTGAATCCGTTCCTCCTTCGACACGCCTAGACATGTGAAAATTAATCATCTACAGTCACTGAGGGTCGAAAGGGGCTTGTTCCCCATACCGTCCCTGCGCGCCTTCGGCGCGCGAAACCATTCCTTTCGAAGAAAAACTAGAACCCGGATATTTCCCCGGCTATTAATTAGAAAACGGGCATTTCCCCAGTGCGGATAATTCCCGTGTCGAACACTTCCACACCGCGGATAAATTCCCAGCCGACGTTTCACCAGCTGACTCTTGTAGATCCCCCCCCCCCCCCCCCCACCACCACCACCACCACCATTGTTATGTGCTAATACAAAGAAGGAACAGTAAAGATTTGTTCGTTCTGTGAGTGCAACGAGGTGCCATTTGCAATGCTAAAGGCAGATGGCGCCTTGTGGTACTAAAGAGATCATTTTTAGATAATAAAGATAACACAACATATTGCCGGAGATGGTGTTTGATGTACGAAACTAGATAATTAAAATTTTCACCACGCAAATTCTTGATAGTCAGTGTTATAAAATACAAGAAACGTTTTGTGCAAGCACAAGCGCGCGACAAAATGCCCACGAAAACACTTATTGTGTGCATATATCATGCACTCTTTTCGTATTACAACATAAACAAGAAATATTGTCTGTACTAAGTAGAGTCCCCGTCACTAAAGGAAGGTGACCACCGTATCTCAGGGCAATTTGGACTAGTTATTCACAAGAAATTAGTTTAAAATAATTGCGAGTTTAGTCTAAATATGAACTGTAGACTGTGCTAAACAAATCTAGGTCACAGTCACAGGCCTATGTGGCCGTCCCGGTTGACCTGTCATGGCCAAAATAGGACGTTGTCATCTAAACATTATACTGAGTCATCCTACAAATTTGCAATTAAATCCCTTCATGAATGCAAGGTGTAGACAGACAGTACTAAAATAATTTTGGTAACGCACCCCTGCGGCCCTCAAGGTTGACTGAAGCCGACCAAAAAAGGGCTGTCTCGTCTCGACATCATACAGAGTCATCCTACGAAGGTACAATTAAATCCCTTCATAAATACGACCTGTAGACTGTGCTAAAGGGTTTCGGGCTTCGGGCCCGCGTAGCCGTCACGGCTGACCGATCGCGTCCAATAGGGGGCGTTCTCATCTAGACATCATAGTCATACGGGGCCATCATACTGAGTTACAATGAAATCTCTTCATAAATGCGAAGTGTAGACTGTGCTAAAGGTTTTCAGCTTTTGGGCTCAGGCAGCCATCGTGGTTGACCGATCGCGACGGGGGAGGGGGGGGGGGGCGTGACCTCGAACCTACACATGAAATTTCTTGATGATCGGACAAGGACTACGGGGTGTAGCCTGTGCTAAAGAAAATGTGAACAGATTCACATATTTCCACACGAGTGATGGCAAGAGTTCATCTTAACTTTGTCAAGTTAAGCTAAACATTACGTGGTGCTAATAAGCCACCATACATGACAAACCAGACAATGATCCGAGTAACGCAAAAAGCCTTTTAAAAACTGAGATAAAAATAGCACACGACTGATTATTTCTTTTTCCTTCACACTTGCCTTTAAAATAGTTTCCGTTTTCGGACCAGAAAAATTAACACAGTAATAATTAATATGGTATTTGTCTCACAAATCGTGTATACTGTTAAAAACAAATATGATGTTTCTCAAAAGGAAAATATATAACTCGAAGGGTGTGATCATGCTGTGGCCCAATAATTGCCTTGATGATATTACTAGTGAAAACCTCCTAAAGCAATCTCGCCCGATCATAATACACGCAAAGTTAGAGGCATGGAAAGTCTTGGGCAACGAGGCAGAATTGGAACACAAGAGGCGGGAGAACATGAAAGTGTTTGTGATTTTTTTTGGGGGGGAGGGGGGGGGGGTGGGGATACGGATTAATAGCAATCTCGCTCGATCATAATTCACCCAAAGATACAGACATGGAAGGCTCTAACAGCGACAACGGAAGCGGAACAAATTGTACGGTGGCAAGAAACAACTGGGATTTTTTTTTAACCCTTTACCCAACGCCGACGATTTCAAAATTTGTTATTTTAAATATCATTTTTAATTTTTTTCAAAAAATTTCAACAAAACCATATCATGTGACCCCTTTTTGGAACGAGCTCGAGGAGCTCGTTCCAAAGAGGGGTCACATGATATGGTTTTTGTTGCATTTTTTCTAAAAATAATATTTTTTCAGCTGTTGAATTTGCATATTACGCGGGCGGATCCGGGTGATTCGTTGGGTAAAGGGTTAACATAGGTGTAGAAAGTAAACATCTTTTCTCAACACACTCGGATTTCTAATTCAGAAAAAAACAATATTTTCTATTTTCTTTAAATATAGAATCATTTCATTTTCTGAAAAAAAAAATGATTTCAAGTTTAAAGAAAGCCAATTTTATATCAATTTATTTTCATGGCAATCCACTTTATCATCTGGCTGAACAATCTAGCATGGTCCAATGACAGGAAAATAGAAATATTTAGTTCGTTGTTTTGAGGATTTTTGTCGTTGTTGTTGTTGTTAATGTTTTTTTTTGTTTTTTTGTTTTTTTGTTTTTTTTGGTGGGGGAGGGGGGTTGTCGTTTTTCTTCATTCCACTACGTTATTGGTTGAGCTAATGATTATGAGGATGTAATATTAATTATTTCAGCACAAAACGTGTGCCCTTTCGTGCCAATTCGTAAATTAAATTGATGCCTCAAAGCTATATACTGTTTTCTATATCACAAAAATCATGCGAATAATGTTACTTTATCCCGCCTTCAATTAATACACTCCCAAACGAATATTTCTTAGCTGAATCGGCTAAAAATGCAACCGGCCTAAACGTATTGATTTGACGCCCAACTGACTAAAACTGTCAGTGACCGAAATGGCTTGCATCCGATACGTGTGCATCCTTGAAAACCAGAAGACAAAAAAAAAAAACAAATGAGATGCCTTCGTAACATAAATAATCCATAAACGACCCACAAAGACGCGTTAATGAAGGTGAGTATTTAGGAAGTACCCAGGACACTTATTTCTGTTCCTGAAATATTTAGGTACCGCAGTGTAGACAGATGGAACACGACCAACGGTATTTAAAGTCGCCTGCCAAAAAATTGGGTCAGACTTTCTCGTCGGATTGTTTTCATGTCACCGTTGCCAAAAAACACTTTGAGCAGACGGCATAAAAGGAAATAAATACATCTATTACGGATTTTTTGCCTGTATTATTTAACCCTTTACCCAACGCAGACGATATCAAAATTATATTATTTTAAATATCATTTTTTCAAATTTTTCAAAAAATTTCAACAAAACCATATCATGTGACCCCTCGTTGGAACGAGCTCGACGAGCTCGTTCCAACAAGGGGTCACATGATATGGTTTTGTTGAATTTTTTTTAAAAATAATATTTTTTCAACTGCTGAATTTGCATATTACGCGGAGGGATGCGTTCGATTCGTTGGGTAAAGGGTTAAAAACAATGCACAGAAATGAAAATAAAGCAAAATAAAATAAAGAAGAATTACAAATATTCGTTTCGTATTTTGCAGATGTCTATCTTGCAGAAGTTCAGTTTGTCTTCCGTAAATTGAGCATTGAATTCCCTAAGTATTTTTCCCAGAATCGCCCCCAAATATTGCGCACGCTTGCGCGCTAAATGAATAGATGGAATGATGTGATGTAAACAGAGGATCTACAGCGAGTCCCCAGTTTATATCTAAATTTACAAAAAAAGTTCAGTAAATTAGGTCTGGAGGAATTTGGTAAATTTCGATATAAATTGGAGACGAGTTGAAAATCTATTTGTTATATGATCCCAAAACTTAACAAAAGACACTTAAAGAGATTAAAGTACTCCCGGTGCTATTTCTTTTAATGCATGACCGTGCATTACCAGTTTTATTGAATGGACTTAGTAAACCGGAAGAAGGGTCATATCATTTAAAAAATAAATAACTAACAAATTTAATCAGGAGAGGAGGGGGGAGATTAGCTATAATCTACAAACAGTCAAGTGGGCTTAAAAAGAACGATTTTGGCCCATTTGAGTCGTTTGAGGTGCTTTGTGTCACAATTAACATCAAAGGATAGTTCAACTCGTCTGTGTATACCGACCACCACCATCACGCCGTAACAAAATCTCGTTTGACATGTTCATGTCGGAATTCAATTCACTCTTAAATGTTTTGATTTTACTTCCAGGCCATCTTATATTACTAGGAGATTTCAATATTCATGTAGATGGCCTAAATGACAACAACGCTAAGCATTTTCTGAATCACATTTCCTCTGTAAACTTATGTCAGCTCATCTCTGGCCCAACTCATCGATCTGGGCACAAACTTGACCTGATTATATCAAGAGAAAATGATGAAATTATATTTGTAAATAGCATAACTGATAAACATTTCTCTGATCACTTCTTAATTGTATGTAATGTTTATATTGCTAAACCTGATTCAGTAAAGAAAACTGTAAAAGCTAGAAAAACCCGAAATATTGACATTCGAAAAATTTTCGTCGGACCCAGGTCTCAAAATAACTTTTTTTCTATGCGTAGGAAAATGCTACACATTTCCGAAAAATAAATAGCATTTTATTTAAATTGCATAGCAGTTCTTGTACACCGGAGTTATGCCATACTGTTTTGTTTTGAACTATTCTGAGCAGATAGAATAATGTCCATCCATTTCTGTGCTTTCTCAAATAAAGTGCAACACACGAAGCTCTAGCTGTGTTTTTCAACTGAACTGCCTTTAACAACTGCTTGGACTTAGATATTTCCAAATGCGTAACATTTCTTAATTTGATGGGCTTAAAGTTACTTTGACTGGGTATTTTATGCAAAATGCAGAAACAATGCAGCATGAATTTAAACCAATAAAATTCACGTTACATATGAAGTTGCTAATGCGAGACAGAGAGTTAATCTTATATCATGGGTAAAGCATAAGTGAACTAGCTTGCAAAGTTTGTTGCAAATTTTCATTTTTACATTTTGCAATACAAAATATTCAACTGCAGCCTATAAGGCTGCAGTTGAATATATTGTATCGCAAAATGCTATACATAACTGAAAATTGTGTAGCTTTTAGCATGTTTTGCATAGCAAATAGCGATGCGAAACCACTTATTTTGAGCCCTGGGACCTGTCCATAAATCATCTCACGGAAATTATTGAAAATGAAACTGACGTTTGTTCAAAAGTAAATACACTTTTCGAAATTCTCAACAACGTATTAGACAAACACGGCCCAATTCAGACTAAAGTCATTACCGTACGCCCAAATACTGGATGGTACAATGACGGGATAAGGCAAATTAAAGAAATGTGTAGTGCAATTTTATAAAGTCGGGTCTTCATGTCCATCGGGATATATATAAAACATTAAAAAAAAAAGCTAAATATATCTATTAAATCAGCTACAACTGACTGGGTGAAAACTACCATTGCCTCGTGCGAAAATAATTCCAAACAAATCTTTAAAATAGTTAACAATTTTTAAAATGTAAACCGTAAGGAGGAGCTTCCAGAACACAGTCATCTTTCTGAGCATGCCTCTAGATTTTCAAACTTTTTTAAGGAAAAAAATGCAAAAATTAGAAACGCATTAGAAAACACAGGTACAGACAGAGGCGCTAATGTTGAAGGTGAATTATCTGATTCTGGTATAACCATTCTAAATGACTTTCACCCACCAACCATGGAAGAGGTAAAGTCCATTATTTTGAAAGCTCCTTCAACATCATGCTCTCTTGATCCGCTTGAAACTTGATTGCTGAAAGATGGTACCATCCTGGACAACCTCATTCCAATTATCACCAGTATTTTCAGGTCATCTCTTGTTTCAGGAAACGTGCCAACAGCGTTTAAGCACGCCCACGTCATCCCTCTCCTGAAGAAACCAAGCCTTGACATAAATACTCTAAAAAATTTTAGACCTGTCTCCAATTTTCCTTTTTTGTCCAAATGTCTTGAAAAAGTTGTATCTTCTAGAATTATTCAGCATCTCTCAACAAATAACAAACTTAAAACATTCCAATCAGCATATAGGCCTGGCCAAGGTACCGAGCAGCATTAATTTACGTCAGCAATGACATCCTAAGTTCGATGGACCAACGTAAATTAACACCATTTGTGTTGCTTGATTGTGTCAGCAGCATTCGATACGATTGACCACGAAACTCTCTTGTCACGACTAGAAACACTAATAACATTCGTGGGACTGCTCTTAATTGGATCAGATCCTATTTATGCGGTCGTACACAATCCGTCAAAATTTGTGACACCATTTCTGAGCCCATAGGCCTTCAATACGGAGTTCCACAGTGCTCAGTTCTAGGCCCTCTTTTGTTCACCGTCTACACATTGCCGATTGGCGATCTTATAAGGAAACATTCTGTGAATTTCCATCTATATGCCGACGACACACAGTTATATCTGTGTGTAGAGCTCTCTAAAGTAAATGAACCTCTAGCTACACTTGAAGCATGCATTGAAGACATTCGGCAGTGGATAGGGAAAAACTTTCTTAAACTGAATGATGACAAGACCGAATTTCTACAAATAGGCACGAAACACCAGCTAAGCAAATCTTCCACTATTTGTCTGAAGATCGGTGATA
The DNA here is from genome assembly GCA_031216915.1 of Pictodentalium vernedei. NCBI lineage: Eukaryota > Metazoa > Mollusca > Scaphopoda > Dentaliida > Dentaliidae > Pictodentalium > Pictodentalium vernedei. Next base: position 742,471,071 of record CM062295.1, read on the forward strand.
TCAGCATAAATTCCAGCGAAACCGCTCAGAATCTTGGGTTTGCCTTTAGTAGTCACTTCGACATGTGTAATCAAATAAAAAGTTAGAAAAAAATTGCTTCTTTCAGATTAGGAACATCAGCAAGATCTGAAAACAATTGGACAAAAACACACTGAAAACTGTCAGTATGCAATCTATGGTCATGTCTCGTTTAGACTATTGTAACTCACTATATTCTGGACTTCCATTGAAATCAATAAACCGACTTCAGCGCATTCAAAATACTGCAGCTAGGATTGTCACCGGCACTAAAAGAAATGAACACATTACGCCAGTTCTCAAATCATTACATTGGCTACCAATAGATTTTCGAATCAGATACAAACTTCTAACGACAGCACACAACATCATTCATAAGACAACGCCCCTACCTACGTAAAAAAGATCATAAATTTACACAAACCCTCCCGGAATCTTAGGTCGTCATTGGATAACCTTCTTGTCATCCCACGTGTGAGACCGGAGGCAGGTAAGCGATCTTTCACTTTTGCTGCCCCTTCACTGTGGAATGCATTGCCAAAGAACCTACGAAACATCCCCAAAACTGAAGGCTTCAAAACAGGTTTAAAGACTTATTTGTTTAATGATGGCTTTTGATTGTTAACAACTCTTTGTTTTCCTTTTTCTCTTTTTTAAAATGTAAGCGCTTTAGAGCAGATTTTTATTTGAATTAAGTGCTATATAAGTAAATTATTATTATTATTATTTATTACTAATCAAACTTTGCTGTGTTGTTCTCCAGCTGTTGTGTGGCCTGTGCCGTTTTGAGGGAAATTGTTTAAGATAAGTATCCGAATGTTTTGTTATGTCATTTAATTCCAATTTAATTTTCGAAAAAAATTCGAAAAATGTATGGGGCTTGTATCCATTTTCTTTATTTTTCGTATGTTTTTTTCTTTCCTTGAGTTTGCTTTACACCCGGTCGCTCAATAACGAAAGAAACACGCCGTCGGAAATACGATCACTGAATAACCTGTATTAATAAAGTCACAGAAAGAACAAAATGAATAATAAAAACGAAAGCCAATAACACAATATAAGAGTCGATATTTTACATTGGTTTGCTCTTTTGATTCTTGGTTCAGCTTCGATCAAAAACAGTAACTAACAGGCAGTGTAAGGATTTGATATAAGAAAAAATACACAGAATGTTCTTCTGGATGTTTCCGTACCTGCCATTAATTAGAAAAACGGTCATTTCTTCATTGCGAATAATTTCACACCGGACACCCCCCCCCCCCCCCTCCCACAGACACCTGACTCTAGTGGACATTTCCCCACCATAGAAATGGACTAATCCTAAGAATTGACCATGGTTTGGAAAGATCAATTCGTCCCAATTGGTGCATTTCGTGGAACAGGGCGCCATCTGCAATGCTTTAGCATTTTACATCGATAATGAGAATAACACAACAATTGGCCGGAGATGGCGTTTGGTGTTAAATTAAAAAAAATCAATATCCCGGTAGATGTGTTCCCACAGAAGAAAGTGTTTGTAAGATGTCTTCAAAACCGAGTTCAGTAATCCATGTGCGCGGTTCATGAGAAACAACAGGTAAAGTCCAGAATGGGGCATTGGGCATCGGTGACCGTTTTAGAGTGTCAATAAAATGTTCATTGTTTATTTGATTTTCCTCGAACTGACCATTATGTAAAAAAGTGTGAATATCTGCCCCTCTTATACCATTATTGGTTTTTCAGAGTGAATAAATATTTGAATTGAATTGAATTGTTGGGAAAGGTCTGCTTGCTTATTTGGTTAACAGGGGAAATAACTAGTGGGGAAATGTCTGCTTTGGAAGGTGGTGGAACATCCGGTGGGAAATATCTGGATGCACTGCAAACTAATATTTGACTTCGATGTATTGATGAATTTTGTGGAGCGGGGAGGGGGGGGGGGGGGCATAAGGTCAAAACACGACACTATAAACGAAAGCTTTGAAGACCAAACAAGAGGCCCATGTCAAAGGTTGGTTATTCAAAAAATCATTGTGCTGAGCAAACGCTTTGACTGACCACTCTGTATTGGATTCAAAAGCAAACTAATTATGGTCCGAAACTGTGTCAAGGTTTCGTGATGTTGGTTACCGAGACTTTCGACAATTGTTGTCGAGAAATCATGACATTGTTTTCAAGTTTGGTGTTCGCTGAGTGAGGAGGCCACTCTGTGGAACGAGCGATGATATTCCCAGAGGACACCATAACCGGCGGCCACACCAACCTTCAACACTGCCCTCCTAATCAGTGATCGGTAGGTTGTGATAGCAGGGCTGGGTGGTATACCTGTCATTGCGGTGTTTGGGCGTAGGGTTGTACGGATTTGATCATTTTGATTTTTGATGCCTAAGTTCGCACCACTTTACGCACAAAAGAAATATAATGTGTGGCCTGTCTGCTTTGGCCGACCCTAGACACAAACCCTTGGTCTCCAATTTGAATCGACTTGGCAATCATCCATCCACACCCATAACTGTATATATTCTCCATTCTTATTTTTTTCTATCTGTTGTTTCATTTCTCTTATTCTACTCTTAATGAGAAATTATATTGGATCCCGCCTGAGCCTTGTAATGGAACTATGTATATTTGCCACCATGCAGGAGACGACTTTACAGAAAGCTTCTGTTCTTTTATTGTGTTTACTTTCAGTATTTTGGCTTTTCCGGAAAGGAAAAGAATTTGTTATTCTTCTCGAAAAAAATTATTTGTTTGGCTTTTCCTGAAAGGAAAAGACATTTGTTGTTCTTCTCGAAAATTGTTTTTATTTTTTTTATTTTTCTTTTTCTTCCAACACTCTGGGGAAGGTGATTTCTCGAAGGCTCTCTAGTAGATTTTTCTGAAATGTTGCTCAGACGTAGACACATATAAGTTGTAGGTCTGTTCGCATTGGCACCTCCAACTAAGGGCTTTGAATGCCCCAAAACGCCCTAAAACTCCCAAATTGTCATTAACCAATATCTCCTGGCCCAAATGAGCTAATGACCTGAAATTTGTATGAGTTTGTATGAGTTTGTCATAAATACAGTTTTCTATAACCAACTGGTAACAAATTTTTACCAGAATTATTTTTTGTGCCCAAATTTTCCAAAACATCAAAAATAGCCCCGAAAATCGGACATTTTGGCCTACAATCGCGGCACTGAGGATTAGCAGAACACCAGTAATAGACTGAATAATAAGGCTGTAATGCATCATTATCATAAATGCAAAATAAATTTCACAATGAATCCAAAATGGCCGCCAAACGTGGAAAACACGTTCAAATTTTCATTGACAAATATCTCCTGGTCCAAATGGGCTAATGACCTGAAATTTTCACAGATTTCCCTTAAATACACTTTTCCCGCGGGCGTGCTGTGTAGAACATGTTTATTGGGGCATGCAACCCATTACACCAGTCCTTTACGTCGTATTTACTGAATTGGTAGGCAATGATCCAGGTCGAACAGGCCTAGTGATAGTGCTTCCAAACCGCCGGAAAGAGAGAAGCCAGACGGGCCACAAAGGCACCGAGACTCATCCGCCCAGGAGACAAAGGCGAGAAGAGAAGAAAGAAGAAGTACGGCCACAGCCAGCAGACGACCTCAGGGGTCTGTCGTGGTGCGCTTAGGCCTTGATTGTCCCAATCAAGTCTCAATAGTGAGATTCGGGGGTGAGGTGGAAGTGAGGCTTACTGCAACCGTTTTTCTCGGGTTCAGGCTGCCTGAAACTTAAGTGAAATTTTAACCTACAGGGGCGGCACTACCAGTGATTTACCAGGCCTGGGCGTGCCGGACCTGCAATATACTTATTGCTCACTTTTACTTATGACATCCGACCTCCAGTCCTTTGCTAGGTGCTTCGCTGACGGCAGGCAACCTTCAGAAACACTCACTTTCAACAAATGAAATGCGTTGTGTCCTTGGGCAAGGCAGTCAATCCCGATTAAATTGCCTACGTGGGGACAAGGTTGCGCTGATACTAAGGACCTGTACGAAGGGGTGGGCAAGGGCTGATAAATTCGTCGATCGAACTTTGTTTTAAGTGGTCATGTAAGTTTCAGTTTCATGGAGTGGAGTGGAACTGATTATGTTACACAGTAGTGGCTAAAATAGTTTAATGTTGCATGATGTACAAGTAGTGGATAAACTGGACATGTTGGACACACTACATTTCTGTTAAATTTGATACAAAAACATTGCGCTATTTGGACTGAATTGGCGTTCACCTCCCACTTTCCCACTGTCTAAAAAAAAATAGGAATTTGTACGGGTGGAACTGCGGAAGTACTCGTCATTATTTTAATTTTCCTTGGTATCTCACCGTACCTGCTGTGTATGTTGGGTTGACTTCAGGTAGGGGGGGGGAGGGGGTGGGATAAAGCATATTCGTCTATACAAAATGTAGCAATTGCGCTCCACACGAGGGGAAGGGGGATAATGCGTATTCGTCTTTCTAAAGTACTCATCATTTTAATTTTGCACGGTACCTGTTGTGTTTGTTGGGGGGGGGGGGGAGGGTTATAGCATATTCGTTGTTACAAAATGTAGCAATTGCGCTCCACACGATGGTGTGTGTGTGGGGGGGGGGGGGGAGTAATGCGTTTTCGTCTTTCTAAAGTACTCGTCATTTTAATTTTGCTCGGTACCTGCTGTGTTTGTTGGGGAGGGGGGGGGGGTGGGGGGTGGATATAGTATATTCGTCTTTACAAAATCGAGGGGGGGGGTGGAATAATGCGTATTCGTCTTTCTTTCAGTCTGCTATGATGCTATCCACATATTGTGGGGTGTGGCACATGTGTTTTAAAATATAAATTGCTAAAGTCTTGCCAACAAAGTGCTATATATAACGTCCATAACTCTTTCGGGCTGAAGTTGATTTGTTGTGGGTTATGAGAACACACCAATAGAATGAACATTAAGGCAAGTTTAATTAACCGGAATGCTCTGAACACAAATGATAAACTTCAAAACTGACTACAACTTAGGAGTTCATTGGACAATTTAGTGTGTGGTATATCGTATTTTTAAAGTCAAGCCAGTCAAGCATTCTGTGGCAAAAACACAAGCATGCTGACTTTGTCAGGATTCAGTAGGGTACGTTTGCTTTTGATAACATTGCTTACAGCACTGAACAATTATTCTGATGGGCAACTTGTAGCGGGTATGCATAAGTATTTTTTTGTTTGCTTTTGCCATCATCTTAAGATTAGAGAAATGGTTTTCATTTTGCTTCCACCAGTCAAGAGGATTGGAATCTTGATCCTCGCGTGGTAGCGCTAGCCAGCGTTCGAATTCAGCATCCACCCCATTAACGCCTTTAGCGTTTACGTCACACTTTTTAGATTTGAAGTAGTCTCCAAACTTTTTCTTTTTTTTTGCGGTGGAGATACACTATTTTTATTCAATTCTGTTGTCTCAGCAGAAGGATTCGATTTAATTTGACTGGTCCCAATTTTATTGTGCTTCATTTAGTTCATTAATTTCTGTTTTTAGTTGATGCTTTATGTTATCAATTTCGGATTTGTTTATGTAATTAGTTTTATACCATGATTACCTATTCTACTATATATGAAAAGCCTATGACATAAATAGACAAAACTACATGTATGTTTCAATGAGTCGTTTTGTATTCAATGAGTCAGATGTGCGTAGGAAGAAAAAGTCTAGACCGAAGGTCGAGACGTTTTCTTTCTACGCACATCTGACGAATTGAATACAAAACGACTCATTGAAACATACATGTGGTTTTGTATTTATTACATGACCCAAGCACCTACTGACCTAATTTTCTTTTCTATCAACGGTGGTAAACACCATGCACTTTATGCAGTCGCATTGCATAAAAAAAGTCCCGGTTGGAACAGGTTGGTGTGCAATACGGAATTCCGTATTGCACAGCCGTATTGCACGCAGTATTGCATAAGAGAGACTGCATGGGCATGTAATAAATTTTAGCTTTACACGCCAACCGTGATGAACACGCCTGCAATTGGATTTCAGAAGTAAAAATTTACACCTACAGAGGAACTACATCCCCGTGGACCTTTGGTGACGTCGACCTGAATGCAAACTTGTCTAAATTTATCACACGTCGCCTCGCGAAGAGTGAAATGGAAGTGGCAATTATGTATTACTTTTTTAAATGGGTTTACCTCATAAGATGCCCAAAATTAACAAACATGCATTGTCTCATGTTAATAAAGCATGCATAACTCGAAATAGTGTGTTATTATTGTGCCGAGCTCGAAGAACAAGGTAAAATATTATTAATGTAAATAATAATAAATTCAAAGTAATGACAGTGAGCAAACTGTCATGTCAGTGCATCACACAAATAATTTAAGTTTTGAAATTGTAAATCACACATATTAGATACAAGTTTCTAACAACGTTTAAGCTAATAGATGTATAGTACGTGGAGAGTTGATTGTAACTAAATCACCCGCGGAGTGGAGTTATCACCCAAGCTATAACTTTCAAATTTTGTACATATCGACATAAACACAAGCAATGTTTCAGCCAATGGACCTCCGGGCTGAAACTTTGCTGGTGCTGGTTATGCTTTGCAACAAATTTGCAATTATTTCTCGGGTGGAATCTCCACTCTGCGGGTGAGTTAGTGATAATACACTCTCCACGTACTGTATTTCGGTAATTGCGTGTTATTTTACTTGGGTGTTAAGGAACACGTTGACATTGTTTTTTCACCGTGTTATTTCTCTATAGCATTATTTCAACCCATTTCGCCGCTTCATGTTTGCGCTATTTTTAACGTTTTAGGGCTTGGTATCTCATTTCAACATTTCATAAGTTTTACTTCGTCTCTCATTTTATCATCGTAGTGGAGCCTTGATAAAATGTGAGTTGTGGTTTCTTTATTATTTGTCAAAATGCACTTTGCAAAGCACGTTGTCATTTAAACCGTTTGCAAAGTCTTCCATCTTTGTCCCGAGGTATGCTGGGAAAACTACTACTTCGGTTGTACAACCACCGAGAAGTATTTCCTGGTTACCACACGCGGTAGTGCTATTTTTGGTCGTTGTCAATATCAACGATCAACCCACTACCGGCTTCCCATTGGCCCTTCGCTTGTAGTCTTTCTACGACCGGACTACCACCGATTTTCATTGGTTCTCGCGGTAGTGTTTTGGTCGTCGGTTGACAGGTGGTATAAAAGCAGCGTCTCTCATTGGCGGTGGTCTTCGCTTCGTCATCCACCGGTAATTATATAAACAATACAGCAAAAAGACAGTTTCGAAATTCTACGTTCAAACATCTATAACCATAATTAAAGGTACTACCAAACTCGGAATTTCACGGAACTTACTCACTAAAAAGCGTATTATACAAGTACCATTCATGGATTGGGGGTATCTGTAGCCATTTCACGGCATTTACGAGGGGAGCGCGGTGGCTCAGTAGGTAGAGGTGCAGGCTGCAAGCCGAGAGGTCCTCGGTTCGAATCCCACCTGCGGCAGCCGCGTTGTGTCCTTGGGCAAGACACTTCATCTCCATTGCCCGCGTGGGGGCACGATGACGCCGTGTACTAAGGCGTACTGCACGTCGATAGTACGCATGTCTTCAACCAATCTAACCCTGCCTGTGCTGCAGTGCAGAGTTACGATGTTGGAGAGCTGGCAGCTGCTCGTCGTTGCTCGGTGGTTCTCTCCGGGTACTCCGGCTTCCTCCATCCGTAAAACTGTCACGGTCATGATTAGCCATTGTGCATAAATATGTGACCTTAAACATCAATAAATAAATAAATATAAATAAATAACGGCATTTACGAGACTTGTACGCTGTGCTCAGACACTGCCTAACGCGTGTAATTCTACGGCAGATCTGCAACCGCGCTGTTTTGATGTAATTAACCCAGGGCATTTTAGGATACTACTGTGTTCAGGCATATTAAGATCGAAGCAACGGAATAACGGGGGGGGGGGGGGGGGGGTTATAATTTGATCTTAGGGGTACGTTGAAACGAATGCATTTATTTTAGAATAAATTATTATTGACGGCAATAGGACCAGTACACCATTCCACTAGTTCAAATAACCCACTACAAGTGCAAGTAATAGTACATCAAGCAGATTTACCCAGTTCCTACAATCCATCATTTTGTACATAATAAAACATGTTTATGACTGTATTTCTTGTATTACCTCTTTGAATTATAACCAATCCCTTTTAACCCTCTTCACAATTGTTGATCCTACCCAGGACTACATCTATATTATGCTGTTAGTATAGAAGACTTATACCAGTGTCAACATAAACTTGATGCATGTACATTTACTTCAAGAGCTAGCCATTGTTTAGCAGAGTATTTGTACATCGACTAACTTTATATTGGCGTGGTTTATTCCATGTTGTCTTGAGCCTGCCCACCCAGTATTTCTATAGAATATACTGGCGGAACCTAAGGGAGGTCTGGGGAGTAGTGGAATCCAAACCCAGATAGCGACCTTACCTATCATGACCACTGGAGTATTGGCGTAACCTATCTGGAACCATTCTGGATACAGAGTAAACGCCCGCAAACCACAACCAAACCGAGCAGCTACTATTGGATACAGAGTAACTGGCTGTGAACCCTGTCAAACTTCTGCAGCTATCACTGGAACAGTGTGCGTGGTCTGTGACCCAAGTACTGGTGACCCTGCATTAACCCTACACTTTTCTTTGAGTAACCAATTGTGTACACTATATTATCAATCTACCATTTCAAGTAAAACTTCCATGTGACCCAAGTCTGGAGTGTCTGTGTGTGTGTGATCACGTAGGAATCTTGTTGACCACTCGGATCCAACGGTTCGTCCTCACTGTGTAGATAAAGGGTGTGAGGCTCCATTCAGTAAATTACAGTTACCGAGGGCGGGACCGTTACATTATGTATTAAAACGAAAAAGGCTCAGTTTCTTTTTTCATTTCGTTTCGGCGATAAAACTGACAGCGGAAGTGCCGCCCACCGATGCTCGTGAAAACAAAAACAGATTCGCTCGTATGTACGTCTGGTGCTCAGTAAAATCGAGAAAAAATAAAAACGACTCTTAATAATCTGACGATCATGGTATAAATAAAATATACCCAAAGTAGCTTGGTGTACCAAATGCTCACCACTCCTGGTGAAGTGGTGTTAACCGCGCGCCAAAGGCTCGCGGTTAACACCACTTCACCACTCGTGGTGAACATTTGGTACACCAAGCTACTTTAGGCATATTTTATATTTTAACCTCGGGTCAATGAATGTGGCTTTATTTATAACAACATTCACATTTTCTTTTGAGTATTTGTCATTCAAGTAACCTATAATTTTACTTTTCATATCTTACACAAGTTCTGCATAATCTGGCTTAATTTCCAAAATATCTTTTTCGAATATTTCCAACACTGGTCGGACGTAGGCTAACTGATAGTTATATGTCTGTCGTCAGATAAAATGTCTGTGAACGCGGGTACTCCACTTAGGGCCACCTGCATGACCTCGAAGACTTCAATATCCTGAAGATAAGATGTGACGCCTTCCTGTTTAGTAACACAACTTTTTTATGGCCTTCTCTTGTTCCAGCACACGCATAACCATTTTCTGCCGAAAACCCCATCGGTTTCACTTTCTGTTATTAAAGAATGTATTAGGAGATCAAGTTCTGCTTGAGCTTTTGCCGGATCTCGGTTGTCCTTCCAACTTTGTGAGAAATGCGTTTGCCACACCTACATATCGCTCGTGCAATACGTGTTTCATTTTTCATGGAGTTGGTCATTGCAAGATTTAAATGGTGTCCGTAGCACGCCACTCGCACTCACTTGTTCAGTTCTACAGCTTTTATAACATTGCTGGCATTATCGGATGTCACAGCAACCAGCTTGTCATCCGGTATACCCCACGATTCTAGAACATTCTTCAGCCCTTCGGCAATATTTCCACCACTGTGGTCTTCGGGTATGTATAGCGTTTCCAGAGATTATGATGAGAGGGTCCAGTTTTGATCGATGTAATGAACAGTTACACTCAGATATGGTTGCGATGCAGCACTTGTCCATAGGTGTAGTTAGAGCATAAAATTCAAGTGAATTCATGGAAACTTTAAGTTTATCTCTGGTTTCGTGGTGGAGTTTTGGGATGGTGACATCAGAGACAAAGTCCCGGCTCGGGAGATCGTAGCGAGGGTCAAATTTTTTCAACATTGCGATGAAACCCGGCTTTTGCATTGTGTAAATTGGCACCATTTCCGTCACGATGAAATTGGTGACAGAATCAGTTAGCTCCACCCTTTCGACTTTTCGTACAATGAAGATTTTAGAAAGCATGTACTTATGGATTGCTGTCCTGACTTTTGGTGACGCTGAGACAAACTTATTTCCTCCGATTTTTTCTTATTCTTTAAAGATTGTATTTTTGAAAATTCTACGGGATGACGCAGTTGTGTAAAGAGATTTGAAGTGTTCCCGTTTCGGGCTGTGACCCGTTTCTTTCATTTTGTGTACGTCACCATGTCATTATCGGTAACCCTCTTGTCATTGGGTTCCAACAGAAAGTATTGCCAAACTGGCGATTTTAAATGTTTGCGTTTGTAAACTTTGTTTTCAGCCACTTTGGGTTGTTTCACTTAAAGTGTTTACGCATGTGTTAACATATCAAGGGAGTGTATTTAGCGTTGATGAGAGTGTGTGACTGTGAGTGACAAGAGATCAGCCCACATTTTTCCATCATACCTACGATAGTAACGATAGTAACGACACGAGATGAAATGTGGATACCGTAATGTTCACGATGCTATTAATTATTCTTACAACGAACATGCACACTGCAAGTTTCTCATGTCCATGTTAGTAACTGTTCCTTAGCAATTATAATGTATTAACGTATTCCATAATTACAGTTTGCTGTGTTTACTTGCCTTGATTCATCGCGATAATACCGGATTTCGGTATACCGAATATTTATTTTCTCACGGTAACGGTACGATATGGTTTGAGAAATGGGGCGTTTCTGGGGTGGGGGCGTAGAATGCATATGAATCCCCAAAAAAGCCAGATTGAGATTTAGCGTCTTACCCAAGGACGCAACGGTCGGGTGCACTGCAAGTTGATTTTTGCGTGGGCAGTAGTGAGCACATCTGATGGTACATTGACAGGCACGTGCTCACTACTGCCCACGCAAAAATCAACTTGCAGTAAAGACGCTAAATCTCAATTGCCTAGGTTGGGGCACGGTGGCGTTGTGTACTAAGGCATACTGCACGTCCATTGTTCACTTACCTTCAACCAATGCTAACCTTAATTGTGTGGAGCTAGTACGTTGGGGAGTCTGGCAGTTGTTCGCCGTTGCTCGGGTTCTCTTCGCATACTCCGGCTTCCTCCACCCAGAAAGAAGCACCGAGCAACGATAAGCAACTGTCAGCTCCCCAACATACTAACTTTACAAGTAGGGTTAGCATTGGTTGAAGACAGGTGCACCATCGACACATTAGTACACAACGAACGCGATTGCCGCAGGCTGGGTTCGAATCGAGGACCTCTCGGCTTGCATCCTGCACCTCTACTTACTGAGTCACCGCGCATCCAGAGTTGACGTTGGGCAATATCAGCATTGGCAAAGACAACGATTAGTCGACTAATTGTTTCAATATTAAAATTGACCCTCACCCTAACTGGGGCAAAAGGGTTGTAAGCGTTTGCTGAATTTCCATTTTTGCATAAAAGCACGATAAATCCTTCAATAGTCATTTTAAAGCAGAAAAACTTCATCCAAATAAACCTTCCCAATCTGGGTTTGAGGGGTCATAGGGGTACGCCAGGCAGATGCCGAAGGCGAGCATACAAGGGTTGGGTACTTTTAAATTTACTATCAAACAGACACCTCTGGTGGCTTTTGGGGATTCATCTGCATTCTACGCTCTTAAAAAATGTAAAATACGCCCCCACCCCAGAAACGCCCCATTTCTCAAACCATATCGTACCGTTTCCGTGAGAAAATAAATATGAATCAAGGCAAATAAACACAGCAAACTGTAATTATGGAATACGTTAATACATTATAATTGCTAAGAAACAGTTACTAACATGGACATGAGAAACTTGCAGTGTGCATGTTCGTTGTAAGAATAATTTATAGCATCGAGAACATTACGGTATCCACATTTCATCCCGTGTCGTTACTATCGTAGGTATGACAGGAAAATGTGGGCTGATCTCGCACGATTTCTTTATTCTCTTGTCACTCACAGTCACACACTCACATCAACACTAAATGCACTCCCTTGATATGTTAACACATACGTGAATACTTTAAGTGAAACAACCAAAAGTGGCTGAAAACAAAGTTTACAAACGCAAACATTTAAAATCGCCAGTTTGGCAATACTTTCTGTTGGAACCCAATGACAAGGGGGTTAACGATAATGACATGGCGACGTACACAAAATGAAAGAAACGGGTCACAGCCCGAAACGGGATGGCACATGGCTGTGTATTTTGAACGAATATCGGGAATCCCTCTCAGGGATATCAGCCCTCTCATACAATGCCGGGTTAACGGTCGGGAATGGCACAGTGGCTGTGTATTTTGAACGGATATCGGGAATGTATCAAAACCGTGACCCCATTATTAACTAATTGACGTCGGTAGTGACCCCTGACTTGAGAATTTCGGCTACCGAGGTTAATATGCATTCTCGGGAAAATCAGCCCTGCCAGACATTCTCGGGCTAAAAGCCCCGAATGGCACAGTGACTGTGTGTTTCCGCCGGATTTTGGAATGTATCAAAACAGTGACCCTAGTATCACCAAATTGACGGCTGCAGTCACTCTTGACATAAGAATTTCAGCTACCAATGTTCATATTCCACCTCAGGGATATCAGCCCTGTCATACAATGTCGGCCTAACGGTCGGGTATGGCACAGTGGCTGTGTATTTTGAACGGATATCGGGAATGTATCAAAACCGTGACACCAATTATCACCAAATTGACGGCTGTAGTCACCCCTGACATAAGAATTTCAGCTACCGAGGTTCATATTCCATCTCAGGGATATCAGCCCTGTCAGACAATGTCGGCCTAACGGTCGGGTATGGCACAGTGGCTGTGTATTTTGAACGGAGTTCGGGACTGTATTAAAACCGTGACTTCATTATCACCAAATTGACGGCTGTACTCACCCCTGACATAAAAATTTCAGCTACCGAGGTTCATATTCGATCTCAGGGATATCAGCCCTATCATACAACGTCGGACTAACGGTCGGGTATGGCACAGTGGCTGTTTATTTTGAACGGATATCGGGAATGTATCAAAACCGTGACCAAAATTATCACCAAATTGACGGCTGTAGTCACCCCTGACATAAGAATTTCAGCTACCGAGGTTCATATTCCATCTCAGGGATATCAGCCCTGTCAGACAACGTCGGCCTAACGGTCGGGTATGCCACAGTGGCTGTGTATTTTGAACGGATATCGGGAATGTATCAAAACCGTGACCCCATTATCACCAAATTAACGGCTGTAGTCACCCCTGACATAAGAATTTCAGCTACCGAGGTTCATATTCCATCTCAGGGATATCAGCCCTGTCAGACAACGTCGGCCTAACGGTCGGGTATGCCACAGTGGCTGTGTATTTTGAACGGATATCGGGAATGTATCAAAACCGTGACCCCATTATCACCAAATTAACGGCTGTAGTCACCCCTGACATAAGAAGTTCAGCTACCGAGGTTCATATTCCATTTCAGGGATATCAGCCCTGTCATATAACGTCGGCCTAACGGTCGGGTATGGCACAGTGGCTGTGTATTTTGGACGGATTTTGGGAATGTATCAAAACCGTGGTCCCCTTATCACCAAATTGACGTCAGTAGTCACCCCTGACATAAGAATTTCAGCTACCGAGGTTCATATTCCATCTCAGGAATATCAGCCCTGTCGGACAACGTCGGCCTAAGGGTCGGGTTTGGCTCAGTGGCTGTGTGTTTTCAACGGATTTCGGGAACGTATCAAAACCGTGACCCCATTATCACCAAATTGACAGCTCTACTCACCCATGACATAAGAATTTCAGCTACCGAGGTTCATTTTCCATCTCAGGGATAGCAGGCCTGTCATTCAACGTCGGCCTAACGGTCGGGTAATATCATACAATGTCGGGCTAACAGTCTGGAATGGCACAGTGGCTGTGTACTTAGAACGGATATCGGGAATGTATCAAAACCGCGACCCCATTATTACCTAACTGACGTCGGTAGTGACCCTTGAATTGAGGATTTCGGCTACCGAGGTTAATATGCATTCTCAGGAAAATCAGCCCTGTCAGACATTCTCCGGCTAAAAGCCTCGAATGGCACAGTGGCTGTGTGTTTCCGCCGGATTTTGGGAATGTATCAAAATCGTGACCCCTGTATCACCAAATTGACGGCTGTAGTCACCCCTGATATAAGAATTTCAGCTACCGAGGTTCATATTCCTCTCAGGGATATCAGCCCTATGAGACAACGTCGGCCTAACGGTTGGGTATGGCACAGTGGCTGTGTTGTATTTTGAACGGATATCGGGAATGTATCAAAACCGTGACCCCATTATCACCAAATTGACGACTGTAGTCACCCATTGACATAAGAATTTCAGCTACCGAGGTTCATATTCTCTCTCAGGGATATCAGCCCTCACATACAATGTCGGGCTAACGGTCGGGGATGTCACAGTGGCTGTGTATTTTGAACGGGTATCGGGAATGTATCAAAACCGTGACCCCATTACCACCAAATTGACGGCTGTACTCACCCCTGACATAAGAATTTCAGCTACCGAGGTTCATATTCCACCTCGGGGATATCAGCCTTGTCAGACAACGTCGACCGAACGGTCGGGTATGGCACAGTGGCTGTGTATTTTGGTCGAATATCGGGAATGTATCAAAACCGTGACCCCAATTATCACCATATTGACGGCTGTTGTCACCACTGAGATAAGAATTTCAGCTACCGAGGTTCATATTCCCTCTCAGGGATATCAGCCCTCTCATACAATATCGGCCTAACGGTCGGGTACGGCACAGTGGCTGTGTATTTTGAAAGGATATCGGGAATGTATCAAAACCGTGATCCCATTATTACCTAACTGACGTCGGTAGTGACCCATGACATGAGAATTTCGGCTACCGAGGTTGATATTCATTCTCGGGAATATCAGCCCAGTCAGACATTGTCGGGCCAAAGGTCTGGAATGGCACAGTGGCTGTGTGTTTCCGCCGGATTTTGGGAATGTATCAAAACCCTGACCCCAATTATCACCAAATTGACGGTCGTAGTCACCCCTGACATAAGAATTCCAGCTACCGAGGTTCATATTCCCTCTCAGGGATATCAGCCCTGTCGGAGAACGTCGGCCTAACGGTCGGGTTTGGCACAGTGGCTGTATATTTTGAACAGATTTCGGGAATGTATCAAAACCGAGACCCCATTATCACAAAATTGACGGCTGTACTCACCCCTGACATAAGAATTTCAGCTACCGAGGTTCATATTCCATCCCAGGGATATCTGTCCTGTCAGACAACGTCGGCCTAACGGTCGGGTATGGCACAGTGGAGGTGTATTTTGAACGGATATTGGGAATGGAATATATCAAAACCATGACCCCAATTATCACCAAATTAACGGCTGTAGTCATCCCTGACATAAGAATTTCAGCTATAGAGGTTCATATTCCATCTCAGGGATATCAACCCTGTCGGACAACGTCGGCCTAACGGTCGGGTTTGGCACAGTGGCTGTGTATTTTGGACGAATATCGGGAATGTATCAAAACCGTGACCCCAATTATCACCAAATTGACGGTCGTAGTCACCCCTGACATAAGAATTCCAGCTACCGAGCTTCATATTCTCTCTCAGGGATATCAGCCCTCTCATACAATGTCGGGCTAACGGTCGGGAATGGCACAGTGGCTGTGTATTTTGAAAGGATATCGGGAATGTATCAAAACCGAGACCCCATTATTACCTAACTGACGTCGGTAGTGACACCTGACTTGAGAATTTCGGCTACCGAGGTTGATATTCATTCTCGGGAATATCAGACCAGTCAGACATTGTCGGGCAAAAGATCTGGAATGGCACAGTGGCTGTGTGTTTCCGCCGGATTTTGGGAATGTATCAAAAACGTGATCCCCTTATCACCAAATTGACGTCTGTAGTCACCCCTGACATACGGATTTCAGCTACCGAGGTTCATATTCCATCTCAGGGATATCAGCCCTGTGGGACAAGGTCGGCCTAAGGGTCGGGTTTGGCTCAGTGGCTGTGTATTTTCAACGGATTTCGGGAATGTATCAAAACCGAGACCCCATTATCACCAAATTGACGGCTGTACTCACCCATGACATAAGAATTTCAGCTACCGAGGTTCATATGCCATCTCAGGGATATCAGCCCTGCCATACAACGTCGGCCTAACGGTCGGGTACGGCACAGTGGCTGTGTATTTTGAACGGATATCGGGAATGTATCAAAACCGTGACCCCAATTATCACCAAATTGACGGTTGTAGTCACCCCGACATAGGAATTCCAGCCACCTAGGTTCATATTCCCTCTAAGGGATATCAGCCCTCTCATACAATGTCGAGCTAACGGTCAGGATTGGCACAGTGGCTGTGTATTTTGAAAGGATATCGGGAATATATCAAAACCGTGACCCCGTTATTACCAAACTGACTTCGGTAGTGACCCCTGACTTGAGAATTTCGGCTACCGAGGTTAATATGCATTCTCGGGAATATCAGCCCTGTCAGACATTCTCGGTCTAAAGGCCCCGAATGGCACTGTGGCTGTGTGTTTCCTCCGGATTTTGGGAATGTATCAAAATCGTGACCCCATTATAACCAAAT
This sequence comes from Pictodentalium vernedei, assembly GCA_031216915.1. Taxonomy (NCBI): domain Eukaryota; kingdom Metazoa; phylum Mollusca; class Scaphopoda; order Dentaliida; family Dentaliidae; genus Pictodentalium; species Pictodentalium vernedei. The sequence continues at coordinate 742,487,976 of CM062295.1, forward strand.
TGACGGCTGTAGTCACCCCTGATATAAGAATTTCAGCTACCGAAGTTTATATTTCCTCTCAGGGATATCAGCCCTATCAGAAAATGGCGGTCTAATTTACGGAAATGGCAAAGTGGCTGTGTATTTTGAACGGATATCGAGAATGTATCAAAATCGTAACTCCCTAGTCACCTGACTGAATCTCGTAGGCAAGTCTTACATGAGAATTTAAGCTACCGTGGTTTATATTCCTTCTCAGGGATATTAGCCCTGTCAGATAAGTCCTGGATAAAGCTCAGATAGGGCACAGTGGCTGTGTATTTCCACCGGATATTGGGAAGGTATCAAAACCGTGACCCCCAAATTACCCAATTTACGCCGACAATCACCACTGACGTGAGAATTTCAGCTACAGAGGTTCATATTCCGTTTTGGAGATATCAGCCCCGTCAGACGATGTCGGGCTAAGGGTCGAGAATGGCAATGTGGCTGTGTATTTTGAACGGATATCAGGAATGTATCAAAAGCGTTGTCTCTTATCACCGCAATGACCCCGTAGTAACCACTGACTAGAAATTTTAAGCTACCGAGGTTGATATTCCCTCTCGGGAATATCAGACCTGTCAGACAATGTTCGCCTAAACTCGAGAATGGCACAGAGGCTGTGTATTTGAAACGGATATTGGGAATATATCAGAACCGTGACCCCCTTATCATCAAATTGACGTCTGTAGTCACCCCCTGACATAAGCATTTCAGCTACCGAGGTTCATATTCCATCTCAGGGATATCAGCCCTGCCATATAACGTCGACCTAACGGTCGGGCATGGCACAGTGGCTGTGCATTTTGGACGAATATCGGGAATATATCAAAACCGTGACCCCAATTATCACCAAATTGACGGTCGTAGTCACCCCTGACATAAGAATTCCAGCTACCGAGGTTCATATTCCCTCTCATGGATATCAGTCCTCTCATACAATGTCGGACTAACGGTCTGGAATGGCACAGTGGCTGTGTACTTAGAACGGATATCTGGAATGTATCAAAACCGTGACCCCATTATTACCTAACTGACGTCGGTAGTGACTCTTGAATTGAGAATTTCGGCTACCGAGGTTAATATGCATTCTCAGGAAAATCAGCCCTGTCAGACATTCTCCGGCTAAAAGCCTCGAATGGCAAAGTGGCTGTGTGTTTCCGCCGGATTTTGGGAATGTATCAAAATCGTGACCCCTGTATCACCAAATTGACGGCTGTAGTCATCCCTGATATAAGAATTTCAGCTACCGAGGTTCATATTCCTCCTCAGGGATATCAGCCCTATGAGACAACGGCGGCCTAACGGTCGGGTATGGCACAGTGGATGTGTTGTATTTTGAACGGATATCGGGAATGTATCAAAACCGTGACCCCATTATCACCAAATTGACGACTGTAGTCACCCCTGATATAAGAATTTCAGCTACCGAGGTTCATATTCCTCCTCAGAGATATCAGCCCTATGAGACAACGGCGGCCTAACGGTCGGGTATGGCACCGTGGCTGTGTTGTATTTTGAACGGATATCGGGAATGTATCAAAACTGTGACCCCATTATCACCAAATTGACGACTGTAGTCACCCCTGACATAAGAATTTCAGCTACCGAGGTTCATATTCTCTCTCAGGGATATCAGCCCTCTCATACAATGTCGGGCTAACGGTCGGGGATGTCACACACAGTGGATGTGTATTTTGAACAGATATCGGAATGTATCAAAACCGTGACCCCATTATCACCAAATTGACGGCTGTACACACCCCTGACATAAGAATTTCAGCTACCGAGGTTCATATTCCATCTCGGGGATATCAGCCTTGTCAGACAACGTCGCCCTAACGGTCGGGTATGACACAGTGGCTGTGTATCTTGGACGAATATCGGGAATGTATCAAAACCGTGACCCCAATTATCACCATATTGACGGCTGTTGTCACCCCTGACATAAGAATTTCAGCTACCGAGGTTCATATTCCCTCTCAGGGATATCAGCCCTCTCATACAATATCGGCCTAACGGTCGGGTACGGCACAGTGGCTGTGTATTTTGAAAGGATATCGGGAATGTATCAAAACCGTGACCCCATTATTACCTAACTGACGTTGGTAGTGACCCCTGACTTGAGAATTTCGGCTGCCGAGGTTGATATTCATTCTCGGAAATATCAGCCCAGTCAGACATTGTCGACCAAAATGTCTGAAATAGCACAGTGGCTGTGTGTTTCCGCCGGATTTTGGGAATGTATCAAAACCGTGATCCCCTTATCACCACATTGACGGTTGTAGTCACCCCTGATATAAGAATTTCAGCTACCGAGGTTTATATTTCCTCTCAGGTTTATCAGCCCTGTCAGAAAATGTCGGGCTAATTTACGAGAATGGCAAAGCGGCTGTGTATTTTGAACGGATATCGAGAATGTGTCAAAATCGTAACTCCCTTGGTCACCTGACTGACTCTCGTAGGCAAGCCTTACATGAGAATTTAAGCTACCGTGGTTTATATTCCTTCTCAGGGATATCAGTCCTGTCAAATAAGTCCGGGATAAAGCTCTGAAAGGGCACAGTGGCTGTGTATTTCCACCGGCTATTGGAAAGGTATCATAACTGTGAACCCCAAATCACCCAATTGACGCCGGCAATCACCACTGACGTGAGAATTTCAGCTACCGATGTTGATATTCCCTTTTGGAGATATCAGCACCGTCAGACAATGTCGGGCTAAGGGTCGGGCATGGCAATGTGGCTGTGTATTTTGAACGGATATCAGGAATGTATCACCGCAATGACCCCGTAGTCATCACTGACATGACATTTTCAGCTACCGAGGTTGATATTCCCTCTCGGGAATATCAGACCTGTCAATCAATGTTCGGCTAAAGCTCGAGAATGGAACAGTGGTTGTTATTTCAAACGGATATTGGGAATATATCAGAACCGTGACCCCCTTATAACCTAACTAAAGGCCGTAGTCACCCCTGATATGAGAATTTAAGCTACTGAGGTTGATTTTCCTTCTCGTTGATATCAGCCCAGTCGGACATTATCGGCCTAAAGATCTAGAATGGCACTGTGGCTGTGTGTTTCCTCCGGATTTTGGGAATGTACCAAAATCGTGACCCCATTATTACCAAATTGACGGCTGTAGTCACCCCTGATATAAGAATTTCAGCTACCGAAGTTTATATTTCCTCTCAGGGATATCAGCCCTATCAGAAAATGTCGGGCTAATTTACGGAAATGGCAAAGTGGCTGTGTATTTTGAACGGATATCGAGAATGTATCAAAATCGTAACTCCCTAGTCACCTGACTGAATCTCGTAGGCAAGCCTTACATGAGAATTTAAGCTACCGTGGTTTATATTCCTTCTCAGGGATATCCGCCCTGTCAGATAAGTCCGGGATAAAGCTCGGATAGGGCACAGTGGCTGTGTATTTCCACCGGATATTGGGAATGTATCAAAACCGTGACCCCCAAATTACCCAATTTACGCCGACAATCACCACTGACGTGAGAATTTCAGCTACAGAGGTTGATATTCCCTTTTGGAGTTATCAGCCCCGTCAGACGATGTCGGGCTAAGGGTCGAGAATGGCAATGTGGCTGTGTATTTTGAACGGATATCAGGAATGTATCAAAAGCGTTGTCTCTTATCACCGCAATGACCCCGTAGTAACCACTGACTAGAAATTTTAAGCTACCGAGGTTGATATTCCCTCTCGGGAATTTCAGACCTGTCAGACAATGTTCGCCTAAGCTTGAGAATGGCACAGAGGCTGTGTATTTGAAACGGATATTGGGAATATATCAGAACCGTGACCCCCTTATCATCAAATTGACGTCTGTAGTCACCCCAGACATAAGAATTTCAGCTACCGAGGTTCATATTCCATCTCAGGGATACCAGCCCTGCCATATAACGTCGACCTAACGGTCGGGTATGGCACAGTGGCTGTGCATTTTGGACGAATATCGGGAATATATCAAAACCGTGACCCCAATTATCATCAAATTGACGGTCGTAGTCACCCCTGACATAAGAATTCCTGCTACCGAGGTTCATATTCCCTCTCATGGATATCAGCCCTCTCATACAATGTCGGGCTAACGGTCTGGAATGGCACAGTGGCTGTGTACTTAGAACGGATATCGGGAATGTATCAAAACCGTGACCCCATTATTACCTAACTGACGTCGGTAGTGACTCTTGAATTGAGAATTTCGGCTACCGAGGTTAATATGCATTCTCAGGAAAATCAGCCCTGTCAGACATTCTCCGGCTAAAAGCCTCGAATGGCACAGTGGCTGTGTGTTTCCGCCGGATTTTGGGAATGTATCAAAATCGTGACCCCTGTATCACCAAATTGACGGCTGTAGTCACCCCTGATATAAGAATTTCAGCTACCGAGGTTCATATTCCTCCTCAGGGATATCAGCCCTATGAGACAACGGCGGCCTAACGGTCGGGTATGGCACAGTGGCTGTGTTGTATTTTGAACGGATATCGGGAATGTATCAAAACTGTGACCCCATTATCACCAAATTGACGACTGTAGTCACCCCTGACATAAGAATTTCAGCTACCGAGGTTCATATTCTCTCTCAGGGATATCAGCCCTCTCATACAATGTCGGGCTAACGGTCGGGGATGTCACACACAGTGGCTGTGTATTTTGAACGGATATCGGAATGTATCAAAATCGTGACCCCATTATCACCAAATTGACGGCTGTACACACCCCTGACATAAGAATTTCAGCTACCGAGGTTCATATTCCATCTCGGGGATATCAGCCTTGTCAGACAACGTCGGCCCAACTGTCGGGTATGACACAGTGGCTGTGTATCTTGGACGAATATCGGGAATGTATCAAAACCGTGATCCCAATTATCACCATATTGACGGCTGTTGTCACCCCTGACATAAGAATTTCAGCTACCGAGGTTCATATTCCCTCTCAGGGATATCAGCCCTCTCATACAATATCGGCCTAACGGTCGGGTACGGCACAGTGGCTGTGTATTTTGAAAGGATATCGGGAATGTATCAAAACCGTGACCCCATTATTACCTAACTGACGTCGGTAGTGACCCCTGACTTGAGAATTTCGGCTGCCGAGGTTGATATTCATTCTCGGAAATATCAGCCCAGTCAGACATTGTCGGGCTAAATGTCTGAAATGGCACAGTGGCTGTGTGTTTCCGCCGGATTTTGGGAATGTATCAAAACTGTGACCCCCTGATCACCACATTGACGGTTGTAGTCACCCCTGATATAAGAATTTCAGCTACCGAGGTTTATATTTCCTCTCATGTTTATCAGCCCTGTCAGAAAATGTCGGGCTAATTTACGAGAATGGCAAAGCGGCTATGTATTTTGAACGGATATCGAGAATGTATCAAAATCGTAACTCCCTTGGTCACCTGACTGACTCTCGTAGGCAAGCCTTACATGAGAATTTAAGCTACCGTGGTTTATATTCCTTCTCAGGGATATCAGTCCTGTCAAATAAGTCCGGTATAAAGCTCTGAAAGGGCACAGTGGCTGTGTATTTCCACCGGCTATTGGAAAGGTATCATAACTGTGACCCCCAAATCACCCAATTGACGCCGGCAATCACCACTGACGTGAGAATTTCAGCTACCGATGTTGATATTCCCTTTTGGAGATATCAGCACCGTCAGACAATGTCGGGCTAAGGGTCGGGCATGGCAATGTGGCTGTGTATTTTGAACGGATATCAGGAATGTATCACCGCAATGACCCCGTAGTCACCACTGACATGAAATTTTCAGCTACCGAGGTTGATATTCCCTCTCGGGAATATCAGACCTGTCAGACAATGTTCGGCTAAAGCTCGAGAATGGAACAGTGGCTGTTATTTCAAACGGATATTGGGAATATATCAGAACCGTGACCCCCTTATAACCTAACTAAAGGCCGTAGTCACCCCTGATATGAGAATTTAAGCTACTGAGGTTGATATTCCTTCTCGTGGATATCAGCCCAGTCGGACATTATCGGCCTAAAGATCTAGAATGGCACAGTGGTTGTGTATTTTCATTGGATATTGAAAAAGTATCAAAATCGTGACCTGTTATCGCCTAATTGACGCCCATAGTCACCCCTGACATTAAAATTTCGTCTACCGAGGTTGATATTCCTTCTCAGGAATATCAGTCCTGTCGGGCTAAAGGTCTGGAATGGCACAGTGGCTGTGTGTTTCCGCCGTATTTTGGGAATGTATCAAAACCGTGACCCCGTTATCACCAAATTGACGCTCGTAGTCACCCCTGACATGAGAATTTCAGCTACCAAGGCCGATGTTCCCTCTCGGGGATATCAGCTGGGTTAGCAAATATCGAGCTGAAGCTCAGGAAATGTACAGTGGCTGTGTATTTTGACCGGATATTGAAAATGTATCAAAACCGTGTCCCCCATCTCCCCAAATTGACGGTCGTATTCATCCCTGACATGAGAATTTCAGCTACCGAGGTTGGTATTCCCTTTCAGGGATATGAGACCTATCAGACAATGTCGGGCTAGGGGCCGGGAATGGCACAGTGGCTGTGTATTTTGGCCGGATATCAGTAATGTATCAAAAGCCTGGCCTCTTATGACCTCAATGACCCCGTAGTCACCACAGACATAAAAATTCTCAGCTACCGAGGTTGATATTCCCTCTCGGGAATATCAGAACTGTCAGACAATGTCCGGCTAAAGGTCGAGAATGGCACAGTGGCTGTGTATTTCAAACGGATATTGGAAATGTATCAGAACCGTGACCACCTTATAACCTAACTGACGGCCATAGTCACCCCTGACATGAGAATTTAAGCTACTGAGGTTGATATTCCTTCTCGGGGACATCAGCCCTGTCAGACATTGTCGGCCTAAAGATCTAGAATGGCACAGTGGCAGTGGTTGTGTATTTTCACCGGATATTGAAAATGTATCAAAACCGTGACCCCTTATCACATAATTGACGCCGGTAGTCACCCCTGACATTAGAATTTCGGCTACTGAGGTAGATATTCCTTTTTGGGAATATCAGCCCTGTCAGACATTGTCAGGCTAAAGGTCTGAAATGGCACCGTGGCTGTGTGTTTCCGCCGGATTTTGGGAATGTATCAAAACCGCAAACCCTCATCACCAAATTGACGGTCGTAATCACCCCTGTCATGAGAATTTACAGCTACCGAGGTTGATATTCCCTCTCAGGGATATCAGTCCTATCAGACAATGTCGGGCTAGGGGTCGGGAATGGCATAGTGGCTGTGTATTTTAACCGGATATCCGGAATGTATCAATAGCGTTGCCTCTTATCAGCCCAATGACCCCGTAGTCACCACTGACATGACAATTTCAGGTACCGAGTTTGATATTCCCTCTTGGAGCTATCAGACCTATCAGACAATGTCCGGCTAAAGGCCGAGAATGGCACAGTGGCTGTGTATTTCAAACGGATATTGGGAATGTATCAGAACCGTGACCCCCTTACAACCTAACTGACGGCCGTAGTCACCCCTGGCATGAGAATTTAAGCTGCTGAGGTTGATATTTCTTCTCGGGGATATCATCCCTGTCAAACGGTATCGGCCTAAAGATCTAGAATGGCACAGTAGTTGTGTATTTTCACCGGATATTGAAAATGAATCAAAATAGTGACCCCTTGTCAGACATTGTCGGGCTGAAGGTCAGGAATGGCACAGTGGCTTTGTGTTTCCGCCGGATTTTGGGAATGTATCAAAACCGTGACCCTCTTATCACCACATTGACGGTCGTAGTCACCCCTGAGATGAAAATTTCAGCTACCGAGGTTTATGTTCCCTCTTGGGGATATCGGCTTGATTAGGAAATATCGGACTGAAGCTCGGGAAAAGTACAGTAGCTGTGTACTTGCACCAGATATTGTGAATGTATCAAAATCGTGATCGCCCTTATCACCTGACTTATGCCCGTAGTCACCCCTGACCGGAGAATCTAAGCTACCGTGGTTGATACTCTCTCCCGAAGATATCAGCCCAGTCTGAAAGTGTCGGGCTGAAGGTCGGGAATAGCACAGTGCCCGTGTATTTCCACAGGATATGGTGAATGTATCAAAATCGTTATCACCTTTTCACCTAAGTGACGCCCGTAGTCACCCCTGACAGGAGAATCTCACCTACCGAGGTTGACATTTCCTGTCGGGTATATCCGCCCTGTTAGAAAATATCGGCCTGAAGCTCAGGAATGTGTATCAGTGGCTATGTATTTCCACCAGATATTGTGAATGTATCACAATCGTGACCCCCTTATCACCTAACTCACGCCCGTAATCACCCCTGACAGGAGAATCTCAGCTATCGAAGTTGATATTCTCTCTCGGGAACATCAGCCCTGTCTGGAAATGTCGGGCTGAAGGTCGGAAATGCACAGTGGATGTGTCTTTTCACCGGATATCGGGAATGTATCAAAATCGTGACCCCTTATCACCTAACTGATCCCCGTAGTCACCCCGACAGGAGAATCTCAGCTACCGAGGTTAATATTCCCTCTCGGGGATATCTGCCCTGTCAGGAAATGTTGGGCTGAAGGATTGGAATGGCACAGTGGCTGGGTATTTCAATCGGATATTGGGAATGTATCAAAATCGTGAACCCAGTATCACCTATCAGACTCCCATAGTCACCCCTGACAGGAGACTCTCAGCTACCGAGGTTAATATTCCCTCTCGGGGATCTCAGCCCTTTCAGGAGATGTCGGGCTAAAGGTCAGGAATTGCACAGTGACCGTGTATTTCCACCGGATATTGGGAAGGTATCTATCAAAATAGTGACCCCCCCCCCCCCCCCCCCGCCTTATCATATAACTGAAGCCCGTAGTCACCCGTGACAGGAGAATCTTATCTACCGTGGTTGATATTCCCTCTCGGGGATTTTAGTCCTGTCAGGAAATGTCGGGAATGGCACAGTGGCTGTGTATTTCCACCTGATATGGGGAATGTTGTCTCCCCTGGCAGGTAAATCTCCCTCTCGGGGAGTCAGTCCTGTCAGACAATGTCGGGAGTGGCACAGTGGTTGATCATTTCCATCGGATATTGGGAATGTATCAAAATCGGGACCCCATTATCACCTAACAGACGCCCGTAGTCACCCCTGACACGAAAATCTCAGCAATTGGACATGTAAATATATTACCCTCATCACCTACCTGACGTCGTAGTCACCGCAGACATTAGAAACACAGCTCACGGGGCTGATATTCCCTCGCAGAGATGTCAGCCTTGTCAGACATTATCGGCTAAGGGCAGATCTCGCACAATGGCTGTGTATTTCACAAGCTTGTCCCATGTCACCTAACATTCGTTTTTTTCCCAGGACATGGGAATCTCGGCCGACGGGTCTGACTTTTCACAGCAGAGTAATCCACCCTGTCAAATATTGTTATACTGGATGTCTTGCCTTGCATAGTGGCAAAACGTCATGCCAATTCTATGTTATGAAACTTCGGTATTGTTCTACTCAGAGCTATAACCTCAGATACGCAATTTCGTCAGAATCGGTCGGGAATTGGAGATTTTAAAAGCTCAAGGGTGCTCAATCAAAGCCATGGTCACGTCCAAAATCAGTTTCAGTTCCATAGAAATATTCCTCGGACCGAGTAAATATTATAGGTGCAAAATTTCGTTTCGAGTACTGTAGAATACTTCTATTCATACAAAGATGACCAAAATATGTATAGACTGGCTCGCCTGCCCGACTTCCACAAGGTTTCATTGACATGACATTTTGCGAGCCAGTTGGCATTGTTTCAAGATCAAGGTCTTGTCGCAAACCCAAAACGACTTCATATTGTAGTTAGCTATGCCGTAAAAACTACTAGATCCCATATTCCGCTGAAATCAGAAGAGAAAAGACGACTAGAGGTCAAGGTTGAATATCAAGGTCGGGGTTATGTCCTCGGTCGGATTCGACTCTGCAGCATAACTCTCCTGGTCAAAGTAATATACATGGCAAGTTTCGTCCCGATCAGTTTATTGCATATCTGCACATAGACAGATCAACTAAAAACAGTTAAATGTTCGCGGTTATAACACTGGTAGCGGGATTTGTTTATCGAACATTACAAGCAAATGGTGAACGTTCGATCAATATCAAGGTTCCCGCTTTAACAATATATATAGTATAGGCCCTGACTTCGTCCGGCATGGATTGAAACAGGCAGCTGGATTGAGTTGAGCATGGTGAATCACCCCAGATACAATTGTTTTTATTGAAATTGGTCCGAAAATGGCTATTTTAGAGATGAAGGTCACAATTTCAAGGTCAAGGTCACGGCGCATGCGTAAAGTGATAGGTCCCGAACACTACCTGACGGAACGCTATATACATACCACGTTTCGGCCCGATTTGCCGAGTAATTTCGGAGACCCTTAATGCGCATGTGCCAAGACGGGCCCCTTTCATGTACGATTGTGGCAAATGACTTCCCGATGGTCCTTACACACACATCTCGGCTTTCGTCCCGATCGGCCAAGTAATTTCTAAGATTGTTACTGCGCATGCGCTAAAACGGGATCCCCGCTTCATATTGGTATTGGTAAACATCCCTGGAACCAAACTACACATGCATTCCAACTGTCGTCTCGATTGGCCTAGGGGTTTCGGGGGCTATGCGTTACAAACAAACATAGTTACTGAAATAGATGATAGACTAAAGGGGGGAGGGGTGGGTGCCCGATTTCGTCCGGGATAGAAGGTCAAGATCAGGAGGCATGCCCAGTTTGGTCCAAAATACTACCCGATCGAAGTTACATATACCAACCACGTTTCGTCCCGATTGGCCCAGCAGTTTCATGGATCGTTAATGCGCATGCGCGAAGATTGGCCCGAACCCCATGTCCGATGGTGGCAGCTCACTACCCGGTGGACCAAACACATATGTCCGAGGTTCGGTCCCGATTGGTCCAGTAGTTTATGAGGTCGTTACGGCGCATGCGGTCCCCCACTCCAGGTCCGATGGACGATAAACTCTTCATGGCCGAACTACATGCGCATGCGAAGTTTCGTCCCGCTCGGCCGAGCCGTTTCGAGGCTATAGCGAACAGACACACACACACAGACACACAAATGAGCTCAAATATATAATAAAATATATAATAAACGAACTCAAATGTACAATATAGAAGATATGTTCGCGGTTCGCGCTTATTAATTATCTCTATATCTATACGTTCGCCGTTCGCGTTTCGCTGTTCGCGTTCACCTGACGAAATTAACAATCTCTATATATATATATTTCATTTATTTTATTTTTTTCATTTTTTTTTTATTTTTTTTTTTTTATTTTTTTTTTTCAAATGTGTCTTTTAAATTTAACTCACTTGGGGCACCAGATTATACGTTACTAGTAAATACTTTTGAATGTCTTACAACAAATCCAGTTATGACTGCTTTGCGGAAGCCACGACTGGGCCTGTTGTAATATTTTTGAAATTCATCTCAATCATGACTAGAGATTAAATGCTGCTAATAATGACTAAAAAGTGATATGATGTAAAATCTTCGTCAACATGATACTGGAGTAACGTTGACGCTTGCCCCGCCGAATATCCTTGTAGCACATTTCCAGTCCAGTTATGGCTGCCCTGTAACAGCCATGGCTGATTGGGCTTGTCGAAATATATTTTTTTAAATGTATTTCTTAAATTAAACTCACATTAGTCACTGGGTTGTACGTCGGTAGTAAATATTTTTGATTGTCTTACAACGAATACAGTTATGACTGCCCGGCAGCGGCCATGACTGGGCGTGTTGAATTGTGATCACAAGCCAACTGTGAAGTTGTATATGATCACAAGCCAACTGGCAAGATAACGTTAAATTATCTGGTAATTTCTCCGATCAACCACACTTTTTGACTAATCTAAGTCGAATATATCCAGTTTACGTATTTTTCTATCAGATGTGTGGGGTTTGAATGTCTTTCAACAAATCCAGTTATGACTGCTTTGCATCAGCCATGACTGGGTTTGTTGCAATATTTTTGAAACTCATATCACTTATTAACCGAACATATCCAGTTTACTTACTTTTCTATCAGTTGTGGGAGCTTTGAATGTTTTTCAACAAATCCAGTTATGACTGCTTTGCATCAACCATGACTGGGTTTCTTGCAATATTTTGAACTCAAATCACTTATTAACCGAACATATCCAGTTTACTTACTTTTCCTCATTTGAGTAAGTTTTGAATGTGTTTCAACAAATACAGTTATGGCTGCTTTGCATCAGCCATGACTGGGTTTGTTGCGATATCTTTAAAACTCAGATCACTTATTAACAGAGATATTATGCTACTAATAAATATTATGTAGCGAGATAATGACAAATTTGTGAGAACACGATTCTAGAACAAGTTTCTGGAACGTTTCTAGAACAAAGTTGACCCATGTCCCGCGGAATATCCTCATAAAACATTCCCTCAGTTCTAGCCAGGTTTCTATGTTGTTATGAAGTTTGTGTTGCGCTATCCAACAGGGTAAGGTTAATATTTTTGTTGATCTGTCTGGTCAATCGTACTTTTTCGCTAGCTGAGCGGAATGGTGAACATATTTTCAACAAGTCCAGTTGTAGCTGCTCATCAGCAGCTTGTTGAAATGTTTTTTTCAAATATTCTTTAAATCGAACTTACTTGAGACACTGAATTATGCATTATTAGTGAATACTTTTGAATGTCTTTCAGCAAATCCAGTCATGACTGCTTTGTGGCAGCCATGGCTGGGTTTGTTGTAATACTTTTAAAATTCTAATCAAATACGACTCGTGATTAGATGTTACCAATAAATGCTATGCAGCGAGATTATGACAGATCTCTGTTCACATGATTCTTGAACAATGGTGACCCTTGCCTCGCTGAATATCCTCATAACACATTCCCTCAGATCTGCCAGGGTTCTATGGTATTATGAAGTTTGTGTGGCGCTATCCAACAGGACAAAGTTAATATCATTGGTGACCTGTCTGGTCGATCGTACTTTTCCACTAGACTCGAGACTAAGTGCTACCAATAAATATTATAAGGCGAGATAACGTAAAATCTTTGACGACAGGATCCTAGAGCAACATTGACGCTTGCCCCGCCGAATATCCTCGTAGCACATGTCTCCAGATCTGTAAAGTTATTACCAAAGAGCTTATTTTATCTCATCTTCTATTTTATCACTTCACTTTACTTTCACTTCGCTCTAGATTACTAATCCATTTTATATCTGATGATTACTTCACTATCCGGTACATGCACCTACCACCGGTAGAGGGAATCTAATGTCCCTACCTCAAAATTATACACAGTTGCATGATATTTGCGCTAGACATCTTACAACTAGTGGGATGTCCCTTTCTCCTCATTGCAGACAACTTTGTTAGAATTACATATACAGCTCGGACGTAAACAATTATTATTATTATTAGTTTTATAACTATTTTTACTATTATTATTATTACTATTTTTTATTGTTATTAGTATTAGTCATAGTCTCTATTTGTTGCAAGGTGGATGAGCATAAGGGATAAGTCCCACTTGCCTCTATACCCTTGGAACACAGCTGGAAGTCCTTCCTGGCAACTTTCGACTTTTCGTGCCGGAAGGACTTTTTTTCTTACTGAACCTACTAGTTGAAAATCGGGATTTAGACAGGGTCACTGTTTCGTTCTGGATGAGTACTCCACTATCAAGTACATACTCCTTCTATTGGTTGCGACTATATCTAATCTCTCATTAGTTATAATTGCTAAGTGCTAAGCCTTATCCTGATTGCTCTTGCTAGTAATATCCACCCAAAGTTTTATGTTGTACGACTTCGAATAAGCAATCTAAGTAGTATAGCTCGTATGTTTGAGGGATAGGTTGCAGGACTCCGGCGCAGAACCCCGGAAGTGACGTCATGTCACGTGACGTAGTGGCGCCATGTTGTGTTGTCATGGTAACCCGCGTGAGCGGCCATCTTGTGACGTCATCTCCATAGTGATACGTGGTGTTATTGCGCATGCGCAGCGCGTGTTGTTAGGGTGATACGTGTTTCCGTCGTCCATTTTTTATACTAGAGGCCGCCATCTTGGTTTCTATGGTAGCACGTGATTGGTATGTTACCAATGGCTTCTAACAAGGCAGGGGTATGTTCGGAGGGTATGTTCGATTGAACAGGGGTAAATCTGATTACCACAAACAACCCGACAATCCCTCCAAATCACCAAAATCCACCCGAAATCACCGAAATTGACTTTAGTTGATACGGATTTCCCATTTTATTGGTTTTATTGACTTAGCACGTAGTGCTATAGTACCAAGTGGTCCCCTGGGGGTGTGTTTGATTGAACAGGAGTAATGTTCTGGCTTTGAATTCGCCCAGATTCCCTTTTTGGATCCCTATCCCATGACGTGTTATTTCCCAATAAGAATAGCACGTAGTGCTATAGGACAAATTTACCCAGAATTCTCTACTTCTATCTATATATGCAATACTTTTCGTCTACCTGACCATGTTCCTTTATCCTGGAGTATACTCCAGGAGCGTAGAAGAGCCTATTATTTGGAACAACTTTGCTTATTATTACTATATTTAGCTATTCTAGTCTATTCTTGTTAGTTCTGACCCTATTCCAAGTACTCTTGTTGTTTCATTTATCTAGATCATTTATATAAATTATAACTAACCAATTAGATTGCTTGATTTCCCATAACCTGTATGCAGAGTTATCTCCCTTCTGTACAACAAAAGCCAATATCATTCCCAAAGCCAATATCATTCCCAAAGCCAATAAGCTATCGAGCAGTTACTGATAAGTCTTTGCTCGAACGACTCGAAGCTCATCGAGCAAATGAGCCTTAGAGCAATTGCTCGATTGAGTGACTCGGCATATTGCTCGAATGACTCGAAGTCCGTCGAGCAAATGAGCTATCGAGTAATTGCTCGTTCGAGTGACTCCTCGAACGACTCTTCGACTCATTTCAGTATTTGAGGATACCTATGGCCCGGCATTGTATTATTTGAGGATACGTATCGAGGACACCATTTATAGGATACTTATCTGAGGATACTATTACCTATATCACAAGGCATACCTATCCCAAATATCCCTTATAAGCTAAAGAGCAAGAGAGTAATTGCTCCATGAGCAATTGCTCGATCGACTCGAAGCTCATCGAGCAAATGAGCCTAAGAGCAATTGCTCCATGAGCAATTGCTCGAACGACTCGAAGCTCATCGAGCAAATGAGCTATCGAGTAATTGCTCGTTCGAGTGACTCCTCGAACGACTCTTAGACTCATTTCAGAAAAAAGGGATTCCATAGCCATAGGCGTTTTCAAAAAAGGATTCCACAAATGGGATTCCAAAAAGGGATTCCAAAAGTGGGATTCCGTCTTATGTCGAGTGACTCGCAACTATTGCTCGAATGACTCGAATCCCATCGAGCAAATGAGCCAACGAGCAATTGCTCGATCGAGTGACTCTCCTCGAACGACTCGACGACTCATTTCAGAAAAAAAGGATTCCATAGGCGTTTACGAAAAAGGGATTCTACAAATGGGATTCCAAAAAAGGGATTCCACAAATGGGATTCCGTTTCCATCTTGTCGCCAAAGCTCCAAGTCCACTACAGGTCTATGGTCTATCTGTCCTATCATTAGCTTCTACAACTTGTTGAAGTCTTGTTCCATTGTGGCCTTGTACCAGTACTATTGGCTTCTGTTATTCTGCCCCATATCTCATCCATTACTTCCTAGCTATATCTATCTCAGTCTCGACTATAACATTGATCAAGGTTGAATCAGATTTCCCCTGTATACATATAAAGCATTCCGTAATTGAGATTCTTATCCGAGTCCGTAAAATTTGGATTCCGTGTACATCAACACTCGAGGGTATGGAAAAGGATTAATAACACCCAATTATTATTACAAGAACCTGAACAGAGACAACCAACCACTACAAAACAACAAAGGTACAGATCCAACATAACCAAGATCGAAGTAAACATAACAAAGTGAAAGAATGTCAAACTAGTCGGATTGATCGAACTAGTTGAACAGACTGAACAGCTCTGGTCAAATACAACTACGATTGAACTGTTGAAGTCGAAGTGAACAAAGATCCAACACAACTAAGATCAAAGTGATCAAAACAAAGTGACAAAAATCGAACTGATCTGATCGAATATAACCAAACTCGAAGTTAATTGACTATTACAAATTGAACAAAGTACTGACCCATAACCCTAATGAAGGTATATATAATTAACCCCTTTGAACTGTTTGAATGAACGATAACCCTAATGAATGTATATATATAATTAAAAGCCCCTTGAAGTGAATGAATTTTTGAACCATAACCTAAATGAAGGTATTAACACTCCCTTTTGAACTAAACAAATTTTTTAACTTAATGAAAATATAGCGAAAGATGATCTGAATTAACTTAATGAAAATATAGCGAAAGATGTTCTGAATTTTTAAACTACAACCCATTGAACTAAATTCTTCTAACAGGGAAGGGGAATACCCTCGAGTGTTGATGTTAAAACACGGAATCCAAATTTTACGGACTCGGCTAAGAATCTCAATTACGGAATGCTTTATATATATACAGGGGAAATCTGATTCAACCTTGATCAATGTTATAGTCGAGACTGAGATAGGTATAGCTAGGAAGTAATGGATGAGATATGGGGCAGAATAACAGAAGCCAATAGTACTCGTACAAGGTCGCAATGGAACAAGACTACAACAAGTTGTAGAAGCTAATGATAGGACAGATAGACCATAGACCTGTAGTGGACTTGGAGCTTTGGCGACAAGATGGAAACGGAATCCCATTTGTGGAATCCCTTTTTTGGAATCCCATTTGTCGAAAACGCATGTGGCTATGGAATCCCTTTTTTTTTTGAAATGAGTCGTCGAGTCGTTCGAGGAGTCACTCAATCGAGCAATTGCTCGTTGGCTCATTTGCTCGATGGGATTCGAGTCGTTCGAGCAATAGTTGCGAGTCACTCGACATAAGACGGAATCCCACTTTTGGAATCCCTTTTTGGAATCCCATTTGTGGAATCCTTTTTTTGAAAACGCCTATGGCTATGGAATCCCTTTTTTCTGAAACGAGTCTAAGAGTCGTTCGAGGAGTCACTCGAACGAGCAATTACTCGATAGCTCATTTGCTCGATGAGCTTCGAGTTGGTCGAGCAATTGCTCATGGAGCAATTGCTCTTAGGCTAATTTGCTCGATGAGCTTCGAGTTGTTCGAGCAATTGCTCATGGAGCAATTGCTCTTAAGCTAATTTGCTCGATGAGCTTCGAGTCGATCGAGCAATTGCTCATGGACAATTACTCTCTTGCTCTTTAGCTTATAAAGGATATTTGGGATAGGTATGCCTTGTGATATAGGTAATAGTATCCTCAGATAAGTATCCTATAAAAGGTATCCTCGATAGGCATCCTCAAATAATACAATGCCGGGCCATAGGTATCCTCAAATACTGAAATGAGTCGAAGAGTCATTCGAGGAGTCACTCGAACGAGCCATTACTCGATAGCTCATTTGCTCGACGGACTTCGAGTCATTCGAGCAATATGCCGAGTCACTCGATCGAGCAATTGCTCTAAGGCTCATTTGCTCGATGAGCTTCGAGTCGTTCGATTGCTCGAACGACTCGAAGCACATCGAGCAAATGAGCCTTAGAGCTTACCAGTAACTGCTCGATAGCTTATTGGCTTTGGGAATGATATTGGCTTTGGGAATGATATTGGCTTTTGTTGTACAGAAGGGAGATAACTCTGCATACAGGTTATGGGAAATCAAGCAATCTAATTGGTTAGTTATAATTCATATAAATGATCTAGATAAATGAAACAACAAGAGTACTTGGAATAGGGTCAGAACTTACAAGAATAGACTAGAATAGCTAAATATAGTAATAATAAGCAAAGCTGTTCCAAATAATAGGCTCTTCTACGCTCCTGGTGTATACTCCAGAATAAAGGAACATGGTCAGGTGGACGAAAAGTATTGCATATATAGATAGAAGCAGAGAATTCAGGGTAAATTTGTCCTATAGCAATACGTGCTATTCTTATTGGGAAATAACACGTCATGGGATAGGGATCCAAAAAGGGAATCTGGGCGAATTCAAAGCCAGAGCATTACTCCTGTTCAATCAAACACACCCTCAGGGGACCCCTTGGTACTATAGCACTACGTGCTAAGTCAATAAAACCAATAAAATGGGAAATCCGTATCAACTAAAGTCAATTTCGGTGATTTCGGGTGGATTTTGGTGATTTGGAGGGATTGTCGGGTTGTTTGTGGTAATCAGATTTACGCCTGTTCAATCGAGCATACCCTCCGAACATACCCCTGTCTTGTTAGGAGCCATTGGTAACATAGCAATCACGTGCTACCATAGAAACCAAGATGGCGGCCTCCAGTATACAAAATGGACGACGGAAACACGTATCACCTTAACAACACGCGCTGCGCATGCGCACTAACACCACGTATCACTATGGAGATGATGTCACAAGATGGCCGCTCACGCGGGTTACCATGACAACACAACATGGCGCCACTACGTCACGTGACATGACGTCACTTCCGGGGTCCTGCACCGGGGTCCTGCAATCTATCCCTCAAACATACGAGACATACTACTAATCTACCCCTACATAAACACTCAAGTTATTTTGCATATATTTTATTACTCCCATCTCTTTTTTAGTGTCTTTTGTAACTTTTACTTTCAAGTCTAAAGATCTAACACTCTTTACTCTAGATTACATTACTTCTTTTCACGCCAGCTTGAATACATTTCGCCTCCAATGCTACAATTATATTCCATGTGCTCACTCGAACAATACCGTGCTCGGATAGGAAATTACAACCTTGCAGTTTATTCGAGCAGCTTAAGGAATTGCCTGCCGAAAGATAGATTTATATGCATCGACACGCGAGGGTATGGAAAGGGATTGATAACACTTAATGACTACAAGACTCTGAACAGATACAACCAACCACTACAAAACAATTAAATACAGATCCAACAGAACCAAGATCGAAGTAAACAAAACAAAGTGATAGGAGGTCAAACTAGTCGGATTGATCGAACTAGTTGGACAGCATGAACAGATCTGATCAAATAAAGCCAAGATGGAAGTGAACAAAACAAAGTGAACAAAGTTTAGAACTATAACCCCTAAATATAACCCTCTTGAACTGTTTGAATGAACTCTAACCCTAATGAAGGTATTAACACCCTTTGAACTGAATGAATGAACTATAACCCTAATGAAGGTATATATAATTAACCCTCTTGAACTGTTTGAATGAACTATAACCCTAATGAATGTATTAACACCCTTTGAACTGAATGAATTTTAAACTTAATGAATTTTAACTGAATGAACTACAACCCATTGAACTGAATTCTTCTAACAGGGAATGGGAATACCCTCGAGTGTCGATGAAAAAACACGGAATCCAAATTTTACGGACTGGGCCACTTACGGAATGCCTTATATGTATACAGGGAAAATCTGATTCAACCTTGATCAATGTTATAGTCGAGACTGAGATAGGAATAGCTAGGAAGTAATGGATGAGATATGGGACAGAATAACAGACGCCAATAGTACTGGTACAAGGCCGCAATGGAACAAGACTACAACAAGTTGTAGAAGCTAATGATAGGACAGATAGACCATAGACCTGTAGTGGACTTGGAGCTTTGGCGACAAGATGGAAACGGAATCCCATTTGTGGAATCCCTTTTTCGAAAACGCCTGTGGCTATGGAATCCCTTTTTCTGAAATGAGTCGTTCGAGGAGTCACTCGATCGAGCAATTGCTCGTTGGCTCATTTGCTCGATGGGATTCGAGTCATTCGAGAAATAGTTGCGAGTCACTCGACATAAGACGGAATCCCACTTTTGGAATCCCTTTTTGGAATGCCATTTGTAGAATCCCTTTTTTGAAAACGACTATGGCTATGGAATCCCTTTTTTCTGAAATGAGTCTAAGAGTCGTTCGAGGAGTCACTCGAACGAGCAATTACTCGATAGCTCATTTGCTCGATGAGCTTCGAGTCGATCGAGCAATTGCTCATGGAGCAATTACTCTCTTGCTCTTTAGCTTATAAGGGATATTTGGGATAGGTATGCCTTGTGATATAGGTAATAGTATCCATAAGATAAGTATCCTATAAAAGGTATCCTCGATAGGTATCCTCAAATAATACAATGCCGGGCCATAGGTATCCTCAAATACTGAAATGAGTCGAAGAGTCGTTCGAGGAGTCACTCGAACGAGCAATTACTCGATAGCTCATTTGCTCGACAGACTTCGAGTCATTCGAGCAATATGCCGAGTCACTCGATCGAGCAATTGCTCTAAGGCTCATTTGCTCGATGAGCTTCGAGTCGTTCGAGCAATGACTTATCAGTAACTGCTCGATAGATTATTGGCTTTGGGAATGATATTGGCTTTGGGAATGATATTGGCTTTTGTTGTACAGAAGGGAGATAACTCTGCATACAGGTTATGGGAAATAAAGCAATCTAATTGGTTAGTTATAATTTATATAAATGATCTAGATAAATGAAACAACAAAAGTACTTGAAATAGGGTCAGAGCTAACAAGAATAGACTAGAATAGATAAATATAGTAATAATAAGCAAAGCTGTTCCAAATAAAAATAGGCTCTTCTACGCTACTGGAGTATACTCCAGGATAAAGGAACATGGTCAGGTAGACGAAAAGTATTGCATATATAGATAGAAGCAGAGAATTCTGGGTAATGACCAAAGGAACGTGTCTTTTAATGGGAAAAACGTCGTGGGATAGGGATCCAAAAAGGAATTCTGGGGGAATTCTAAGCCAGAACATTACTCCTGTTCAATCGAACGCACCCCTTATACACCCTTAGTACTATAGCACTACGTGCTAAGTCAATAAAACCAATAACATGGGAAATCCGTATCAAATAAGGTCAATTTCGGTGATTTTGGGTGGATTTTGGTGATTTGGGGGATTGTCGGGTTGTTTGTGGTAATAAGATTTACTCTTCTACAAAGGAACATACCCCCGAACATACCCCTGTCTTGTTAGAAGCCATTGGTAACATAGCAATCACGTGCTACCATAGAAACCAAGATGGCGACCTCCAGTATACAAAATGGACGACGGAAACACGTATCACCCTAACAACACGCGCTGCGCATGCGCACTCACACCACGTATCACTATGGAGATGACGTCACAACATGGCCGCTCACGCGGGTTACCATGACAACCAAACATGGCGCCACCAGGTCACGTGACATGACGTCACTTCCGGGGACCCCTGCGGGGTCCCCCCAATGAGGCACGTTCGGGTACATGATATACTACTCATATCAGCATCCATCGAAAAAGCTAGAGACACGTCAGTTGGTGACCTAATTATCAAGGGTGATTTCAACGATAACCAAATGGCTTCCCCAAGAGGTGGCTTCTCTGAAATAACAATTACTTTAACCTCAGACAGCTTGTGAGTGAACCAACATGCTTTACTGAGACATCCGCTTCATTGTTAGATCTCTTTGCTGTCAGTGACACAATCAACATGAAAACATGTGAAGTCCTCGAACCAATTATTCCAGACATGACCCGCTATCACTGCCCAATTTCAATTGAAATCGAATTTTTGAAACCAAACCCTCCTTCTTTCAGGAGGAGGATATGGCTTTACTCCCAGGTTAACTATGATGTATTGAACGAGGCTTTCTCTAGCACTGACCGGAACTCCGTCTTTGATGTTTCATGTCTCGATACCATAGTTACCAATCTCACTGACAAAATACTCGATACTGCATCCAAACATATACCCAACAAATTTATTACTTCGAGAATGGATCAACCGAAATGGATGCATAATGAAATAAGACTATTAATGAGACAGAGAAAACGTCTGTATCGCATTGCCAAATGTGCCAATTTCTCATACGCCTGGGCCAAATACAAACCTAAACGGAATGAGGTTGTATCGGCCATCAGGAAGGCCAACGCCCAGCATTTTTCAAAAATCCAGTCCACATTGAGCAGCAATAAAACCCCAGCATCACTGTGGTGGAAAACCCTAAAAACGCTAATCGGTAGTGGTAACGCAACAGGAATCCCCACCCTGATTCATCGAAACAAAATTTATTCTTCAAGTGTCCAGAAAGCTGAAGTGTTCAATGAATACTTCTGTTCCATCTCTACATGCTTCCTTACCAGATCCACCAGCCCATGTTTCTCAAACACATTGGTGGTATCACCCTACATTGCAGTGATGTGTATGCCGCAATGAAGGCGATAAAGGTGTCCGAGGAGTCTGGTCCCGATCAAATAAGCCCGTGTCTTCTAAAAGAATGTAAATCCTCTCTCTGCGAACCACTCTCAATCTTATTCAATATGTTACTGAATAATTCATACTTTCCTTCATTATGGAAAAAAGCAAATGTCTAGCCAATCCTAAAAAAACAACCTTCAGATACAGTCACTAATTATCGCCCGATATCGTTGATCAGTTGTGTTGGTAAATTATTTGAAAAATGTGTCTTCAAACGCTTGTGTCAGTTTTTGAGCGAAAATAATGTCCTTAGTCAATTTCAGTCAGGTTTTACACCTAGAGATTCAACCGTCCTCCAACTGACTGACATTTATGATGAATTCTGTCGCTCGCTTGATGAAGGCAAAGAGGTTAGGGTGGTTTTCTGTGATGTCAGTAAGGCGTTTGACAAGGTATGGCATGCTGGTCTTATCCACAAGCTGGAGAGTATTGGTATTTCAGGAGAACTTTTTCTATTTCTAAAATCGTATCTTGCGGAAAGGTCGCAGCGTTATGATAGCCTCGGAGTCATCTTCATGGAGACCCCCTTAATGTCGGTGTACCCCAGGGGTCTATACTTGGACCGTTACTGTTTTTGATATACATAAACGATATAACCAGCGACTTATTCAACAGTATTCGCCTCTTCGCAGATGATACGTCCTTATATCTAATTATTGAAAACCCAGAGCAAGCCGCGGTCATAATCGATAACGATTTGGCTACAATCGAGCATTGGGCCAAAACATGGTTGGCCGAGTTCAATCCCAACAAAACTGAAAGTATGTGTATATCACGTAAAAGCAACCCCAACTCCCACCAACCTTTATATTTAGGTAACTCACGGATATCGGAAGTTCGTGACCATAAACACTTAGGACTCATACTAAATAGTACATGCACATGGAACAACCACATTGACCACATATTCTCCAAAGCCTGGTCTCGCTTTGACTTGCTGAGGAGGCATAAATTTAACCTTGATCGTAGTGTCCTGGAAAACATATATTTTGCCTTTATTGGGCCATTTCTTGAATACGCGGACACTGTCTGTGATAATTGTTCTGTGACCAACGTCGTGGAACTCGAAAAAAGTACAAATAGCAGCGGCAAGAATTATCACCGGAGCAACATTTAGTGTCAGTAAGTCTTTGTTATATTCTGAAACACGGTGGGAATCCCTGCAAGAAAGACGCCAAAAACATAAACTAATTCAGTTCTTCAAAATGTATCATCACATGTCACCTCCATATATTTCCAACAAAGTTCCCCCACTTATCTCCTGGACGAATTCATCACGTAGTCTCCAAACTAGTCAAAACCACCGAGTTCCTTTTTGCCGAACGCAATTGTATCAATCTTCTTTTATCCCCAGTGTTACTGACCAGTGGAATAAGTAGCCGGTACCTGTCCGCGAGAACTCATCATTGATTAACTTTAAAACTTTTCTCAGTAATGGTAACCAAAGACCACCAAGGTTCTATAGTAACGCAAAATCTCGTAGGGCTGACATATATCATTGTAGGCTGAGGTTGCGTTGTAGTAGTCTTAATTCCCACCTTTTCGACAGTCACTTATCAACCAGTCCCTCCTGTCAGTGTGGTGAACTTGAAACTACTGTTCACTTTTTTCTTTCATTGTCCTTTGTTCTCAAACGCTCGTAATTATACAATTAATCTACTCCCATATGTAGCTGATACATCCACACTTCTATTTGGCTCTGAATTCTTGAATAACGATGACAACCGCCTTATTTCCGAAGTTGTCCATGACTTCATTTTATCAAGCAAGCGATTTCAGTAAGTTGAAACTCAATACTACGCCCCCATCCCCACTCTACGTGGGAAAGTCAGCACTGAAATAGTGATTATTCACTGCATCAAACAGGTATTGTTTAGCTGGCATAATAGGACCCATTCGACGATTGCCTGTTGTGGAATACCCCCTCACGCCTTCAATCATTTAACACCTCGAGGTTTATTTACGCCTATTTACGCCTATTTACGCCTAATTCGCTATAAAATGAACCAAAAGTAAATAAGTTGCCTACCTGCGATTCTCTTGAGTGTTAAATCTATTTAATATATATTCAACATGTATCTCGTCTGTATTAACTCTGATTTATTCCCAAGATATTGTAGGGTAAACACATTATTACCATCTGTGTGTATGTGAAAGGTGTGTGTTGGAATCTTGCTCCGGTTTCTGGAGATAGATCGTGACTTGTTTTAGACTCGTCGTGAGCTGTCCTTGGAGGCCCGATTGTGACTTCGATACGTGCTATTTTGCATCCGCATAATGGTGATAATCTCTGTGTATCAAGTATTCAAGCTGTTTTCAACATATTAGTTTCTTTTCTTTTTTCCTTTTATCTTTTCTGTTTATTAGTGCTTCTTTCTTCTCTCTTCGTTCTTCCTTTCTTTTCTCATTGAAGTTTAAACATTTCCACAAGTCGTTGCCTGGCGGTCGAGGTGCTTCCCTCTGCCTCGCATCTGCTCTGATGTGACGCTTAACCTATTCTCCACTTGACCTCCGATTGAAGCAATTAATTTGTAACTTAATTTATAATGGAGGGAGGGTCTCGGCTGTCTTGCGACGGCACGTGGGCTCTTCTGTTGATCTCTACCACCTGCAGGAGTAAGTTATAATTTGTCAGGGAGACGACTTACATAAGCTTCAGCTTTCTGTCGAATCCCTCCTATACGTAGTAATCTATTTTCCATGTTTTGTGTATACAATTGTATCTAGTGCTGTTCAGAATTTTTTGCTACCCTTCTGTTATTGTGATATGTATACACATGGCAATTATTGAATAAATGCTGTTTAAACTAATTATTTCACGTAACCAGTCCCGTCAAGCGATTACTCTCTGTGTATTTATTTCATGCCTCTTTTTAACAAGAATAACATTTGTCGATTATTGTTTTTTTTTCCAACCTCATACACATAGTTACCCCTTTCTTTAAAGGGAAGAGCATACACGTATTGTTTTGAAAATAGTTCATGCACTTAGTTACGCCTCTCTTTTAGAGAAATAGCGTGCGCGCATTGTTTTGTACCTATTTCGTGCTCCTGGTTACGCCCCTCTTTAACAGGAATAACGTACACGTATTGTTTTGTATTTATTGCGCGCACTTAATTATGCCTCTCGTTTAGAGGAATAACGCAGACCTGCTGTTTTGTATTTATTTCGCGCACTTAGTTTCGCCTCTCCTTTTCATAACCTGTTCAATCCGTGATGCATCAATTTTAGAGAAAGTATAAAAATGGCCCCCTTCAATGACCAGATGACAAAATGCACAACAAATGGTTCTGAAGGATCAGCAATAATTTAATCCTGTAATAAATAAAGGGTTGTAGGTTTGATTTTTAACCCTTATGGTGTACAAAATCCAACAGCGCGTTTATACTTTTGTACGTCTTGTGGCGTGCGAAATCAAACAGCGCGTTGATACTTTGTGGTCATTTGATTTGTTATTATTTTCGATTTTTTAAAGTTTTAATCTCAGTTCCTCTTTTCTTCCGAATAGTGCTCAGTGACAACCGTTGAGCCAAATGTTATCGCAGCTTTAAATACTATTGTCCCTGTATCAGCAAGCATCGCGTCTTCTGATTGGTCAAAGTGACCGAAACAAATAGCCATGGTATCGGCTATCTTCAAACATGCGGGTGATAAGAGCGCGCGCCGTTGTTCCCCGTTTGTCACTCGAGAAATATCCAGGTGATAAAAATAACCTTTGACCCCGACTGGGTAACATCGATTGCAGAAGCTCCTATTAGAATTGTTAAGTTATATCCAACTTATTGTCGTATTGTAGTGAATAATAATATAAATTAAATTAATTTGACCTACCTCTTACAAAATTCAATGACTGCGGCTCAGTTCAAAATCTTCAAGCTTAAACCCACGTGGAGACTGAAATTGTGAGACATCGTTCCCGAAATTCAAAATGCCACCTTCCCTGTTCCATGTCCAGCGTCGTTTTAAGTGAATATTTAAGTTTTTCTCCCAAAGACATGAATAAAACACACAACACAACACATCTAACATGCTGAAGCTTGTTCCATTGAAATACAATACACTCTGGAAGGCTGAATTTACACGGTTTTAAAACTTTTTCAACGAATTCAAATTCACCAAAGTGAAAAACTTCTCCATGTGTGACCTGGTTTATAAACAACGATTCGGAAATAGACTCGGTCTATTTATAGTTTTGCTGTGACGTTTGTTTCGCTGATCGGTTCAAAACCTGAGGCTCAGTGTGGGGTTTAAACTTCGTCGCCTGAGTGTTAATGTGGGATCATATTTTACATCTCGGCATTATTTCTGTGTTAGGTGGCGGGACAAAATCGTTATCTCGGGCAACATCCAGGGTACATAGAGATTTAATACCTGGATGTCTCCTTTTCAACCATTCGGCTTGCGCCTCAAAGGCTGAAAACCGACATCCAGGTATTAAATCTTCATGTACCCTGGATGTTGCCCGAGATAACTTATAATATAATCCTGATGTCAAGCCTTCTAAACTGGTTGAGTTCTAGAAGCCACTATCAGGGCTTTCAAAAAATGATGATACCAGAGCAAAAGCCAACCTTTTCCTTGCTTATATTTCATATTCAGTCAAACGCAAATAATATTTTGGTTATATAAATTTGTTTTATTACAAATTATTGGAGAGTGCCTGTGGGCACCCTCCAATAATTTGTAATAAAACAAGGTTTGAATAACAAATTCAGACCACCAAAAATAATCTAGCTCTCAACCAGTTAATCACTAATGTGAAAAATATCTTGTTATTTGTAGTTTCTGACGTTTGACATCGCATTTTGAAAAACGTTGAAGAAACTGAATTCCCAGGGATGCTTGAACGTCGGGATAATTAAAGTCTCAAAGGGTTAAAGAAAATCTCTACAAATACGAAATAGTTTCATCCAATTTGCTTCAAGTCATATTCTCTAGAGCGATACCATTCCAGATTTCAGTGCAGGAAAGTTTGTTTGTGTGAATTTTAGAAACCTAAATTAGTGTTCAACCGATGATCGGAACCGGCCACCATAATCGGCCGATTGTGGGCAATCGGATGACAACGGCAACGGCTCCTGGAATATCGGTTCAACCGATTGTTGCCAAGCATTTTGAGATAATTCATTAACCGCATTTTATTCTCTTCTGCAATTGTTTAATTGTTAATGTAAAATGATACCATTCAATAAAGTTGAGAAACAACACCAATGTGTATTCTTAATCTCTCTAGACGCCCCGTTACGGGACATACAAGTTAAACAACATGCAAAGCTTACAACTGGGCGAAATCGCTAGTTCATACCGGAAAAGTGACGGTTACACTCCATTGACTCAGGCAGAAGTAAAATTACCAGTCGCACGCACTTGGGCGGTAAACGTGGCTCTGAGAGCCACGTTTACCGCCCAAGTGTGCGCGACTGGTAATTTTATTCCGACCCCAGTCAACGAAGTTTAACAACGAAAAATGTTCAGTTTAATGTAGTTTTTTCGAGCATCCACTTGTCCTAGTGCACGGTATTACAATCGGAATCGGCATCGGAATCGGCCGATTGAGAGCTCAAATAACCGGTAATCGGTCAACGACCATTTTTGGTAATCGGTTGAACACCAACCTAAATATAAACAGAAGTTAAATATTATTATTCTTCATTTTGTTTGTTGGGTTTAACTACACATTCAACTGTGAAGGTCATATCATATCGGATGCCAACTTATCCGACACTTTTACCAAGGCGAAAGCTGAAGAAAATAATAAAATCTGTTCGTTAACATTTGTGCATAGCGCTAGCCGTTAGGTTAGATATATGACTTTTTGTCACAGTAATAATACGGACCATACCATTCATAATAGCCTTAACCACCCCGATTCTATCCACAACCACCCTCTACTACTCAATATGATTCGAATTTATTCAAGAAGTAATACAGGTCATACTACCCATAACAACCGTAACTACACCGATTCTATCCACAGCTACCCTCTTCTGATCTATATGACTCGAATTTATCCAAGAAGTAATACACATCATACAACACGACCCCGTGGACTAGTCACTTCCCACAGCAATAATATTAGATTGCAAACACAAATTATAGGAACAATTATCAAAAATTTAATTAATGAAGCACCGGGTACAACCCGGTGCTTCATTAATTAAAATTTCGCTGCTGATGATTTTTATTTCCTGGTAAATGCATGCGAGGACATCACCGCCCATATGTGGATTATGACCACTCCATGGTGACTGTACTGCAGATCAGCTTAAAAGCACAAAGCAAATTTCCATAAGTCGGTCAATAAAGAAACAGCCATCACCAAGTTGGCCTGTACCCAGAGGAATGTGTTGAATTTTTCAATTTTGTATTTGGATCCACAAAAAGCACACAAAAGTTAATTGAAATTTCATGACTATTGTTCAATTTATCACATAAACAAACTTCTGGATTAACAAATGGATGGATGGAACACCAATCATCACAGAATTGAAATGCCTCAATCAATCATGATCACTCATATGTAAGTTTATTGGATAAGAGGCAGCTAGAAGAAGACTCAAACACTATCTTCATGACGGACAATGCATAACAAAGAAAAAATGATAACTGCTGTAGCTTCCCTGACTTTCCATCAGGCAAGCTAAAAACAAAAGGAAATTTTAACTCTAATGTTCTATTATGCATTTAATTTACCACCTACTTCTGTTTTCAAACTGAAAAAGCATTCTGAAGAAGGGTCCTCTGCAATCATTTTACGATGCCACCGTCTTCTTCTGACAAGATCTAAGGTTCCATGGCGACTTCACTGTACTATCCATAATAATCATAACTACTTCGATGCTACCCACAGCTACCCTCTTCTAATCGAAATGACTTGAATTTATCCCAGAGGTAATACAGATCAAACAACTTAAAATGGCTATAACTGCACCGCTTCTGTCTACAGCTACCCTCTACTATTCAACATAATCCGATTTTATCCAAGAGGTAATGCAGATCATACCATTCATAATAATCGTAACTACTCCGACTGTAGTAGGGACGCTAGGAGTATTGGGCCACCCCTCTTCTGGCGAGCCGTCATCCCCACCCCGGTGAGCCCCAACCCCGCCGAGCTACTAGCCATGTTCACCATCTTCACCGGACCGCGCCGAATCCCGATGGATCCACCACTGCTGCTGACGTAAGTGCACACACCCTCCATTATGAAGGCCAAGGTCAGCCATGCTAATCCTCTGATGACGGTAGGGGAGGGATGGGAATGTATATTAAAGGGGGTTTAGCCTACAGAGTGCGAAAAGACCTCTCAGTTTTTATCCCTCATATTCTCGAATCACTCTTTGTTGAAATTAAATATAACAATAGTAATAAAATAGTTGGTGTCATTTATAGACCGAACACAGCACCCAAAGCTCATATAAATATCTTTCTATCCAAACTAAATGAAATAAATGATATTTTAAACGCAGAAAACAAAAAGGCGTACATCATGGGCGACTTCAGTTTGGATCTGCTGAAAACATCTACTCACAACAAAACAGAAGAATTTGTCAATCTCATGTTCAGCGAAGGATTTTTATCATATGACTATGACATTTTTACCCTAAATATCACTACTGTTTGAGGATGTTTTCCAAACTGTTGTATCACACCGGGTGAGATTTTTCCGGATCAAAAGTCCATATCACACGCTTACGGAAATCAAAAATCCATATCACACTCCCACAGAAATATCCGAGAGTTTCCGTGAATAGTTTTCGTAACTAGGGAAGTCGTTGTTGTTTCGTCTGCTATTTTGTAACCGGCTTTTCATCGCATATTAATTAAAATGGCAAATTTGGGTGAATTTGACATCGAAACAATGTCATATGATAAACATATCATCATAACAGTGTGTTGATCCGTGTCGTCGCATCACGTCTAGTTGAGGTGGCCAGATTTTCGGATCACACGAGCTGCCGCAGGCAGCTCGTGTGATCCGAAAATCTGGCCACCTCAACTCGACGTGATATTACGACGCGGATCAACACACTGTTATGATAATATCTATTTATCACATATTGCAAAGCCTGCGAGGGTGACTAGCCATTCTGCCACTATTATTGGTCGTATCTTTTCTAACAGTCTTTCATCTCACACACTTTCCGGTATAATTATTTCTGACGTCTCTGACCATTTTGGAATCTTTCATGCCGAAATAAGTTCCAAGACAACCAGTACCCAACATATATTTCCGAAAATAATCATAAACACTGAAAGTATTGCTGAATTCAAAACACTCCTCTCACAAAGTGATTTCTCTCCTGCCATGCAGTCTACCTCTCCAAATATGGCATATGATACATTCCGGGATATTTATATGAATGTTTACCACTCTGCTTTTCCCTGAAGAACTTTCGCCCAAAGAAGACGTTTATTAAAAAGCAACCCTGGATGACCAAGGGACTTGCCATATCCTCTAACAACAAATTGATGTTTTATCATAAAAAACTCAAATCCCCAAACGATCAAAATATTTTAATCTTCATGACGAAAAGAAAATAGGGATGAAATCAGTGGAATGTAACAGGAATGGTGAAGTGAAACAAAAGCTTGCGTTTCTTCTTTTGAAAGTGAAGGCCTGTAGCAAAAGAAGTTGTCGGAACAAAAGTGATTGTTGTTACAAAAGTGTGTGGCATGAAATTATTATTAACCTCCCTTGCAGAGATATAGAGGATACTTACTATGTTTATTTATTTATTTATTTATTTATTTATTTATTTATTTTTTGATGTTTAAGGTCACATACGTATGCACAATGGCTAATCATGACCGTGGCAGGTTTACGGGTAGAGGAAGCCAGAGTACCCGGAGAGAACCACCGAGCAACGACGAGCAGCTGCCAGCTCCCCAACATCGTAACTCCGCACTGCAGCACAGGCAGGGTTAGACTGGTTGAAGACATGCGCACCATCGACGTTCAGTACGCCTTAGTACACGGCGTCATCGCGCCCCCATGTGGACAATCGGGGTTAAGCGCCTTGCCCAAGGACACAACGCGGGAGTCCGAATCGATCGCTCAGACGGTCACCCATCCGAGGATTAGCAGGGCTCGACGTTGCTTAACTTCGGTGATCTGACGAGAGCAGGTTATCTCAACGCCACCGCGCCCCCCACTTACTGTGTTTGAGTGGGCACCAGACTTATTTTATTCGTCACTGTAAGGAATTCTAAGTTTTTTTTCTAGCGGCTTTAGCAACGAAGGAAAAGTTATCTTTCCTTGCTGTGACAAATGAGATAATTCTGGCGCCTACTCAAAAACAAAACGCACCGAACAGTCGTCGTGGCCTGGTCGTAATCCACGCATGGGCACTGATGCCCACCCATGTGTTTACCAAGCAATAAAAATTATAATCAGGAAAATTTTAATTAACCCTTTACCTAACCTGAAAAGCAGACGACACTTGCAAAAATAATTCTTGAATAACTATTTTTTTCATATTTTGTCTCAAAAACATAGGTTATGACCCCTCGTTGGAACGAGCTCGACGAGCTCGTTCCAACGAGGGGTCATAACCTATGTTTTTGAGACAAAAAATGAAAAAAATAATGAAAATTAATTGGCGATTTTTGAGAACAGCGCTGGCCGGTTTTGACCGTTACGTTAGGTAAAGGGTTAATGAAGCATTAATTAAATTTTTGACGATTATTCTTATAATTAGTGTTTTGAATTAGAGATTAATCTTATAATATTATTGTGTCAGTGAAAATATTGCCCACCCGTGGAAAGTAACCAGTCCATGATGGCCGTACTTAATCTT
Source organism: Pictodentalium vernedei (assembly GCA_031216915.1). Lineage (NCBI taxonomy): Eukaryota > Metazoa > Mollusca > Scaphopoda > Dentaliida > Dentaliidae > Pictodentalium > Pictodentalium vernedei. The sequence goes on from CM062295.1 coordinate 742,520,198, forward strand.
TTTATCATATGCGTTGCGATGTTTTAAATGCAAATGAAACAGGTTTTAATTTTAATTAAAAGACCCAAAGGCGAAAACGCACAATGATGTCGATTAAAACTAATTAAGTCATAAGTGGCACTTCCGGAGAGATTATAAGTTATCTCGGGCAACATCCAGGGTACATGGAGATTTAATACCTGGATGTCGGTTTTCAACCATGAGGCGCAAGCAGAATGATTGAAAAGGAGACTCCATGTATTAAATCTCCATGTACCCTGGATGTTGCCCAAGATAACGATTTTGTCCCGCCACCTAATACGGAAATAATGCCGAGATGTAAAATATGATCCCACATTAACACTCAGGCGACGCAGTTTAAACCCCACACTGAGCCTCAGGTTTTGAACCGATCAGCGAAACAAACGTCACAGCAAAACTATAAATAGACCGAGTCTATTTCCGAATCGTGGTTATGAACAACTCAGCAATCCACTATTCCCATCCGAAATCCTTGATCTAATAATCGTCAGCGACTCTTTGATAAACCACATAGACGACGACTGGGTCGGCGATGATGATCTAGGCAGCTACCACCTCCCGGTCCATGCCTCAATCCTACTAGGCAACGGCCCTCTCAGGTACCCCCCCCCCCCCCCCACCCTCCGCAGGAATTTTAGAAAAATCAATTGGAACCTCTACCGCGACATCATCAATGCCAAACTTACAAACAGCTCCCCATCAAGTGCGACTGAGCTCGAAGCCCAGTGCGACGGCATAGAAAAAATCATCAACTCAACCCTAAACGAAATATGTCCAAAAGAAGAAGTGCGCCCCTGGAGAAATACTATCTCGGGCGACGCACTTTCACTAATCAAAACCAAACGAAAAGCTCTTCGCGCTCTAAAAACCGAAACTGACCTCATTAAGAAAGCTGACCTAAAAAAAACATACAACCGCCTTCATGGCGAGGTTAAAAAAGCCCTCCAAGCTGAAAAACAAGCCAATTGGGAAATGGTGACAGCCAACCTAAATGGGGTCAAGGATGCTAAAAAATTCTGGGACTCTTTCAAAACCCTAACTGGGCAAAAAAACAAAAGCAGTAAAGCTGCAGCCAAACCCCTCAAAAAGGGAGATGGCTCCTTCACGCGCACCGACAAGGACAAGGCTGACACTTTTGCGGACCTCCTTAGAAAAACGCATCGCCCGTATCAAGGTCCGGGCAACGATGATGCCATCATAAACGCCATTGATGACTTCACCAATGAACACCCGGACATCTACCGTGACCCCAAATTCGATAACGAGCCAGAAGATGGGGATGACGATGACCTCGTCACCGCCATCACCAATGAAGAAATCATCAACATCATAAAAAAATGTAGAAATTCTTCCTCGCCCGGGGAGGATGAAGTGAGTTACAAAATTCTAAAACAAAGCCCAAACTCCCTAATCGACAAACTCAATAAACTGTTCAAAGCTTGCCTCACCCATGGCTACTTTCCAAAATGTTGGAAAATAGGCTAGCCATTGGTGTCATGATACCAAAACCTGACAAAGACCTCTCCGATCCGGCCGGTTACCGCCCAATCAGCCTCCTCAGTTGCATTGTTAAGGTATTTGAACGAATCCTTACCAATCGACTGAGGGGGCACCTCGAAGACAACTAGTTTTTCAATAAATGGCAAAGAGCGTATAGAAACCGCAAAGAAGGCATCGAGCATGTCTACCGCCTAGTCACCCAAATGAAAACCGCGATTGACAATCAACAAATTGGCGCGGCTGTTCTGCTAGACATCGAAAAAGTATTCGACTCTGTATGGCACAACGGAATGCGCCTCAAATTATCAAAAATGAAACTCCCAATGAAACTACTTAGACTACTCTCCTCCTTCCTAAATGATCGTGAAATTAAAGTCAGAGTTAACAATGAAATGTCCGACAGTGTCCCCCTAGAAGCAGGCACTCCGCAAGGGTCTGTCCTCAGCCCCCTCCTGTACATCATCTACGTCAACGATCTTAAATTCACCGAGGATCGCGTACAAGTCTCACAATTCGCGGACGATAAGGGCCTCTGGGACTCTAATAGCACGGCCTATTTACTCCAAAAACATCTGCAACGTGCTGTCGACGACCTAGAACACTGGTGTGCCAAATGGAGAATAAAACTGAACGTCAATAAAACCCAACGAATCACCTTTACCCACAAAACGAAGAACCGTGACTTTGACCTCAAGCTAATGGATAAAGTCCTCCCAGAATGCAAAGAGGCGAAATTCCTCGGGATCACCATTATCAAAAACTGTCCTTTAATAAACACACCGACGATATGGCGAAAAAAGCAACCAACGCATTAACTTACTGAAAATGCTAAAGGGAACCTCCTGGGGAGCCAACCAGTCCACCCTACTCAATCTATACAAAGCCTTTGTGCGCCCAGTGCTCGAATACGGGGCAATCATCCTAACTGACCTCAATTAAACTAATATGGAAAAACCCCAGAAGGTCCAAAATCACGCGCTTAGGGTCGCCCTCCGCGCCCTGTGGGACACACCCATCAAAACACTCCACGGCAGGGCAGATATCCCCACCATCAAAAACCGCCTAGCCACCCTGGCCGCGAAAAATCATGACCGGTTAGCCGACAGTCAACTAATTTCCGAACTTGGAGCTATTTGCGAAAGCCGACAAAAGCCCAAAAATTCCAAACAAAACTAAAATTGCTCGAGAAAAACTAGGGAACGAGAAGGGGAGCTAACGGGCAGATTAACAGCTTAAATGTGGCCTTCTACCAGAAAGGGCTGCCTTCACCGACTCAACTAAGATTACAGCTCGTCTAAATACGGTACAAAACTAAACACGCTCGAGAATAAATAGGGAACGAGAAGGTGAGTTAAGAGGCAGATTAACAGCTTAACTGTGGCCTTCTACCAGAAAGGGCTGCCTTCACCGACTCAGCTAAAATTATATCATGTTCAAATACAATATAAAACTAAACATGCTCGAGAATGAAGAGGGAACGAGAAGGTGAGCTAACAGGCAGATTAACAGCTCAACTGTGGCCTTCTACCAGAAAGGGCTGCCTTCACCGACTCAACTAAAATTAGATCACGTCTAAACACTGTATAAGACTAAAACTGCTCGAGTAAAACTAGGGAACGAGAAGGTGAGCCAACAGGCAGATTAACAGTTCAACTGAGGCCTTCTACCAGAAAGGGCTGCCTTCACCGACTCAGCAAAAATTATATCATAATCCTATTCAATGACTGCATTAAACTAAAGGTGCTACTTTTATTTTTTATTTTACTTCATTTTACATATTCTAATGAAAACTAATTCTGCCTTCTTCTTTTGAGCAGGTACACAGAAGATGCTTTTTGATCAGCATCCCAATAACCGCTACGGAAACTATAACCGTTACGGAAATTGCAACTCCCATGGTTCCGAAATATCCTCTACTCCATCCCTAGAAGTGGTCGACCACTTCAAGGGAGGCGAGCGTTGGTCCTGCGTCCCGCCTCTGCCCCTTTTTGTAAAGCGTCCATATTGCGCATTTTCTGTCCCACCCAAATAGGATTATAATGCAGGCCTGCCCCCGAACCAGGAAAGTTCGGGTCTTCTTTTGGTGGTCCCCGAAAGGAGTTGTTGTTGCTTTCTTCCTAGACGTCCTACCACACAATCAGAGACAGCCTGAGGCAGACTATACTTGCCAGTGATGGCCAACATTCGAAATCATCTCCTAAGTGGCAGACTATACTTGCCTGAAAATCTAAAACTACTGCACCCTCGGGGAGAGGTAGTACCTTTGTGAGAGGACCCAACCTCTCACACTGGTCCTCACCCGAGGGTTCATCCTACTTCAATCAACGAAACCATCTACCCGCCACGCCGCAACCGGAGTCACCGCCGAGTACCTGAACCCTTCCCTCCTTCAACACGCATCGACATGAGTAAACGAACCATATACAGTCACTGAGGGTCGAAAGGGGCTTGTCTCCCAAACCGTCCCTGCGCGCCTTCCGCGTGAAACCATTCCGTCCGAATCGTTGTTTATAGCCCAGTTCACACATGGAGAAGTTTTTCACTTTGGTGAATTTGAATTCGTTGAAAAAGTTTTAAAACCATGTAAATTCAGCCTTCCAGGGGGTATTGTATTTCCATGGAACATGCTTCAGCATGTTAGATGTGTTGTGTTGTGTGTTTTATTCGTATCTTTGGGAGAAAAACTTAAATATTCACTTAAAACGACACTGGACATGGAACATGGAAGGTGGCATTTTGAATTTCGGGAACGATGTCTCACAATATCAGTCTCCACTTGGGTTTAAGCTTGAAGATTTTGAATTGAGCCGCAGTCATTGAATTTTGTAAGAGGTAGGCCAAATTAATTTCATTTGTATTAGTATTCACTACAATACGACAATAAGTTGGATATAACTTAACAATTCTAATAGGAGTTTCTGCAATCGATGTGACCCAGTCGGGGTCAAAGGTTATTTTTATCACCTGAATGTTTCTCGAGTGACAAACGGGGAACAACTGCGCGAGCTCTTATCACCCGCATGTTGAAGATAGCCGATACCATGGCTATTTGTTTCGGTCACGTTGACCAATCAGAAGACGCGATGCTTACTGATACAGGGACAAGTTGTCTTATACCTGGCATGACAATATAGAAGATATCGAAAAATATTTTTACCGCTGTCCTTCACGGTAACACTTATTTGATGCAGGAAGTTTCGTTGCGTACTTGTATTTAGGGGCACAAGCTTGACGGGGTTGACCTAACACCCCCACCCACCCCATCCCCTCCCCCAACAATAAAAAAAATTAAAAAAACAAACACAAACATAAAATGGAGTGTACCAGACAGAGTGTCCCCTCTTAAAAAAACAATAACAACAAAAATGAAAAATAAAAAAACCAAACACACATAAAATAGAGTGCACCATTAACCCTTTGCCTAACGAATCGCCCGCATCCGCCTGCGTAATATGCAAGTTGATCAGTTGAAAAAATTATTTTTTTCCAAATATTTCAACAAAACCATATCATGTGACCCCCTCATTGGAACGAGCTCATTGAGCTCGTTCCAATGAGGGGTCACATGATATGATTTTGTTGATTTTTTTTGAAAAATTTTAAAAACTTATATTTGAAATAATAAATTTTGATACCGTCTGCGTTGGGTAAAGGGTTAAAACGCTAGTTGAAGAGAAACATTCCTTCGCTCGCTATCAAACATGACAGACAACAAATTTCATGAAAAACTGAAAAAAAAGAAAAAATGTTTCTTTACCCAAACATAGAGCCTATGGTGGTTATCTACGACATGAAGAAATGCTATTATGGGACATGTTCATTTATAGGCAACAGAGAGACCTTCCCAAGAAGTAGCGTAGATACGGGGAGGGAGTGGACGACTCGTACTTCCACTTTTTCTGAAAATGTCAATCTTATGTAGTGTTCAACCGATTACCAAAAATGGTCGTTGACCGATTACCGGTTATTTGAGCTCACAATCGGTCGATTCCGATGCCGATTCCGATTGTAATACCGTGCACGAGGACAAGTCGAGGCTAGAAAGAACTACATTAAACTGAACATTTTTCGTTGTTAAACTTCGTTGACTGGGGTCGAAATAAAATTACCAGTCGCGCACACTTGGGCGGTAAACGTGGCTCTCAGAGCCACGTTTACCACCCAAGTGCGTGCGACTGGTAATTTTACTTCTGCCTGAGTCAATGGAGTGTAACCGTCACTTTTCCGGTATGAACTAGCGATTTCGCCCAGTTGTAAGCTTTGTATGTTGTTTAACTTGTATGTCCCGTAACGGGGCGTCTAGAGAGATTAAGAATACACATTGTGGTTGTTTCTCAACTTTATTGAATGGTATCCTTTTACATTAACAATTAAACAATTGCAGAAGGGAATAAAATGCGGTTAATGAATCATCTCAAAACGCTTGGCAACAATCGGTTGAACCCATATTCCAGGAGCCGTTGCCGTTGTCATCCGATTGCCCACAATCGGCCGATTGTGGTGGCCGGTTCCGATCATCGGTTGAAACTAATCTTATGTACATTCATGCCTGAAATAGGGTCTTGCGAAGCTTCGATATTCGATTCGACTTCGAATCTTAAGTTGATATTCGGTTCGATTCGAAATCGGCTGCCCGATTCGTTTCCTCTAGAATCGTTTTCAAAGGAAAATTGCTTGGTATCAGTCATCTCACAAAACGTATAGTTCAGATGGAAGTCGTACACGAATAATATTGATATAAAAGACTGAGTGTAACTGCCGCTACATTGTAGGGCTGCAACGATTTCAATGCATCGTGATACATTTGTACACGATACGCACATCGTATCGTCTCATGCGTATCACGACACAAGCGATACACTTCCAGAAGGTTGGCATGATGTAGTCAGCAGGTTGCATTTTCAGGCCCAACAAGTCTATTTTGTGCTTTTCCAACTTATAATTTCACCACATTAGTCTGGAATTCTATCAGTATAGGGGATTACTTTGGGAACATAAATATCACGTTGAAAGTGAATTATAGCTACACTGATAGAATTTCAGACTCCTGTGATTCCACTTGTTCATTTGTATTTCAGTAAAATATCAACTCTGTCTAAATTACAAGCATATTTTGAGGCAACAGACCTCTCACCTCTGAGTTGAACCCAGACTCCCAGAGGTCCATTGGCCTTCTCAAGCATTAAAAGAGAAATGGGTTGTTACTTGTCAAATGAAAGTTGGACTCTGTGCAGTTTGTGGACCTTTTATTACTGATAATTCACTCTCATGTAATGTATCGTGAAAAAATTGTATCGTGAAACAAAATCGCGATACATATTGTACCGTGAGTGAGACGTATCGTTGCAGCCCTACAACATTGACATAAATAACATCTGCACTCATGCCCCCCAGACATGCTAATTCCAATATCACTAGTCCATACCACTGTTAAATGCAAATTTAAGGTTTCCAAGCAATGTCGACGACGAACTACAGTTAAAACTAGAAGTCCTGTCATGAAATGCACACAAACAGCACGTCGATCTGCGCGTTAATGTACGCGTTATGGCCATAGTAAGGTTACCAAATTCTGTACATATGGCCTGTGCACAGGCAATGTTTCAGCCAATGGACCTCCGGGAAACCCGGAGGTCCATTGGCAGAAACATTGCCTGTGTTTGCTATGAGTAACCAGGAAAACCTGCCGTGCTTTGGATTCCATTCGACATGGCAATTGCGCGCAATTCCGACGCGCAATTAAGCCTAGTTAAGTGCACAGTTCGTGACAGGACTTCTAGTTTTAACTGTATAATCCTTACAGAGTAATATTCCAACTACACTATGAAGGCATGCCTTCGGCCAAAGCATGCCTTCGGTGAAGGCACGCCTTGATTATGTAGTTGAATTATTTTATCAGTCGGGACTTGAACCATCACAGTCGGTTCGATTCGATTTCGAATAACAGACGTGATTCGATTCGAGATTCGATTCGAATCGAGACTGTGAGATACGCGGGACCCTAACCCGAAACCCCTAAAATTGATTTATGTACTCTCATGCTGATATTTATTGAGAGATTTTACTCTTCTCCTTCCCTTTCTGTATACTTAAGCGTTCAATAAGTGCCTAGGTGCTCCAGTTGCCATTAAAAGTTAATTTATACTATTTATCTATTGATGTTTAAGGTCACATATTTATGCACAATGGCTAAGCATTACCGTGACAGTGTGACGGGTGGAGGAAGCCGGAGTACCTGGAGAGAACCACCGAGCAACGACGAGCAGCTGCCAGCTCCCCAACATCGTAACTCCGCACTGCAGCACAGGCAGGGTTATACTGGTTGAAGACATGCGTACCATCGACGTGCAGCACGCCTTAGTACACGGCGTCATCGTGTCCCCACATGGGCAATGGGGGTGAAGTGTCTTGCCCAAGGACACAACGCGGTTGCCGCAGGTGGGATTCGAACCGAGGACCTTTCGGCTTGCAGCCTGCACCTCTACCTACTGAGCCACCGTACCCCCAGTTAATTTATATCGTATTAATCTAAGTTACTACCCGTGAAAAGCCCGTATGTGCAATTTTAGCTTTTAACCCCACTGCGGGCGTAAAGCTTTTACTACGGTAAAAACGTTTTCGATGGGAATTCCATAACAAAAACGTACACCAACAGTAGTACACTTCGCGATGTTTCATTCAAACATACAACGTATTGCGGTGCTATCAACCAGGTGCAATGACTTATTAAGTTTAAAATACCTACAATTAGACATTTAAAATAAAATTTAAGAATAGTTAATAATAATTTGACTGAAAAAGCAACGTAAAATTCAATCAACTTTGACCATGTGTCTACCTGTCAATCAAGCATTCACGTGCTGACGGAAGTACTGGTCATCGGCGCGGTTGTAAACAAAACGAACCCATGTGTTTGCGATAGAAAGTATCGCTTTTTTCTCAATTTTAAGTGACAAAGTCGGTTATTTATTAAGAACATGGTATAAATAAAACAAATTGGTACTATGGTCGGTATCAGATTTAATTCACTTGTAGACGAAGGGTTTTAATCTTTTTGGCAGAGCTTCGTGGTTAAAACCCTTATCCTACTCGTGGTTTAACCCTTTACCCAACGAATCGTTCGCATCCGCCCGCGTAATATGCAAATTCAGCAGTTGAAAAAATATTATTTTTCAAAAACTTTCAACAAAACCATATCATGTGACCCCTCGTTGGAACGAGCTCGTCGAGCTCGTTCCAACGAGGGGTCACATGATATGGTTTTGTTGAAATTTTTTGAAAAATTAAAAAAAATGATATTTAAAATAATAAATTTTGATATCGTCTGCGTTGGGTAAAGGGTTAAATCTGATTAGAGCTCATGGTTAAAACCCTTCTTTTTTGAGTGATTTATAAATCTGATTAGCCCTTGTGCATAAATATGTGACCTTAAACATCAATAAATAATAAATAATAATAATAAATCTGATTGCCGGCCTTATTACCTATTTATTCTAGATTTTTACCACGGAGAAGATTTCATTTAGCCTAGCTAAACCCCTGTTTCCAACAGTATGTCTCAGAACTTCATTTCATCACTGTCGATTTATTATTGATGTTTAAGGTCACATATTTATGCATAAAGTCACATATTTATGCACAATGGCTAATCATGACCGTGACAGTTTTACGGGTGGAGGAAGCCGGAGTACCCGGAGAGAACCACCGAGCAGCTGCCAGTTCCCCACTGCAGCACAGGCAGGGTTAGATTGGTTGAAGACATGCGTACCATCGACGTGCAGTACGCCTTAGTACACGGCGTCATCGTGCCCCCACATGGGCAATGGGGGTGAAGTGTCTTGCCCAAGAACACAACGCGGTTGCCGCAGGTGGGATTCGAACCGAGGACCTCTCGGCTTGCAGCCTGCACCTCTACCTACTGAGCCACCACGCTCCCCACTGACGATTTAAAGCAACAAAAAGCACAATGGTGTCAAAACAGGTATAAAAGATTTTCATGTGGGTAGACGCGAATTGAAAATACCATTAATTAAAACGCGCGTGTCGAGAGGACGCAGGTGCCTCAGAATTGAATTATTATCAACTATTCATTTTTCCCCACCGAGTTTGTTGTGTTGATTGCTGCTTCCCAATAAACGCGTCCAAGTGGAATGTACAATTAGTTGGAAGAAAACGGAAGCAATAATTGAGGGTGACAATTAATATTATCACCTTTTAACAAGTAAGAGAGTCAGCGTGCTGTGCTTACGAATCAACTCATTTTGGTGAATACAATCATTAGCGATTCTGTTACTCCTTTTGTAAAATAAAATCACGCATTCACACCTTAAAACACAATTCCCGAGCCATCTGCGGCATATGGAATGACATGCCACTCCCAGGCGAGAGCAACTTTGGAATAATGATGTACCGTCCACGTTAGTAAATAATATGTTTCCTGTGTTGAAGGCGTCGTTAAATAAACAAACAAACACGAACAATACCAATCTTCCAGGTCTCCGGTCTAATTAGTCTGTGCGAAACACACAGACTTTTGTTTTTGTACGGTTACTTTTTCTTCTTTTTTAGTCTGTGTGAAATTGTTTTTGTACGTTTTCTTTTTTTTTTCCTTTTTTTTCTTGTTCTTCTTCTGTTGTCTTCTGTCTTATCATCACTTTTTTGTTTGCAAGATAACTCGAAAACGAATTTCTCTATCTCGGTGATTTTTGGCATCCTGATAGACAGTCACAAGTTCTCGGCCACCTATGTTTTTCAGATTCCTGGGGCATTAGTGGTGTCCGTTGGGGTGTTTTGAAAGTGGGTTACGCCCATATCTCAGGCGTGGTATGACGTACGGACCTGGGACCAACACCAAATGAGTCGACACCCGATGGAGATTCAAAATATGGGTCACGGAGGTCACCTAGGGGGTCATTAAGTGCATTTTTCATAATTGCTGGAAATCACATGTTTTGCCGCCCCCCCCCCCCCCCCCCAAAAGCATTCCTGACGCCCATACATGCATTTTGACGTAAAAAAGTGGGCCTGGTCAAAATTTTTGAAAGTGGGTCACGCTCATATCTCAAGCATGGTATGACGTATAGACCTAGGACCAATACCAAATGAGTCGACAGCCGATGGAGATTCACAATATGGGTCAAGGTCACTGAGGTCACCCAGGGGTCACTGAGTGCATTTTTCAAAATTGCTGGAAGCCACATTTTGAACACCCTAGTGCATTCCCAAAACCCATACATGCATTTTACATGAAAAAAGTGGGCGTGGCCAAACATTTTGAAAGTAGGCACACTCATCTCAAGCATGGTGTGATGAATGGACCTGGGTCCAGCAACAAATGAGTCGACCCTCGGGGGGGGCGCTAAAAGATGGATCAAGGCCTCTGAGGTCACCTTGGGGTCATTGAGTGCACTCTTCAAAATTGCTGGAAAACATATTTTTTCCCTCCCCCCCCCCCCCCCCCAATGCATTCCCTTGATCGAACCCTTTTTTGCTCTGTACATATATGCCTTTTCTGGTTTCTTGGAAAAATGTATCCGATTCCTGAATGAATATCTTTAAATACTGTTAACGAAAACCTATTTCTGATTTCTTTAAAACTATTTTATCCCCGAAAATAAGCCTCCAAAGTATTCCAATTATATTCAGAGAAGGGACTCCGTGGCTAAGTAGGTAGAGGCGAAGGCTGCAAACCTAGAGGTTCTCGTTTCGAATCCCAGCTGTGGTAACCCTGTTGTGTCCTTGACATACTTCACCCCATTGCCCACTTGGGGGCATGGTGCCATTGTGCATTAACGCGTACTGCACGTCGATGGTGTACTTGTCTTCTACAAATGCTAAGCTGCTTGTGTGGAATCAGTATGTTGGGGAGCCTGACAGTTGCTTGCATTTGGTAAGTGGTTCTCTCGGGGTACTCGAGCTTCCTCCTTCCATAAAACTGTCCGGCACAAGGTGGCAGTGGCTGTCAATAGTGTCGTTAACCCCAATAAATAAATAAATAAATAAATAAATAAATAACATTTATAGAAGGCATGCCTTGATAGTGTAGTTGTAATATGTGTGTCTACTATGCTTGTCAACACGATAACCTAATACAATCAATCCTACTAAGAGACTGTACTTGCAACTGAGGTCGATGAAGTCAATAGCCATAATCTCTCAAAAACAAAGTGGTCAGAGAGAATGCTGTAAATTTTACACCAAATAGCATTGTATATTTATTTAATATCATATTACAAAATTAACCATGTTGAAACTAGAACACTTCACATTTCAAAGCATTTTTAAGATTGATTTATTCTCAATCAAAACTCAACAGGTTTCGGTATGGAGTGGTGTGTGGCTTTCTCAAAACACCTATCACAATTATAAAGTAATGAAATGGAATATTTTAATGGTCTGTTTGTAACCCTCTTAATACTTCAGTGTGAGTACAAACATCCTTCATATAACTCATTGTCATTGCTACAGAATGTTTTTACGCTTTCCTTCCTGTAACATTTAATTCTATATGGAATGCGACACCTTTCTAGGTTTACCTCCCAAAGTAAGGCATTCTTAACCCTTTCCCCAACATAACGTCGAAAACCAGCCAGTATTATTCACTGAAATTTCCAGTCAATTTTCATTTCGTTCTTGCTTGAAAAACATTGCTGATGACCTCTCATTGGAATGAGCTCCTTTTTAAAGGATTAAAATGGAGTATTTAAAGGGATTATTTTAACCCTCTCAATATCTTAATATGGGTCCCCAAACATTTACTTTTGCAATGCAGGAATAATGATAACACTTTCTGTTCTCACAATGATGCTCTAAACACGCATGGGCTATTGGGTACCGTTTACCTCTATATTCCAACATTACTGAATTCTTTTACTCGCAATATATTTTCTAGAGGTCTCATGTACCTTAACTTTGTCTTGGTAATAGGAATATTTGCTATCATCTATAAACATGGCGTATCCGGAGTTAGTGGAGACAATATTTTTAAAGTGGGATACGCTTATACTTCAGGTTTGGAATGACCTATAGACATGGAACCTACACCGAATGAGTTGAAACCTTCTGGAGGTTCAAAATGTGGTCCACCTCAATGCGGGCAATGGAGGTTATTAAGCGATTATTTTTCAGAACTATTGGGAATTGCATTTTATAACAGCTAATGCAGTGCTGAAGATTATCCATGTATCGCATCATTCAAATAATTGCCAGAGCCAAAAATGTCCATTTCTAATTCGTGTATTGAACCCTTTGAATGATGGTCACACATATGCCTTTTCTGGTTTCTTATAAAAATTGTTCTGATTCCTGTATGAATATCTGTAAATAATATTAACGAAAATCCATTTTTGATTTGTTTAAAAATATTTTACTCCTGAAAATAAGCCTCCATAAATTCTCTTTCTATATGGTTTTTTCCAGATTCTTTAACCCTTTTCACACAGACTTGAATTTACCGGTGGCAGTAAATTCTGTTTCTCTAATTTAATCTTTTTCTTCGTCTTCTTTTACTTCTGTCTTCTGTCTTCTAAGCACCTCGTTGTCCGCACGATGACTCGAACACGAATAGTCTTATCTCGTTCATTTTTTGGCATACTGACAGATAGTCACAAGTTCTCGGCACCCTATGTTTTTCAGATTCCTGAGGCATTAGGGGTGTCCATGGGGGTGTTTGAAAGCGGGTCACGCCCATATCTCAGGCATGGTATGACCTATGGACCTGGGACCACGCCAAATGAGTCGACACTCGATGGACGTTCAGAATATGGGTCAAGATCACTGAGATTACCCAGGGGTCATTGGGTGCATTTTCCAGAATTGCTGGAAATCACATTTTTTGACCCCTTAATGCATTCCCGAATTTCGTGGATGTGACCAAAAGTGTTGAAAGTGGGTCACGCTCATATCTCAAGCATGGTGTGACGTGTGGACCTGGAACCAATACCAAACTAGTCGAAACTCGATTGTAAGTTTAAAGTATGGGCCAAGCTCACCCAGGGGTCACTGAGTGCATTTTTCAGAATTTCTGGAAATCACATTTTTGGATCTCCTTGTGTATTCCCTCCATCGGACCTTTTGAATGCTGTACACATATTTGTCTTCTGGTTTCTTAGAAAAATTCATCTGATTCCTGAATGAATATTTTTAAATACTGTTAACGAAAACCTATTTCTGATTTCTTTAAAACTATTTTATCCCCGAAAATAAGCCTCCAAAGTTTTCCAATTATATTCATAGAAGGGACTCCGTGGCCAAGTAGGTAGAGGCGAAGGCTGCAAACCGAGAGGTCCTCGGTTCGAATCCCAGCTGTGGTAACCCTACTGTGTCCTTGACATACTTCACCCACATTGCCCACTTGGGGGCATGGTGGCATCGTGCATGAACGCGTACTGCACGTCGATGGTGTACTTGTTTTCAACAAATGCTAACCTGTTTGTGTGCAGTCAGTCTGTTGAGGAGCCTGCTTTCTTTAAAACTATTTTATTCCCGAAAATAAGCCTCCAAAGTCTTTCCAGTACATTCATAGAGGGGCGAGGTCGCTCAATAGTAAGAGGTGTAGGCTGCAAGCCGAGAGGTTCTCAGTTCGAATCCTACCAGCGGCAATCGCCTTGTGTCTTTGGGCAAACACTTCAACCCCATTGTCCCCGTGACTGCATGGTGACGCTTGTACTAAGGCATACTGCACGTCGATGATGCACTTGCACTAACCCTGCTTGTGTGGAGTTAGTATGTTGGGGAGTCTGACAGTTGCTCGCCGCTGCTCGGTGGTTCTCTCCGGGTTCTCTGGCTTCCTCCATCCGAAAAACTGTCCGGCAGGAGGTGACCCTGGTTGTCGAAAGTGCCGTTAAACCCTAATAAATAAGTAAATAACATTCATAGAAGGCATGCCTTGATGGTGCAGTTGGAATATTTCTGTTTTCTATGCACTGTTTGTCAACACGATAACCCGAATACAAGCAATCCTATCTCAATGTTTTTGGTATACTGATGGACTGCCTGCCATTAGCACTCGGTCATCTATGATTTGGAGGCATGTGGGGCCTTGTGGCTCTAGAGGTTGAAATATGTTTACAACATATACTGGCAAATGAGTTCATTTAAGCAATAGCCATTATCTAAAACAGAACAAATCTCTCATAAACAAAGGGTCGGGGAGACACCTCTAACTGTTGCATGGAATAGCATTGTATATTTATTTAGTATCATGTTACAAACTCCACTCTCAAATCAATTTGAACAAAAAAGAACCCTTCACTCTTCAAAGCATTTTTAAAATTTATTTATTCTCAGTCATACCTCAGGATCGACAGGTTTTGGGATGGAGTGGTGTGTGGCTTTCTCGAAACGCCTGTCACAGTTATAAAGTAATGAAACGGAATATTTGAATGGTCTGTTTTTAACCCTCTTAATACTTCAGTGTGAGAACAAATACCTTTAATATAACTTATGGCTACAGAATGTTTTTTGCTTTCTTTTCTGTAACATTTAATTCTCTTTAGAATGGAACACCTTTTCAGTGTGCCTTCCAAAGTAAGGCATTCTTAACCCTTTAATTAGCATAATGGCAAAAGCCTGTCAGCGTTATTCACAGAAATGTCTAGTCAGTTTTAATTACTTTTTCAGTTTTTGCCTGAAAAAAAAATGTAGAATGTTGTTCAAGAATTTTGTTTGCAAGTGTCTTCTGCTTTTCATGTTAGGTAAAGGGTTAAGGCCTTTTTACGTCTATATTCTATATAGTGTTTTCCTGATATTTTAACCCTTTTCACGCAGGCTTGAATTTACTGGACCCAGTAAATTCTGTTCCTCTAGTTCAGTACCATTTCTATTAATTCGACGCTGTTGTGGGATGTTTTTTACCCACCTTTTGTGGAAATTCGCGCGCAGACGACTGCTGATGTAATGTGATGTACTTTTACTTCCAAAGATATACAGATATTTTTTCCTGCCTCAGCATAGATATGTTATAAAGCGGGGGCAGTCACTATGTACAGTTAAAACTAGAAGTCCTGTCACCAATAGTGCGCTTATCTAGGCTTAATTGCGCATTGGAATTGCGCGCAATTGCCATATCGAATGGCATCCAGAACGCTGCAGGTTCTCCTGGTTACTCATAGCAAACACATGCAATGTTTCTGTCAATGGACCTCCGGGTTACCCGGAGGTCCATTGGCTGAAACATTGCTTGTGCGCAGGCCATATGTACATAATTTGATAGCTTTACTTGGGCCATAACGCGTACATTAACGCGCATATCAACGTGCTATTTGTGCGCATTTCATGACAGGACTTCTAGTTTTAACTGTAATCCTGGGATATTTTTCTCATTACCAATGACTTGGGTGTGTGGGTGGGGGGTGGGAGGAGGGACTCGCTAGACTGGAACACATATCCATAGACTTATGAGAAAGAAAATACACGCGTTTAAATATTTTATTCTTATATGACAGAAGTATGTGTACAAATAACAAATAATTGACATTTAAAACATTAACAATTTAAACACAAATTCTTCTGCTCAGTTTAAGCGACCTTGAAATTAACACTGTTGGGAGCTTTTTCTTAATCCTATGAACCCTGTTGGTATCTGCCATATCAATTAAATGGCAGCAATTGGAAGAGTCCATATTCATCATTTAGTGGTAGACTAATTAATGTTTTCAACGTGCAGTCGTGAAGGGTTAAGATTAAATTGGTTTTATATTAACCCTGCCTTCGACTAACAACCGTAAGCCCAACTGATTAAGGTCACGTTAAACTACTGCAATGATGTTCCATGACAGAGTAAACCTTTATCAGTCAACACAAATATAATTACAAAAGATTTTTGTTTGCAAGTGTCGTCTGCTTTTCATATAAGGTCAAAGGTTAAAATGCAACTTCTCCACAATCATCATTATTTCCTAAATTTAACGTTCCCTGAACAGTCTTAACCCTTTACCCAACGTAACGACCAAAACCGGCCAGCGCTATTCACAAAAATCGTCAATTAATTTTCATTATTTTTTCATTTTTTGTCTCAAAAACATAGGTTATGACCCCTCATTGGAACGAGCTCGACGAGCTCGTTCCAATGAGGGGTCATAACCTATGTTTTTGAGACAAAAAATGAAAAAAATTAGTTATTCAAGAATTATTTTTGCAAGTGTCGTCTGCTTTTCATGTTAGGTAAAGGGTTAAAACTGAAGGAAAAAAATATACACGTTTTAGTATTTTATTCTCACCTGCACACTAAAAACTAAAGTGTTAAAACTGACACTTTCAAGGTGTTAAACCCATTCTAACTCTTAAGGTTTAATTTTAACACTCAAAGTGCAATGCTTTAAGCACTTAGACATTACAATCGTCAGACATCTGAAACTTGAATGGATGGCACTTCCCATGTGTCTAGCATTGGTGGTTCTTCCAGAATCGTCCATAATTTGATTTGCGCTTGATGGGTACATAAATAAAAGGGCACAAGGCAGATGACGCGGGTCAGGCTCGAGAGTTCGAGCCTGATCCGCGTCATCTGCGTTGTTTCCTTTCAAGTGTCGCGACATTACACTTGTCAAGTGGTATTATAGTAACACCTGTCAAGTTCTGGGATATCTACACTTGAACAAAGTGCTAGTTCAGCACTTAGTAAGTGTTGAATACAGCACTTCAAGTGTAGTTTTTCAGCCCCTCATTTACAGTCCTGCTACCTAACGAAACTTTTCCAACAAATCAATGTACCTCTCAACAAGTTTTGGAGGACCCCCTCCCCCTTCAACAAGATCTTCACCCGTTTCAAAGTTCAAACTCGTCTTCATTTTCAGAATCGCTAGTGTCACTATTCGATGCCTCCTTCAACATTAACCCCCTCTTCACTGCCATCACCAGTCTCCTCTGCTGTTAGCAGAAGAGAGTGGTGACGGCTGTGAAGAAGGTGTTGATGTTAGAGAAGGTAGATGTGGTAATACGAGTAATTCTGAAAATGAAGCGGGTCTGGTTTTTCATACTTCTTTAAGGAAAATAACTTTTCCGTTTGGAGATGGCAGATTGCCAAAGAAATAGGCTCAGGTTCATAAAAATAAATGCGTCTTGTTACCCTCGTAAATTTGCTTGATAATACCTGGGAAATTTCCCATTTCCCGGTTCTGAGGGTACTTTAATTCCCGTTCCCGGTCCCTATAAATCCAGGGATTATATTAAACCCTACTTTTACTCATATTATCACTAATTATAATACTAACTAATAAATTGATACAATATTTCAAAATGTACCACAACATTGTGCCGAGTTACATTTTTCCTGCAGAATCCCATCTCCTATACACATTACTGAACCCACAGTCTTCGTAACGAAGGTAACCTACGAGTTCCCTATTGTCGGACGAAAAACTACCAAACACCTTTCATCCCATCGACAACTAAACGGTGGATTGATCTTCCTATTGGTGTTAGTGATAATTGTTCTTTGGTGGATTTCAAAATATTTCTAAACGCGAATAGTCGGAGACCACCGCCGTTCTTTTTTAATTCATCGTCTAGAAAGGCATAAATATACCACTGTAGACTAAGACTCAGATGTAGTAATCTTAATGATCATCTCTTTCACAATCATCAAGCTGGCTCGCCTCTTTGTCTCTGTAGTGTGAGACCGTCGATCACTATTTGCTAACATGCCCTCTATATAATCGAATAAGCTTTGCAGGGACCGATCAGGACTATTTAAAATACGCTCTAGCCTCGGAGCCTATTTTTTCAATTCATGCGCCAGATTTCAATTTACGGAGTCACATTGCTGTTTGTAACACACACTGCAAGTATGTAATAGCTCTCATCATTTTCATTTAGTACACTATAGCAAACATTAATCTTCACTGTGGTTTCTGATCAAGTCTTGGCTGCCTATTTAGGCAGCCAAGACTTGATCAGAAACCACAGTGAAGATTAATGCTTGGTAATTAAGAATTGAAGTATTAACTTAAGCACTCTACAACAATGATAAATGATAATCATATATATAATACATGTAAGAGTGTCTCTCTCGATTATCCATCGAAAGAATATCAAAATATGATCTGAGAAGTTACGCGCCAACTGAGAAGCCTATTTCTGAGATTTAAGAGCCAGGTCCTGATGTTTTCAGAACCAAATACGCACTGGCGTCGGTCCCTGCTTTGAGACCATAGCTCAATTTCCTTACCTAACTGACTGTAATGCATTATTGTACGCGTCTGAACTCCACAGTGCTAGCGTGAATGGTAAAATATTCGAAACTGTACAGAAGTACATTCTCAGTTCCGGAAGGTTTAACTGACTGCGTTGAAACTGAGTATCCATTCCTCTTATATATATATTATATGTTTTGCCTATATATCTGGGTTTACTGCATGCATGGCAGGCGCACGCACGCGCTTATGTGTGTGTGCATACGTGTGTACTTGTAAGTGGGTGTGTATGCACACGTATGTGTGCGCGTGGGTGGGATGGGCTGGGCATGTCAAGGCAAACTATATAACTGTCGAATATTTTAAATGAATGCATGCTTCTTAAAGTCGTGCCTATCTGTTGATGGTCCTGTGTTCACTGTCCTGCGATTCCCGCATCATGCTTAAGCTGGTGATTACTGACGAGAACACCATACACCACATTATTCTCCATTATCAGTTCAACTTCAACATCCTCCTTCCTAGGTAATAATCTCAGATAAGCTCCTAGCTAAACCATTTCCATCGTGGTTCTATTAGCATTTGACTCAGAGGGCACAGGCGTCCCCATCACCACAGCTCCGGTCAGTAACTAGGAAACAAACTGTGCTTTTCCCCCGTTTTTCCTGGGGCATTTTATCCTACATTGTCGTTCGGGTTAGTGTGACAACCGCGGTCTGTACGGGACCCGCGCGCGGACGACGTCCTCATGCGCGAGACAATGCATTGCTGGAGGTAAAAGTTTCATTTCTGGGACTTATGTGTGCAGTGGGGGTGGCTCGCGTATGGTTTTTGAGTGGTCTGCGTTGGTGTTACTGTTGACTTATATATAAATACTCAGTCTACAATCCTGTGCTTGTAACTCATAAGAAACATTCATTTCAAGCCGACGCCAGCTTCAGTTTCCTTCAGTTATGTTCTTCACGCTACCCGCTTATCCTACCAGACGGCTGCAGACTGCAGTGGGTAATATATCACCAATGTCCCTCGTATAGACCTCCAATAATGATACTAAAATGGGAGAAATTATGTCTTGGACAGAAAAGCCGGCCCTATGAGCTCAAAGGGGGCTAATAACTTTCTTTAGCCTACCTTGATTTCTCATTCCTCTGCCTGTGAGTAATAAAAACCAATGGTAAGCCTAACAGGTAGTGGAATTTATTAGGAATTCTATTGAGCATGGAATGGTTTGGGGGGGGGGGGGGGGCATTGACTCATATAACCCTCTGCTGCTTGGATATCGATTCTAAGAACGGACATATCTCTTATAATAGCCAGTAATTATTCCTTGCCTAGAAAGTTGGTTCCAGTATTCCATAGTTATAAATGCAATCTCTCATATTTTCTTTTCTTTCCATTTGTTCTCCCAATTATCCTTTTAAAATAGAAAATGGTCCACAAGCTATCAAGGTTTGACTGATTAGATCTTTCTCGCCGTCTTCTCATTGTTATTTGTAATTGATGCGTGATGAGAAAGAATCTGCACTTGAGGATGCGGCGTGCATCCCATAAGTGGATAGATGACTGTGTTATATTGCTCGTACCCTACCGCTCGTGATGGGCTGGTGGCTGCTCGCTAGGTTTTGCTACCTATTTCTTTTGCTTCCTCCGTTTCTTCTTAGGAGGTGGAGATGACGATATCTTAGCTATTGGCGATGGAGGCTGTGGTATCGTGGTGTTTATCCTATTTTGTGCAAGTGCCATTGCTAAAGCGGCGTTTTGGAGTACTGTCGCCGTTTCCTTCCGCAGTTCTGTCGTCTCTTTTTCCATGTCCTTCAAGCGCTCGTTTCTATGAATGGCTTCACGCTTGGCTAGTTCCATGAGCTCTTTAGTTTGATTTGGCTCCTCTTCGGTGCCCACGATCTGTTTTTACAGTTCGTGGGTAAGCTTACTCATTTCTTCATCATCCACTTGTTTAGCTTGGGGTCCAGGCTGGAGGTGGAGCTGGTGAGAGAGATGTCTGATGTATCGGTGGTGTCTGCTGGCGGTTTTTCCGGCGTGGATTTCCCTCTCTTCTTCCTTCTCTTTGCGAGATTCTTCTACTTTCGTTTTCTTCCAGTCCTCTGAGCACTTGGCATCCCGGCGCATTGAGGACGGGCTTTTCTTCTTTTTCGTCTTCTTGGTTTTCCCAGCGTTCTCTGGGTGTGGACCAGAGCCCGATTAGGCAAAAGTGCTACCACTCCCCAGAGAGGCCGGTGGTTTAGCTGCAGGCCTCTTTGGCTTCTTTGTTGGAGCCATTCCAGGTGGTATTGGAAAGTCCAATATCACCTGGCAGGTTGCACCAGAAACATGGATTGTCCAGTTTCTGGTGTTACCTACATTCAGACATGCTAACATGTCCAATAACTTCTGCGGTAGATTCATTTTGCTGTGTTTTAGTGGTGCTCAAGGAGAATCCAGTTGAGCGTCCGAACTGATCGGCAGTCAAACGAGTAACCAACTGCCGAATGAATCTAATCTAATTGCTGTGCGAGTGGAGACGGTCACTTATAAGCTGTTAGCTTACTGCCGAATCTACACCATAGATTATTGTTAGAAATTGTATATATTGAAGAAATTTTCAAATAAATAAATATTGTTTAAAGTATATTACCACTAATTATTCTTCTAACAGTGACAGTTGATCCCTTGATTGATTGATTTCTTTATTTTGCAGTATACATGACACAACGCTGCCTGAGTGCTAGAATGTTCTATGTCCCCTATGGGACATAGAACATTCTAGCACTCAGGCGACGACAAATAGAGATGATAGAGATGATACATACAGTAGAAAAAAGTTTTTTAAGGATACAAAAAGATATGTAAATTAACACTACTCAAACGTGACAATATTAGTGTATACTGCAGGGAGACAATATAGCCAGATTGGCTGTCTACCTATTCTCTCCCAAGCTGTGCATTTCGCAACCTTAAACCAGACTCTTTTACAAGTATGTGTTTTGACCTAACATAAATAAAGGGGAGAGGTAGTACCTTTTGTGAGAGGGGGTTTGAAGGTGGCCCTGAAAAGATAGAGAAACCAAAGAAGAACAGGAAGAAGAGTCCATCAACCAAACGCTGGGACGCCCGACGATTGGAGGCTTTCCTGGAAAAAGAAGATGGAGAGGAGTGAGGTGATGGAGGTTCCGGAGGCAGCCGCCAGTTCCCCTCCCATCCCACAGGAGCACCCAACCAACTACCGGCTCCCCAGCCGATTCAGTTGGATGAGGAACGCCCTGTGGAGATTGAGGAGGAACTGGAAGTTGCTTTTTCGCCACCTCCCGCCCATCAGTCCCCTCTTCCTTCGCTTCCGGTCAGCTCTGGCAAGGGAGACTCACTCAACCAACCAGTACTGGCCGCACTAATGGCAGAAGCAATGGAACTAAGGGCGCAATGTAATCAACTCTAAGCAAAGTGCAAAGATGATGATAAGCGCTCGGATGAAGTCTCCAGAATGGTTAGGGAATTCCTTGACAAAAGAAACTAGCAACAAGATTCTACAAACTCATCTTCATCACAACTACCTCCAAAAAAGAAGTCCCGCAGAAAACATGAAAGAGGACAAGCTGCTTCCTTCTTCATTCCTACTTTGCCACGCCCAGACAAGTCAAAATCATCTACAGTTAAAGAGGGTCGAAATGGGCTTGCCCCACACCGTCCCTGCGCGCCTTCGGCGTGCGAAACCATTTGATCCGAACTCCATTTCTAACCTACAACAGATATTCCAGTCAAGGAGTATTCAAACATCAAGATATTAAGATAATTTTGGAACTACCCGGCGTGATCATAAAACTACAGCTGTGGTGAGTCTCCATTTTTGATTGTAATGTCATCAAAATGTCCATAAAATCAAGTCTCGATTAACTCTTTACCCAACGCAGACGATTTCAAAATTTATTATTTTAAATATCATTTTTTAAATTTTTTCAAAACATTTCAACAAAACCATATCATGTGACCCCTCTTTGGAACGAGCTCGACGAGCTCGTTCCACAGAGGGGTCACATGATATGGTTTTGTTGAAGTTTTTCGAAATATAATATTTTTTCAGCTGCTGAATTTGCATATTACGCGGGCGGATGCGGGCGATTCGTTGGGTAAAGGGTTAAGCAACATTTTTATCTTTGATTCACATCAATCTTTATGAAATTTGTCAGGATCAGCCTTCCGAAATATATCAGCTGTCGAAAAAACGAACCATAGGTTCGCTTTTCCGACCAACTGAAACATTACAGACGAGTGAATTTAAACACAGACGATGACCTATTTGAGGGCTAGACTTGCTCCAGGCCATAACAACGTCGAATTTCTTACAAACTTAGAGTGGTGTCTGATAGCTTGGAACAATACGCCTCTTGGGGAGACGGCTAGAAATAAGCTCTTAGCTTCCTGTCGAATCATGTCCATATAATTGTAGTTTCATTCATTTATCTCGATAATATTACATACTTTGTTAGTCTTTTTGTGTAAGTTACTTTCATTTTGTGGTCGAACTAACATTGTAGTATGTATAATGTCATTCTTGTTGAAAAAAAGTTAAAGTAATACGCCTTTAGAAAGTGTTGGCCACAAATGATCATTCCAGACAGCTCTGGTTTGATTCCTGACCAGGAAATCTTTCGAAGCATTCGAAAACTCAGTAGGAGAATCCATCGAGGAGCTGGTGCTGTCAGAACGCTCGATCCTATCGCGATGAAAGGGGAGTGTAATATGGCTGTCATCTATGCCATGAGAGACATATTACGTGTAGGCCGTATTTCTCCGAAGTATTCAAGAGGAACACGCTACTGTCCTGAGGTCACACCGCTGAATATCCGCAATTGTGCCACAGAGAGATAAATCCTTTTATTATATGTTTACAACAAAATATCTCCCCAGTATTAAAAATCCGTATCAAGCCTTTCTGAGACGAGGCTCAAGTGATATAACCGACGTGCGATCGTTTTCGAGTCGACAGTTTTTCAAACGTGAAATGAACATTCGGGTGCTTTTGCTTTGTGATTTTCTCTGGCAGCTACTTCACCTAATTTTAAGGCATTTAATTGAAATTGTGTGCTTATCTGGGTTGATAAAC
The DNA here is from genome assembly GCA_031216915.1 of Pictodentalium vernedei. Classification (NCBI taxonomy): domain Eukaryota; kingdom Metazoa; phylum Mollusca; class Scaphopoda; order Dentaliida; family Dentaliidae; genus Pictodentalium; species Pictodentalium vernedei. The sequence goes on from CM062295.1 coordinate 742,543,946, forward strand.
GTTCCTTACTGAAGATTCGTTTGAAAAGGAAATGCAAATATATTTAACTTTTGTTCTCACGGTAGACATCCAATAAAATGGACACTTGGTAAGTGTTAGCTACGGAAAATGATAACCAAGTTAGAGGAAGTAGGACCACCCACTCCATGTATTTATTCACAAATAAATACCCAAGAACCCTTGAGGTTTTAACTATAACCACAAATGTGAAATATTCCAACTACTTCATCAAGTCATGCCTTTGACGACGGCATGCCTCTACAGTGCCTTATAACCCATGGCCGGCCCCTAAGCTTTTAGGTACTTCGGGCCCCCTCCGGCACTTCAACCTTTCACCCCACTATAGCTGACAGTCTGACCTTGGTACGGTAGGCAGTATGCCACAGTACACAGCCCTATATCCATTTTGCAGGTCTCCTGAAGAATTCTATTCACATCTTGATATATTATTTAAATAAGCATTAAAATAATGTACTGTATATAAATATATAGAGAGTATACTTATGAGAATATATATATACTCAAAATTTGCTAAGCACATCCAACTACCTGTTTTACGTTTTAGTTGAAATATTGTTATGAAAAGTGTATATACTTTTTATTTAATTATATCTTTAATTATTCAAGTACAGAAATTAAGATTTTATTTGTGTTTGACATTATGTTTTATCTTTTGAATACGATAACCATGCAAAATGGATATTTTTGGTAAAAGAGGAAATGTTTCAATATGCCAAAAAGTTGACATAGCGAACTGGTATGGCTTCAATATCGAGTATGAGACCCATTCCTGTTAATTACAGCTTGACAACGCCTTCTCGTGCTCCCAATCAGGTTCCCGGTGGTCCTTTGTGGGATGTTGTTCCATTCTTGGACCAGCATGGCACCAAGCTCCTGGATACTTCTTTGGCTGGACTGCACGGGCTGAAAATGCAAGCTGCAACTCATTCAGACATATTCGATTGGATTGAGGTCAGGGGATCCTGCTGGCCGGTCCATACGCTCAATCCCCTCCCTCTGTCGGTACTCCCCAACAGCATGGGCAACATGCGGACTGGCATTATCGTCCATCAGAATGAATCTATCACCCACTGCACCTGCATGCAATCTGACGTGGACATCCAGGATCTCAACAATATACCGTTGTGCAGTCAATGTACCACGTTCAAAGCCACAGAGCTCAGTACGTCCATCCCAGCTGATGCCGCCCCACACCATGATTGACCCTCCACCATAGCGGTCATGCTCAGCAATGTTGGCTGCATGGAATCGCTCTCCTTGTCTTCTCCATACACTAGAACGCCTATCTGTGTGGCCTAGGCAGTACCTTGACTCATCTGTAAAAGGACAGGTCGCCAATCTTCTCTGGTCCATCCAACGTGGTCCATGACCCATTCATATCGTGCCTGGAGGTGGCTCTGGGGCAGCGGAATGCGAATACGTGGTCATCCCGATCGGCGACCACCTTCGTGCAACCTTGCCCGGATAGTCTGCGTCGAAACATTTACCACGGATGCATTCTGGAGGTCACTGCGAAGCTGGGTTGATGTGACAAAGCGGTTCCTACGGGCCTGAATGATCAAAACCCGACCTTCAGCTGCAGATGTTGCCCTGTCTCTGCCACCACATGCCGTCTTACTGGTGTGCCATACTGCTGAAATATTGCCCAGACTCTGGTGAACCACGTATGGTGCACACCAACGGCTTCACCAACCTGACGATGGGTAGACCCTTGCTCCACCATCTCTACAGCCCGCCACATTTCTGCTTCAGACAAATGTCTTCTTACATTTGCCATATGCAATCATTAAATCACAAGGGTGTGTGTTGAAATGAAGATTGAATACCTTACACATGCCATGAGCATGTAGACAGTACAAGAAGACATCATGAAAATCAAGGGTACATGCTTTCCATGATTGTCACGAAAAGTCTGCCTGTCAAGGGACTTAATGTAAACACTAGTGACCATCTCAATACATTCCTCAATTATATCCACCAAAAATATCGCAAATATGTCACAAGCAAATTTCACAATGATGTGTCAAATATTAATTTTGATGCTTAGCAAACTTTGAGTAGTATATATTTATAAATAAATATGTACATGTATCACTACAGCCCAGAGTGCAAAGTGTCATTAACCACTGGGGTCCTAAGGTGCTGGTAACAGTGCTTTAGCAAAAAAATTGACGCACCCTCCCCCCCCCCCCCCCCCCCCCCGTCCCTGCAGGCCCCTAGGTGTCAGCCTAGTCAGCCTTATGAATAATACGGCCCAGTGTGTCGATGATGTAGTTGGCAAATTTCATCAGTGGAGACTCAAGTCTCACAGTTACGACAGATCATGATTAACTCTCGCCCCCACATACACTATTGGTCATCATCGCGTCGTCTCCGGTGCAGCCTACAAAATGTGAACGAAAGGGTCAGATAAATTCAACATTATTTTAGTTTCTTATTTATACTGATACGTCTTAGTTTAACCCTTTACCCAACGCAGACGATATGAAAATTTATTATTTTAAAAATCATTTTTTCAAATTTTTCAAAAAACTTCAACAAAACCATATCATGTGACCCCTCGTTGGAACGAGCTCAACGAGCTCGTTCCATCGAGGGGTCACATGATATGGTTTTGTTGAAATTTTTTGAAAATAATATTTTTTCAACTGCTGAATTTGCATATTACGCGGGCGGATGCGGGCGATTCGTTGGGTAAAGGGTTAAACAATATTTATTGAAGGAATGTGCTATATGTTACAGAATTGAATACCAGAAGAGTAAGAGTGCTAATGCAATAGCTCAAATATAGCATATATTAACAGTAATCAGATTGCTGAATGATGGTGGGATTTAACAGGAAGCTTGTAGCTTATGTAAGTCATTTAGATTCTTAGTTACTCTGATGCATCTTGTTATAACATTGATAAGAACGACGGTTTTATCATAGAGATGATCCAGCAGTAAGCACAAAATCTTGTATAAGCTCTTTCCATGAGACAAATCAAACCCATAAAAAATCTCAGTAAAACAAACCTTATCAAACTCAAAACCACGCCCTACGCGTAACCCTGCACCATGCCCCACCCCGATTACCAACCGCAACTTACCACGAGTGTGTGGACATTGAGATTCCAGAGACGTGGTTTAAAATTGACACACGCGCCTTTGAAACATAGATCGCAAATGGTTTAGCTTGGCGCCAGGGTAACATTTCCTTCTAGATGTCCGGGTGGGGATCTCGATCAATACGTCCGAAATTTGAGCTACCAATCATAAGGATGTTCTTACAAAACAACAGACAGACGCCAGTTATTTTGTCAAAATTTACTTCGCCCGGATGCCAAAAATGGGAGAATTTAATAGCAGTCCGAGTAGCGGCTAGGTGATTTGATTTTCTGTGAGTATGATATACCTGATTGAACCATACTAGAAACAGAAGGGGTATCAGTAGGAGGGACAGGAACCAAAGAAAAAGAAGTACAGGAAGAAGGAAGAGTTCTAGCGAGAACATTAGAAAAAAACAGACAAAAAAGGCTGAGAGGAGGAGTAGAAGGTAGAGAAAAAAAGAAGAGACAGCGTTACTCAATTTGCGAGCATCTTCAGTCACAATATTGACCTGGGATGATTGCAAATGGGGCGCTTACGGCTGCATGACAGCTGGACGAGAGGTAGAAGGAAAACAAGAGGGAGAAGTGCTTTGTCGTGATCTTTTCTTAGTTTTATTTTTCGCGTTGGCATTGAGGGTCAACAAGCGTCTCCCTCCCTCTGGTATAGTTCCTTACTTGAGACGCTCCGAAAGTTCCGAAATATAACATTCAAAGGCCAATATCGTGTTTATTTACTATTTTTGGATTTATCTGACTTCTGCTTTCACATTTTCCGCCTACAAAATGTGAACCCAAAGGTCAGATAAATTCAACATTATTTTATTTTCTTAGTTATCTTGATACATCTTGTTATAACATTAATAAGAACGACAATTTTACCAGAGAGATGATCCAGTAGTAAGCACAAAAACTTGTATAAGCTGTTTCCATGAGACAAATCAAACCCATCAAAAATCTCATTAAAACAAACTTTACCAAATTCAAAACCAGGCCCTACGCGTTGCCCGCGAAGCCCTTCCCCGAATATCAACCTCAATCCCCCAAGAGTGGGCTGATATAAAGAAGCTAGAAACGCGGTTTATAAACATCGCGGGAAAACCTCTTAATATATTTAAAGACAGCGAGCTCATTTCCGAACTAAATGGATACCGAAAAGAAATCATCTGAAGGTAAAATACCCCCAAATCCGGTTTAGCCCAGAAGCCCCAATCCGACCATAACAACGACCATAGTAACTACTGTCGCATTCAAACCGACAACACTGACTCCTATTCAACCACTACACTCAAGCAATCATGAGAGAGTGGAAACTCTACATACAACAAACTGCAATTCTTTCGACACTCACGTGCACCTTCAACATCACAGCACATAGACAAACACACACATGTATACACCCCCAGAGTGGATGAGGACCGGCGAAAACTACCAGCTGCATAGGTATCTGTTCACCGCCCCCCCCCCCCCCCCGAAGAATAGATGCCGGCATCGTCGTTGCTGGGTGCCGCTCATAGTTTGATCCTGTCCCGACCGACTCACCACGAATACCGCCATATCACACCAATTCGCAAACGCACCAAAAAGCGAAACTACAGCTTTGTTACAGGCACATTCATGCAAACACTCGGAGTGGATACGGATAGGTTCAAATTATACTTGCTGCATAAGCATCTGTTCGCCGTGATCCCCCGAATAGATCCATCATCACTGTTGGGTGCCGTTCATAGTTTGACCCTCCCCCGACCGACTTGTCATCAAAACTACCATATCTCACCAACTCGCGTACATACCTACAATGCAACTACAGCACAGCAATAAGCACACTAATGCAATCACCCAGAGTGAATACAGGTAGATGAATAGCAGCGAGCCACATAACTGTCTGCATCGCGATCCCTCGTGGCAGATGCTGGGTGTCGCTCGCTGCCTGACTCTGCCGCGACCAATTCATCAAATCACTAAAACCTACATCAACAAACTGAAGTACACTTAACCCATAAATACACTGATTACTTCGAATCTTTTTTATTTGGGGGGGGGGGGGGGGGCTTCAGACACGGCATCATAACCTCTCGAAGGATTGGTGGATGAACCTCGGCCTTCAAAAATACTACAAGAGTTTTAATCCTAATCATGGCGGGGTCAAAATCACCCTCCGCCGCTCGGCCTAAATCAACGGAGGCTCCAGGTAGTCCTGGAACACGGACAGATTTAGGAAGCTTCTAACTTTTGGCAGTTATAACCCTTTCGTGTGCTGGATGTGTGCTTCGGTGGGAGCAGGTCCGACCGAACCGGAGGCAGAATATACTTGTCTGGGAAGGATCGATCAGGTACACGGCGACAAGTGACGGACTATACTAGCCTGAAGAAAAACAAAGCTCTCCCATAGAATCATCACCATCTTCGACTTCGGGAGACAGACTTAACTTGTCAATGAAGGAAGTGGATCTTCTCAACGAGCCATATTATATAAGTGGCCGACTTTACATGTCTGAAGAACAAACCACCTACTAAAACTGGCGGTGTGGCCGAGTGGGTCCTGGTGGCTTTTCTGGTTCCCTTGCGTCTCTTCCTGTGTGTCTGCTGAATGTGAAAAGTACCATTGCACTGCTAAAGGGGTTGGTATATCCCACACTGCCCCTGTCCTTGAACAGACAAGACAAATGTTTACATTTTTGTTTGACATCGCCAATTTAGCCTCCACACAAAACACTGTTTCTAACTTCACAAGATTACATATTGAACTAGTTCTACTCCTCTGAATGCGCATGCGTGTAAACGATAGTGAAGATGACAATCAAAATTACCAGAGCGGTCTATGGAAGAACAAAAAACTTCCATTTGCCACGAATTTCCTTTTTAACGGAATAGACGGACATATGATCAAATATTTCATAATATGCTTTTTAGAATGGTATCAAATACTTTTTGTTAACATAGGCTTTTAATGTTTCCATTTTTGTTTAAAATTTTCGCTTCTTATCCCTGCACATCGCCTTATTAGTTTGCTGGAAAAGCCTGATGGGGTAACTTCAGAGTCCTAAAAATGTACTAAATCCTAATGAGAAAATTTTTACGGACATAGATTTGATTGAAGCAAAAATTAACTTTCTTTGTTCTTTTTACCCTTTCCCTAACGTAACGGCCGAAATCGGCCAGCGCTATTCTCAAAAATCGCCAATTAATTTTCATTATTTTTTTCATTTTTTGTCTCAAAAACATAGGTTATGACCCCTCGTTGGAACGAGCTCGTCGAGCTCGTTCCAACGAGGGGTCATAACCTATGTTTTTGAGACAAAAGATGAAAAAAAATTAGTTATTCAAGAATTATTTTTGCAAGTGTCGTCTGCTTTTCAGGTTAGGTAAACGGTTAACATATTTTGGATATGTTATTGTTTTAATATTTCCATCGAACTTTGAAAAGTGGAGTTTTTTCTATTTTTGTGACTTTGCGCGACAGATAAGAACTCCCCCCCCCCCCCCCCCCCCCCCCCCCCCCCCCCGCTATCAGGACGAGTAAATTCAAATTTCTGGATGATAGAGGTGTTTATTTTTTACAGTGGCGACAAAGTGTGTGATGCTTGTAGTTAGGAATATAATGATTGATGTGTGTTCAGAGCAATATGATGAAAAAAGAATGAAAATGTCCCCTTCTAATGGTAAATCCTTTGGTGTGGATGTTGTTTCTGAACGATTAGTCAGTATCACATTTTTTGTTGAAATAAAACCTCTAGTTCCCCATCAGACAATAAAAGTATTATTCGTTTAACCCTTTACCCAACGAATCGCCCGCATCCGCCCGCGTAATATGTAAATTCAGCAGTTGAAAAAATATTATTTTTCAAAAAAATTCAACAAAACCATATCATGTGACCCCTCGTTGGAACGAGCTCGTCGAGCTCGTTCCAACGAGGGGTCACATGATATGGTTTTGTTGAAATTTTTTTAAAAAATTAAAAAAATGATATTTAAAATAATAAATTTTGATATCGTCTGCGTTGGGTAAAGGGATAAACGGGATTCATTTAAAATTAACATACATAAAGCTTGAGCGATGGTAGAGCGATTACTTCGGCCTCATAAAGGAATTGACTGGAAGAAACTATCTGAAGGAGAACAATTTGCTTGACTCGACCTAAACAATTTCAAAGACATTAGTTTTTGACACAACTTATAAAGTTGAAAGACTTTTGTCTAAAAAGAAGGGGAAAAAACATGAGTTACTTGCCAGTTCAAATTCTTATTAATTTGAGTATTTCATCAGAGCTTTTTATCTACTTTGTTCTCACATCACAGTATATATTATTACTTAGGAACAAATTTGAGAAAAAAACATCTAATATGAAGAACCAAAGATTAGCAGGGAACTATTGTGGAGGTCGGTTTGGGTCTCTGACGCTGCGGGGACAATTACATGTCAAATACTAGACTTCAGTAATGATTCTGGAGAATCATAGCCTTTTCCAGACGAGATTCCATTTTATTTAATGCTCAGGCATCAATTCACGCTGAAAAATTAAGTCATATTCCCCTGTCGGTCGGCAAAACGAAATATCAAAATGATATTTAGAAATCGATATTTCATCGTAGGTTCGGATGACGAATCACATGTACTTTAAACGAGTCAGCACATCAGTAATGAATTCCAGAGTCCCAAATACAAACGAATTCGAATAATTGATAGTGACAGTGACTAAATCAATTCATTAAATCAGCGGTTTCAAAGTTTGACTTTCTCATTCACCTTCCAGCGAAAAGCCGAAATCACTTTCAAATTTCTTCAGTTCAACTTCACACGTCTTCAGTGCATTGAGTTAAAAAAAAAATAAAATGACGTGTCTTGTTATTGAAAATAAGAAAGTGGTGTTTTTTGTTATTGTTCTATTTCTTCGAAACACATTGCGATTATTTCAATTCGCCAGCCTTGGTAAATCGTAAAGTTAGGGGAGAAATAAGACGGGACTACTTTTTGTGCGGATATTCACACATTCCAATGGTTGGAGTTTGGTTGTTGTAATTTTTGTATGGACGCCGGTTCGGCACATAAATTTTGCGCCTCAATGGCAAATAAAGGCCACAAATTGGAGAGTTTGTAGTCGTAGAGCATTAAATAAAAAGAAAATTCACGAAAGTTCGTGGCTACAAGAAATATGAGGATCTTCACTCGCGACTGCGTCGCTCGTGAAGATCCTCATATTTCTTTGTAGCCACTCACGAGATATTTTCGGTATTCATCAAATTTTCGTGAATATCCTCTATATATTTCGTGCCCCCAGAGGGTCTGAAGAATTGTTTTTAACTGCATCACTAAAGTACCTTTATTGATGTCCCGAGAAAGGTGGATATAGTAGTCACAAATGACTCAATTTGACAAAAGAAAGTTTAGGTTAAAATCATCATTATTGGTGGAGAGGGTTAATATAAATATCGGCATCCGAGAAGTTTAAGTCCGACAAAATGAGTACTGTTTATTTGCCACATGCCGTTTGAGTGTTGTGGCTATTTGAGAACAGCCCATTATATCTCAAATTTATCCAAAATTTTGATGCTTGGCGGCTTGTGGATAGTTAATGAACGCTTGCCAGAATAATTCTTCACAATGGTTTATTTTTTCTTGAAAATTTGTAAGAACCACTTGAAGAAAACCGTTCTTAACTGGTAGAGTGGTGAATTATTTTTGGCCATCAAATCTTGTACACATGTCGTTGCCTTGTTACAATTTATGGGAGAGTGCCAGCTGACACTCTCCCATAAATTGTAACAAGGTAAACCCTTACAGACTAAATAATGTCACTTCAAAGATAATACAAAGCATATACGATGAATACGAGCCTTCAAGTTGTGGTACCTGCACTTCAGAATAAAGCCCAGTGTTCTATGATGTATGGGGACTGTCGCTCGATGGGATATGGAGAGGTATGTGCAAACTGTCAGGAAATCCTCCGCCTACTTGAGACAATTGTTAAGTTTGAGGGGGAGATTGTTGAGCTGAAGGGAAAACTTGGTAGGGCGGGGCTGTCTGGAGTTACGCCTGTGAAAGTTGCTTTCCGAGAAGGATGGAAGGTTGTCGGTGGTTCCAAGAGGAAACATGGGGGTAGAACCTTTGATGTGAATGAGGTAGGTGATGAGGTGGGGGCTGCTAGAAAAGTACGTAGGACAGATGAGGGGGGCCCAGGCCGGAGCAATGCTGTAAAGTGTTTGGCATGGACTACCAAAAGTGGTAGGAAAGGGGGGCCAGAGAAGCAGGTAGATAGGGGTGTAAAGTCCAAAGGCAGTGGGGAGTGCAGCACCAGAAACAGATTTGATGTGCTCGATTCGGAAGAGACAGAGGAGGAGGTGGAGGTAGTTGCAACAGATAGTAGCTTGGGGTCTAGGCCAGGAAAAAGGAGGAGGGATTCGGGGGAAGACCAGGGGAGTAGTCCAGGTAGTTCAGGGCCTGGAAAGAGACGGAGGGACAAGGATAGGAGTAATCCTAGGTCAAAGATACCGATACCGATATTGATTCCGAGTGGGGCTGTTGGAGAGGAAGAGGACGCTGTAAACAATAGGAGACTAGAGGAGATAAATAGGGCGAGGGCCAAAAGTAAGTTGGTGGTTGCGGGAAGTAGCATAGTTCGGGGGATCGACAAGGTTGTCTGTGGTCCGGACAGTAAAAATAGAACAGTTCTGTGCTTTCCGGGGGCTAAAGTGGAGGACCTGAGGGATAGAGTGGACGGTATTGTAGCTGGGTCGGGGCCTGATCCGGTAGTGGTATTACATGTGGGGTCCAATAACATCAGGGAGAGGAAATCAGTTCGTTTGGTGGACACATACAAGGACCTAATTAGTAAGCTACTTAGCAGGAATGCTCGGATCATCGTTTCAGGGGTGCTCCCCGTTATGGGTGGTGGGAATGAGAGGAACTCACGGATTATGGCACTAAACGAGGAGCTGGAAGAGCACTGCAAAGACTTGGGAGTACATTTCATTGACCACTGGGATTCATTCTGGGGACAAGGAGAGTTGTATGGGCGAGACGGATTGCATTTAAGTAGGATGGGTACAGACCTGCTGGGCCAAAAAAATTCTACAGGTGGCTGGGCCTTTTTTGGAGAAAAGGGGGGTAGGGGACCACAACCGATAACCCAGAGGAGCACAAATGCTGGGAACATAGGAAGAACAACAAACATGCACAATACAGGGACATACCAGGGTTATAATAATGTGCCAGTGATGACAAAAAAACAAAGATTCATTAAGTTTGGGTACTGCAACATCCAGGGTCTGCACAAGAAAGTAAGCGAAATATCAACAATGATGGACGAAGGAGACTTCGATATAATGGGTCTAAGTGAGACGTGGATACGACGGGATGAGCGGGTTGATCAGATAAAGGGTTGCGTGTGGATAGGAGTTGGGCGAACTGAGGGTCAGAAACGGGGTGGGGGTGTTGGCATCTACGCTAAAGAGGAATTACAGCCCTCATTGATTACAGATCTCACAGAAGCAAGGACTCAGATTCCAGTATCCAACGAAATAGTATGGGCAAAAATCAAGTTAGGAAGCAGGAGTGTTGCCGTTGGTGTTGTATACTTAGCAGTGGAGGGAAGTAAGCCCGAGTGGAATGATTCAATATATACAACTCTTAGATCGAATATCACAGAGCTTGGTAGCAGAGGGTTCAGTATTGTCCTAATGGGGGACTTCAATGGGCACATCGGGGATAAGGAGGAGGGCATACAGGGAGGTGATAGGAAAATTAACACGAATGGGAGGAAGATGTTGGACCTATCAAAAGAGCTTGGTTTAAAGATCCTGAACAGGGATGCGAAATGTAAGGGTAAATGGACCTGGGAGAGGAACGATAAGAAAACAATAATTGATTATATACTCACTGACATTGGCGTATGGAGGGAGGTTATAGATGTAGAAATAGATGACGAGGGAAAAAATGACTTGGGTAGTGATCACAACCTGATAACAGTTAAGATTATGGGCAAAAAGACGAATAGAGACAGAAATACCTTCAAGGAAGTTTGGGGACTAAAACAAGGAGCCGACTGGAAGCAGTTTCGGGAAAAACTAAAACCAAATCTTGATTGTATACCTAGGGATGCAAATGTCCAGAGTATTTCAGATGGCATAGTAAATAGCCTAACAGAGGCAGGGAAGGAGTGTATAGGAAGGGTGAGGGTCCCAACGAGAGAGCTTGGATACAGGGTTAACGAGGGACTGAAAAGGGCTATAAAAGAAAGGAAGGTAAAATGCGCTGCTTACAGAAGAAGTAGGAAGCTTAAAGGGGTGGATAACAATGACACGAGATTAATGAAAGGAGAATATGAACTGGGACGGAAAAAGGTGAATGAGATAAAGAATAATAATAGGAAGGAGCACAATTGCAGTCTTGCCAGAACAATAAAGAAAACGGGGAGTTCGAGCTCAAACGTATTTTGGAAATGGGTAAATAAACGGGGGAAAGGTAGTGTGCAGAGTATCAAAGTGTATGGGGAAAGTACAGAAGATAAAGGCCGTATCGCTTCAGAGTTAGTCAAGCACTGGGAAAAGATAAACGATAGGCGATGGGGCAGTGGGTCCCCACCAAAAAGAAATACACTGGTGGAGGAGAACCTATCCAATCGTGTTTGTAGCGAAATAACGGCAGAAGAAGTGCGGAACGTGGTCTCGAAATTAAAAAATGGTAAAGCGGGAGGGACGGATGAAATTCCGAACGAATTCCTCAAAAATGGAGGGGAGGCACTTATTGAAGTCCTGACAAACCTTTTCAACCTGGCTCTGCGAAAGCAAGAGGTCCCCAGAGAGTGGAGGGAAAGTAAGGTGTCGTTCATACACAAAAAGGGGGATAAGGAAGTTCTAGATAACTATAGGGGGATATCAGTTAGTAGTAACATCGGAAAAGTATTCTGTAAGGTCATATACGGTAGACTAGAGAAAGTTATTGAAGAGAAAGGTTTTTTAGGAGAAATTCAAAATGGTTTCAGGAAAGGACGAAGAGTCACTGATCACCTATTTACACTCACCCAACTGATAGAATCAACAAAGGCTGAAAAGAAAAAGATGTTTCTGGCATTTCTAGATGTGAAAAAAGCGTACGACCGAGTGTGGAGGGAAGGTATGTGGCGAAAGCTCGAGGGCATCGGACTGGGGGGTGACTTTGTGGGAATCATGAAAGCACTGTATACAGATGTGCAAAGCCAACTCAGTCTAGGAAGTATCACTACAAAACGAGTCCCTATGGATATAGGCCTCAAGCAGGGGTGTATCTTTTCACCGATTTTGTTTGCATTGTATGTTAAAGATTTAGGGGACGAACTAATTCAGAGTGCGGAGGGGGTAAATGTTGGAGACATAAAGATACCAGGCTTATTCTTTGCGGACGACATGGTGTTAATGTCTAGAACTGAACAGGGGCTAGAGAAACTGCTGGAAATTGTTGGTAGATATGGGAACACTTGGCGGCTCGAACTAAATGAAAATAAAAGCAAGGTAATACCCGTTGGACGCAAGGTAGATATGACGAAGAGATGGAGAGTGGGGGAGTTCTCAATCCCCGAAGGGGAAAGCAAACAAATCACTGTAGGAGAAACGGGAGAGTATGAGTATCTAGGGGTAAGCATAAATATAACGGGAAGAGGGGTGTACAGAAATTACTCAGCCAAACTGATTCTGAAGGGGAAAAGAATTCTGAACCAACTAAAACTTTTAGGAAAAAATAGTTTCAACAAGGTCTTTGTGGGGAAAACACTGTGGGAGAGGGTGGGTTTACCAAGTATAACGTATGGCACGGACGTGATTCCATTAAACCAAACCGTTATTAAGAAGTTGGAAAGTACTCAGAATGATGCCGGCAGATGGATAACAGGGTCGAGTAATGCTGCAGCTTTGGAAGCAGTAAGGGGGGAGCTTGGGTGGATGAAAATCAAGGACAGGGTAGATTTGGGAAAACTGTGTTACTTTAACTGCTTGAGAAACCTGCCTGACAACCGGTGGTGCAAATTGATGCTCGATACCATTTGGAATTCTAATATAGAAACGGGGTGGTCAAAACATGTGAGGGAACTAATGGACAATTACTCTATAGAGGTCACAAACATAGAAGTAGGAATGAAAGAAGGCAAAAGGTTTGTCAAAGAGAGAGTCATGGAAGATTGCAATCGAAACTGGCGAGCAGGGGTTAGCGTGAAAAGATCACTGCAGGGGTTACAATATAAAGAAAAGCCAGCTTTTGAGAAGTACCTAGATGGCACCTTTGGAGGGTCACTGCTGTTCAAACTGAGATCAAGATCACTGGAGCTTCGGGGAAAAATTGGGAGAGATGGGGAAAAGGGATGCCAAATGTGCCACTCTGGAGTAGTGGAGACCCTGGAACATTTTCTCTTGGAATGCCCACAGTATATACCTCATAGAATAAAATTTACTGGAAGAATAATGCAGAAGTGGGGTGAAGAAACAAAGGACAGATGGCTGAAGGGGGACACGAGGGAGAGGGTAGGAATGCTTATTGAAGAAATTGAAAAAGAGGAAGTGAGGGACACTATTAAGCAGTTTATATCTGAATGCTGGGAGGAGAGGAGGGGAAGAGGGGGTGGGGTGCAGGGGGAATGATGGCCTTCTCTTATGAGGACCGCGACAAATCAGCGGCTGCCCAAAGAGTTATTATTATATGGGCTTCCAGCACTCTACCAGTTAAGGGCTGTCTCGTTTAATCTCTCAAAACAGGTTTAAGGCTTGGTGTTATGAATACCCTTACAACTTACAAAAATTATCCCCATGAATTCTGGGGCTGATAGAAGAGGCTATGTCTATCTGTGATATACCCATTACGTGTTGCTGAAGCCCGAAAACAGTCCATTTTATTAAACTTATGACGTTTAGCAGCCCGCTGAGGGTTAGCAAACGCGTAGCGATCTTGTCCATGCAACTTGTAATGTCACGCCAAGAACCGCAAATGGCCAATTTTTCTTGAAAATCTACAAGATGTGTTCAGAGAAACCCACAGAAAACATGATTTGTTAAGCTTTTAATGGGTATGTCTTTAGCCAGCCAGGTTAACGCTTGGTTTTCTGAATACCCTTATTACCTACAAAAAAATGATCCTCGGTGAATTCCACTTCTAATATAGGAAAGCATGTTTATCACTCGTGTACTCGTTGAGTGCTGTGGGTTCCCGAAAACAGCCCATTTTATCAAAATTTCGATGTTAGGCAGACTGTGAGGATTAGCAAACGCGAGCCCAATATCTCTTGTATATCAACTGTAGTGTCGCAGACAGGTCTAACAGTGATGAGTGTTTAAAAAAATCTACAAGACGTATTTTGAGAAAGTGATGATAATCATCTCTAATTTGGGCAGTTTTTACCTATTTTGGCAAAAATTAAACTTTAGTCCATTTTTAGATTCCGTGCCCCTCTATGCTTGTGCAAAATGCTGTGAAAACCGGTTCCAAAATGGCTTCAGAATCGTACGGATAAAATGGTGGGAAATTGTTTTTTTAAAAACAACAACTAATAATCCGCAGATAAACAAATGTCCTTTCCGGAGGGAAAAGGCATATAATCGCGTGCGCTTTGATGCCTGAAAAATCACGGGGGATAACTCGAAATTCTGGCCCTTACTACAGGATTGCAAATGGTTCAGTCTGGCTGCTTTTCTTCGTTACGGTATTCAGTTAAAACATGAGAACATATAAAATTTATCCCATGATATTTTACAAAGGTAAAAAATTTGTCTTCACACCTCTTAACTATTTGACAAGTTCATGTGAGTCGCGAGACCAACGCATGGGAAATAGGTTTGTGAAAATACGGAACCTATAATTATCGAAGCTTTGTTCTAAATAAACCTTCCTGTCTGTCTGAGAAAAAACTGTCCCATGCGGCCCGGCACACCGTTACCCGATCAACGTAATGGCAAATTGTACAATGTACGCCAACAGCGGTCAACGTCTCCATAACGTCGCGTACGCACAGTGCCGTCACGCACAGTCATACATAAGAATAGAATTAGATTTTGCTAAGCCAATCAGGTGCTTTCACGTGGCAACCAAATAACATCTGGGTAGGCATTGCATGTCGCCTTCCAGTTCTTAATACTGATAATATTATTTAGATGGGGGAGGAAGGCGGACAATCTTGTCCATGCCGCCCCTGTAAAATATATCAAATGCATTTTTAAGCCTCCCACCCCCGCTAATTCGCGAAGGGGCATTAAGTGTTACCTTTGTCGGTCCGTCCGCACGTACGTCCGTACGTATGTACGTCCGTCCCGAATATGGTTTCTGGACGATAACTTTAGTTTCACTGAACGAAAGGAAACAAAATTTCATACGCAGGTCTGTAACCATATGATACATGTTGAGATTGATAGTGGACTTGTCCGATATTTTTTCGCTTAGTTATGGCACTTTTCCGACACATTTTGGTGGCTTGCTGTTTTGGTGCCATCGTTAAATGGAGATAAGATAAGATATTTATTAATTCAATATCAACAAAGATAAATGACTAGACACTCATGCTTGGCAGTGGGGGTGGGGTCGTATAGCCACCCTTGGCGTTCCACTTGTTAAGGCTCACCACCACAGTGGTGAGACTTATTGTTATTGCTCAAAGAAAGTTTTTGTTTGGGGGGGAGGGGGTGCTGTACGATTCTTCTGAAATTTTGCACTCTTATTTGCTCACATCTAGAGGTGTGCGGCAACATACCCCCATTTTAGCGAAAACGTTTTAATCCCTGCAGGCGGACCAAAATGTAGCAAAAATGACCCTTTTTCCAAAAATTCTCGAACACTATCGGGCCTGTGAAGATCAAATTTTCTATATATATGGAGTCTAACATGATGTAATGAAATCACTTAAAACTATTTTTTAACTTTAACCCCCATCGACTCAAAGGACGGAAATTTGTGATTTTCAGCAAAATAGCACACCTTCCAGAGGCAATTTCTCAATACTGCGAGTGATATATGCCAAAGATTTTAGTATAGGAAGATGACTTGTTCATTGGAGAACAACTTTATGGTTTAAGCTTCCTTGTTGCATTTAACCCTTTAGCACAGTGATATCTAGAGTAAGGGTACTGTTTGAAAAATATGAACATTTGCAAACTTTGGATACCGTTTTCGATCAGTTGGACAAGGGTTAACTTGAAACGTTTTGTTGCCATGTGCAGAAATATGTACTCATCAGACTTGCTTGATAAGTTTAAATATCAGGCTTAACCCACACGCTGTTTTTGTAACTCCAATGCAATAGTGTTCAACCGATTACCAAAAATAGTCGTTGACCGACTACCGGTTATTTGAGCTCTCAATCGGTCGATTCCGATGCCGATTCCGATTGTAATACCGTGCACTAGGACAAGTCGAGGCTCGAAAGAACTACATTAAACTGAACATTTTTCGTTGTTAAACTTCGTTGACTGGGGTCGAAATAAAATTACCAGTCGCGCACACTTGGGCGGTAAACGTGGCTCTCAGAGCCACGTTTACCGCCCAAGTGCGTGCGACTGGTAATTTTACTTCTGCCTGAGTCAATGGAGAGTAACCGTCACTTTTCCGGTATGAACTAGCGATTTCGCCCAGTTGTAAGCTTTGCATGTTGTTTAACTTGTATGTCCCGTAACGGGGCGTCTAGAGAGATTAAGAATACACATTGTGGTTGTTTCTCAGCTTTATTGAATGGTATCATTTTACATTAACAATTTAACAATCGCAGAAGAGAATAAAATGCGGTTAATGAATTATCTCAAAATGCTTGGCAACAATCGGTTGAACCGATATTCCAGGAGCCCTTTGCCGTTGTCATCCGATTGCCCACAATCGGCCGATTGTGGTGGCCGGTTCCGATCATCGGTTGAACACTACAATGCAAGTGGTGTCTTATTTTATACAAAATTCAAACACTTTGTACACTTTGTATTCCCTTTTCTGGAAATAAGAACGGCGAAGACGTAAATGTGTTGCACAGGCGTATAGCTAATTAACTGATGAACATTTTTGCTCTTTTAAGTTACCTTGAAATGTTTAACCCAACTCCTCTTCTGCCCGCGTAAATATCCCACGATGGGATAGACCACTTGATTGTAAAACAAATTTACGGTTTAAGTTTGTTCGAGGCATTTAACCCCTTAGCACAGTGATTGATAGAGTAAGGTTACCATTCAAAAAATTCGAAAATTCGCAAACTTTGGTTACTGTTCTGGTTCAGTTGTTTAGGGGTTAACTTTAAACTCTTTGTTTCCCGGTGTGTGGAGATGCTTTGTAAGCAAAGTTGCTGTTATAAGGTTAGACCTTTAATAAAACCCTCTCTCAGTTTTGGTAACTTGAATAGGGGATAGGGGTAGTTTCAGTACTATTTTATCGAGCATCATGATGGTGAGCCTGTGATCCTAAAGAATCACAATTTTCGAAAGGAATGGTTTCACGCGCCCGAAGGCGCGCAGAGCGGTTTGGAGAGCAAGCCTCTTTCGACCCTTATTGACTGTATATGATCGATTTTTTGTGTCAAGGCGTGTTGAAGGAGGAAAAGGTTCAGGTGCTCGGCAGATGTCTCCGGTCGATGCGTGATGGGCAGGTGGCTTCATTGATTGATGTAGGTTGAACCCTCGGGTGAGGACCAGTGTGGGAGGTTGGGTCCTCTCACAAAGGTACTACCTCTCCCCGAGGGTGCAGTAGTCTTGGGTTTTCAGGCAAGTATAGTCTGCCACTTCGGAGATGATTTTAAATGTTGGTCATCACTGGCAAGTATAATCTGCCTCAGGCTGTCTCTGTTTGTTGGGTAGGATATCTTTGAAAGAAAACAACAGCGACCCCTTTCGGGGACCACCAGAAGAAGACCCGAACTTTCCTGGTTCGGGGGCAGGCCTGCATTATAATCCTATTTGGGTGGGACAGAAAATGCGCAGTGTGGACGCTTAACAAAAAGGGGCAGAGGCGGAGCGCAGGACAAGCACTCGCATCCCTTGAAGTGGTCGACCACTTACAGGGATGGAGTGGAGGATATTCTGGAACCATGGGAGTTGTAATTTCCATAACGGTTATAGTTTCCATAGCGGTTATTGGGGTGCTGATCAAAAAGCATCTTCTGTGTACCTGCTTAAAAGAAGAAGGCTGTGAGCTGTAGTAAAGACCTTCTCTACACAGAAACCCAATGGGATCCACTGGAAGAAAGACGCCGAAAGCACAAGCTCATCCAATTTTTTAAGATGTATCATAAATTAACACCTCCATATATCTCCAATAAGGTGCCACCAATTATTTCATCAATTACCCAAAGCCACAATCTCCGATCCGAAAATAACCACCGTGTTCCCTTTTGTCACACCAATTTATATAAGTCCTCGTTTATCCCGGAAGTTACCGACCGGTGGAATGGATTACCCCCCTCAGTAAGAGAAAATTGTTCCCTCATAAACTTCAAGACGTTTATAAATAGTGAGAAGCAACGACCACCAATTTTTTATTATGGAGCCAAATCCCGTGCTGCCCAAATTTATCATTGCAGGTTACGCCTGCATTGCAGTAATATCAACGCCCACTTATACTATAACCATCTCTCAACATCTCCACGTTGCCAGTGTGGGGACCTTGAAACTACTGAGCACTATCTTGTGCACTGCCCAATCTTTAACGATGCTCGTGATTCCACAATCAATGCATTGCCAATTACTCCTGAGCTTTCCACACTCTTATTTGGATCCGAACGACTAAATAATAACGAAAATCTTCTTGTCTTCAGAGCCGTGCAGGACTATATCATACTGAGTGGACGCTTTCAACAGTAGCGGTGCACTCTTGGACTCTCCTGGTGTTGTTTGTCACACAAATGGGCCACCGTTACCGATACACTATTGAGGCTGCCCTATTGAATATTTTTTGGTAGCGAACATTGAATTCAGGTTGTCCCCTCGTTTCCTACTTAACCCCCTGCCCAATGTACCGCCGTGTAACCCATAAAATTGCCATCTAAATCCTTTTATATTTTCAGTTTTTGTCTCGGGAGCATGGCTTATGACCCCCATTGGAATGAGCTCAACGTGCTCGTTCCAGTGAGGGACCGTGAGCCGTGTTTTAGAGACTGTCATTGAAATTTCCAGTTATTGAAACATTTTTTCTTCGCGTGTCGCCTGCTACACGTGTTGGGCAAGGGGATAAGTTTCCCTTTCCTTTCCTTTCCATTCTCTCATTCTCTCTCTCTCATTCTCTCTACTGCTCTCCTTACTCTCTCTGTCTTCTATGTTTAAACAATATTTTACTTAGTGTCTGCAGCTACTATCAAACTTCGTCAGTATTCCAGAGGAGACGGCTTATAAAAGCTTAAAGCTTACTGCTGAATCCTTTCAACAAATCTCGCTCTTGATTCATTATTTTAATGCATACCATTGTACTGCGCACTCTGTATGACAATCATGTTGTAGTTTATAATATGTATGCATCATACTTTTTCATGAATAAATATTGTTTAAATTAAAATTAAAAGAAGAAGGCAGAGTTAGTATTCATTAGAATATGTAAAATATAGAAAATAAAAATAGTATGTTTAGTTGGATGAGTAAGTCCATAACGGTAATAGTTCGATAGCTGTTGTTGTTTCCATAGCGGTTGTTTTGTTTCCATAACGGTTATTTTTGGGAAAGAAGATAGATTGAAAAAAAAAAACTAAAGAAGAAATGTGTCGGTGTTTGTGTGCATGTATATAATGCTTGTACGTGTTCTGGTTATGATGAGCGTGACTGCTGAGTTGGTGTTCCTTGTCAGTGTTAGTGGGGGCAGAGTGGTTTGGTTCAGCTATTGTAGCATGCCTTAAAAAGGACAAACTCCACTGTGGGGACGCAGTTGTGTTACTGACAATAGCTTAGCCTCCCCAGGCTTTCTCCGTTTTGAGTGCGTGATTGCTGAGTTAATGTTGTGTGTGGGGGGCAGAGTGGTTCGGTTCTGCGTATTGTAGCATGCCTTAAAAAGGACATGTCGTACTGTAAGGTCGAAGTCATGTTGCTGACAATAGATTGGCCTCCCTATCTTTCCCCATTATCAATGTTGGTGGAGGCAGAGTGGTTTGGTTCAGCTATTGTAACATGCCTTAAAAAAGACAAACTCCAATGTGGGGACGCAGTTGTGTTACTGACAATAGCTTAGCCTTCCCATGCTTTCTCCGTTTTGATTGCGTGATTGCTGAGTATATGTTGAGCGTGGGGGCAGAGTGGTTCGGTTCTGGGTATTGTATCATGCCTTATAAAGGACATATCGTACCGTAGGGGCGCAGTAGTGTTGCTGACAATAGCTTAGCCTCCCCAAGCTTTTCTCGTTTTGATTGCGTGATTGCTGAGTGTATGTTGTGTATGGAGGCAGAGTATTTCGGTTCAGCGTATTGTAGCATGCCTTATAAAGGACATATTGTACTGTAGGGTCGCAGTAGTGTTGCTGACAATAGCTTGGCCTCCCTATCTTTCCCCATGTTGTGTTTGCGTGCTAGCTGATATAAGTCCTGATTATTATTTCCTATTTTGGGTGTATGGCTCTTTGTAAAAAATCCTAGTTAGTATTTCCTTAGGTTTTGACGTTTTAGGGTTTTTGTCTGCTTTCGCAAATTACCTGTAGTTCGGATATTAATTGGCTGTCGGCTAGCCGATATTGGTTCTTCGCGGCTAGAGAGGCAAGGCGATCTTTTATTGTGGGGATATCGGCTCTGTCGTGGAGTGTTTTGATAGGTGTGTCCCATGGTACGCGAAGGGCGAACCTAAGCGCGTGATTTTGAACCTTCTGGGGTTTTCCCATGTTAGTTTGATTGAGGTCAGTTAGGATGATTGCGCCATATTCGAGTACTGGGCGCAAAAAGGCTTTGTAAAGTTTGAGTAGGGTGGACTGGTTGGCTCCCCAGGAAGTTCCCTTTAGCATTTTCAACAATAAGTTAATGCGTTTGGTTGCTTTTTTCGCCATATCGTCGGTGTGTTTATTAAAGGACAGTTTTTCATCAATGGTGATGCCGAGGAATTTCGCCTCTTTACACTCTAGGAGGGTGTTATCCATTAGTTTTAGGTCAAAGTCACGTTTGTTTGTCTTGCGAGTAAAGGTGATTCGTTGGGTTTTATTGGCGTCCAGCTTTATTCTCCATTTGTCACACCATTGTTCTAGGTCATCGAGGGCGCGTTGCAGGGGTTTTGGAGTAGATTGTCCGTATTGTTAGAGCCCCAGAGGCCCTTATCATCCGCGAATTGGGAGACTTGAACACGGTCCTCGGAGAATTGGAGATCATTTACACAGAAGATGTAAAGGAGGGGCTGAGGACGGATCCTTGGGGGGAGGGTGCCTGCTTCAAGGGGGGCACTGTCAGACATTTCATCGTTCACTCTGACTTTAATTCCGCGATCATTTAGGAAAGAGGATAGTAATCTGAGCAATTTCATGGGGAGTTTCATTTTGGATAATTTGTACCGCATTCCATTGTGCCAAACAGAGTCAAATGCTTTTTCGACGTCTAACAGGACTGTCGCGCCTATTTGCTGATTGTTGATCGCGGTTTTCATTTGAGTGACTAGTCGATAGACATGCTCGATGCATTCTTTAGGGTTTCTATAGGCTCTTTGCCACTTATTAAAAAAATCGTTGTCTTCAAGGTGCCCCCTGAACCGATTGGTAAGGATTCGTTCGAAAGTCTTACCAATGCAGCTGAGGAGGCTGATTGGGCGGTAGCTGGCTGGATTGGAAGGGTCCTTGCCAGGTTTTGGTATCATGACACCGATGGCTTTTTCCAACATTTAGGAAAGTAGCCATGGGTGAGGCATGCGTTGTACAGTTTGTTCAGTTTTTCGATTAGGGAATTTGGGCTTTGTTTTAGAATTTTGTAGTTCACTTCGTCTTCGCCGGGTGATGAGGAATTTTTGCACTGTTTTATGACGTTGATGATTTCGTCATTGGTGATGGGGGTGACAAGGTCATCGTCATCCCCGTCTTCTGGTTCTTTATCGAATTTGGGGTCACGGTTGATATCAGGATGTCCATTGATGAAGTCGTCAATGGCGTTTATGACAGCGTCATCGTTGCCCGCACCTTGATACGGGCGATGCGTTTTTCTTAGGAGGTCGGCAAAGGTGTCGGCCCTGTCTTTGTCGGTGCGCGTGAAGGAACCGTCTTCCCTTTTGAGAGGTTTGGCTGCGGCTTTGCGGCTTTTGTTTTTTATGTCCAGTTAGGGTTTTGAAAGAGTCCCAGAATTTTTTGGCATCCTGGACCCCGTTTAGATTGGCTGTTGCCTTTTCCCAGAGGGCTTCCTTGACCTCGCCATGAAGGCGGTTGTATGTTTTTTTTAGGTCCGCTTCCTTGATGGGGTCAGTTTCGTTTTTAAGAGCGCGAAGAGCTTTCCGTTTGGTTTTGATTAGTGAGAGTGTGTCGCCCAAGATAGTGTTTCTCCAGGGGCGCACTTCTTCTTTCGGGCATATTTCGTTTAGGGTTGAGTTAATGCTTTTTTCTATATCCTCGCATTGGATTTCGAGTTCAGTTGCATTGGATGGGGTGTTTTTGTGAGTTTGACATCAATGATGTCGCGGTAGAGGTTCCAACTGATTTTTCTAAAATTCCCGCGGAGAGTGTGGGGGGGGGCGGGGGGGGGAGGGGGGGTACCTGAGTGGGCCGTTGCCTAGTATGATTGAGGCATGGACCAGGAGGTGGTCGCTGCCTAGGTCATCATCGCCAACCCAGTGATCGTCGATGTGGTTTGTCAGGGAGTCGCTGGCAATAATTAGATCAAGGATATCGGATGGGAATAGTGGGTTGCTACTGATGTAGATTGCTGAGTTGTTCATAACTACGTGAAGGTTATGTTTTTTGCGATTTCGAGAAGGGCTTCACCATTGGGGCTGGTTTTGTTACAGCCAAAATACAGGTGTTTGGCATTGAAGTCGCCGAGGAAGATGCAGTGTTTGTATTTCCTCGTAAAGAAATCAAAGACATTGTCAGAAACAGTTTTGCTTGGGTCGTTATAATAACAAACAATCGCGTTGTTTTTGACTGTGATTTCAGTAGCAATCACCTCAGCATCGAGGTGATTAGTTTTTATGGTTTTGGTTTTGATGTTCTGCTTTATTAGAAAAGCAACGCCACCTCCTTTTTAGATTTGTCGGTCTCT
Source organism: Pictodentalium vernedei (assembly GCA_031216915.1). Lineage (NCBI taxonomy): Eukaryota > Metazoa > Mollusca > Scaphopoda > Dentaliida > Dentaliidae > Pictodentalium > Pictodentalium vernedei. The sequence continues at coordinate 742,567,167 of CM062295.1, forward strand.
TCTAATAGTGCTGAACCCACTTAGTGCGAAATTTTTGTTGGGGTGAAACCAACTTTCACAGATACAGACAATGTCTGTATTTTCGAAATATCGGCTCATTTGAAGTTTTTTTTTATTATTAACGCTTCTAGCGTTCCACACGGCTATTGGTAAATTATTCATGATGTGGGTTGATATTTAGTCACGGTGTTCAGCTAAGGATAGGCGGTGGTTTTAATTAATGTTGATAGCGTCTTTTACTAAGGATTCGGAGATTTGGGTCTTGAAGAGTCGGGACGCGGATCGGCTGACATCTTTTCAGATGTCACCCAAATTGGTGTTAACATGTTTTTGTAAAACTGAGTAAAGTGCGCCCGCGATAAGGGAGCAAACAGCATGAGGGGATGAGGCGTTTTCAGGCTTGGTTAGGTGTAGGTTTTTTAGTTCTATGCTTGTTTTAACCTTCTTGTAATGGGGACATCCTCGGTAGCTGCTTGGGTGGTTTCCTTTACAATTGGGGCAGGATGGGGATTCTAATCTGCATGATTTGCTGAGGTGATTACCTCCACATTTCATGCAGGTTAGGATACCTCTGCATTTATTGGCTATGTGTCCGAACTTCTGACATTTGTGGCACTGAATCCGGAGAGGAGTACATCTGTATTCCTCCGCTACGTGCCGTCTATTGTTAATAATTATTCCGTTGGCTAGTATTCCTGATTTGGTTTCCTGATTGGGGCATACGGCTTTGATTTTCCACGTCGCTTTGCCTGTGGCCTTTGACGTAAATCTTTCCCATTTGCAGTTCTGTAGCCCCTGATCAATGAGTTCCCTGGGCGTGAACCCATTGGTCACTAATACTACAAGTCTAGGGGAGCTGTCATCTTTGTTGTCTCTTTGGCTATTCCTACCTCCGTCTTTGCCTACGGCGCTGGTGGAAGCGGGCGGAGTCCGTTTCCCCCTATTGATGTTGGAGTTTTGGTTAAGATTATTTGTATTGTTAGCTACAACCCTATTCCAGGGTTTCTCCATGAGAGGTGGTATACTAGGTGTGGTTATTAACTTTGAGGCTGATATTGGATCAGAACCGGAGGCGGGGGCAGAGGGGGAGTAGGGGCAGTTCCTCACTTTTTCGACTGTCTATCGACAGTGTGAATAAACCCCTCCTCATCCGCTAACTCCTGTGTTTCCACCTCAGGCTCTAGGCTTATTTTCTTCCTTTGTTGGGTGTTTTGGTGGATGTGGTGGTGCTAACCCAGTGGTCTGGAGATTGGGGCAGGCTATCACCCAGACTTTTCGGAGTGGCCAACATTTCTGCTATGTCCTTGTCAGGGTAGAATGCTTTGCTATTCAATGGATCCGCGGGATCCAGTAAACCTGACTCAGCTGATAAGACTGAAGACTGGGCACTCAGTGTGCCCGTTGCAGACACATCCTGTGTAGCTTTGACCCCTCCCGCTACCTCAGCGTAAGTCTTAGGCCCAGAGACACCCTTAGTCTGATTGATATCTGTCTCTTTCTGTTCAGTGGGTTCAGTAGGTGTGATCAAGGCTTGAGTTTCAGGGACTTTGTGTACCTCTGCCACTACCTGGATCTCCCTGATAGGTGAGACAGGTGAGACAGGTGAAGATATAGACTGAGTAAGGCTTCCCCTAAACAAATCCCTAATAAAAGCCTCATTTTCCTCAATTTTAGCCTCCTTCTCTTCTAATTTTTTTGTCAGTTGGGCTATCTGTTCCTTAAGGCCTCTGAGTTCCTCCAAGAACTGAGCAGGAATATACCCCCCCACAATCTGGACTGGTACTGCTTGACCTATCATCACCCCCCCCCCCCCCCCCACACACACACACACACACACACACACACACACACACACACACACACACACACACTAGAATTAGAGGTAGTAAGACTCTGACTTAGTTTAAACAAGATTTATTTCCAAATGTACACGCAAACATAGTGTGAATAGAACAAGCTGGTGGATTCGACTGTAAGCTGAAAGCTTATAACTCGTCGTCTCCACAAAACAAGCAAAGCTACATATAACTTGTTAGAATGGCAAGAATATCAGTATTAATATTAACACAAATGTTTGATTGTTCCTTAGCCTCTTGCATTCAATGTTGCATAAGGAAATAAATAGGACGAGAGAGAGAGAGAGAGAGAGAGAGAGAGAGAGAGAGCGAGAGAGAGAGAGATTTATGATTTGTGAATTAACACAACATCTGATTATCCAATGACGTCCCCCCCCCCCCCCACCCCGCGGGAAAAACCTGAATCAAGATTGTCGAATTTGTTTTGAACAGTACCGTTCATCACAAGACAGATTGCTGTCGCTCCTCCCATCCCTCAAACACTACCATGATGATCCATCGCGAGCGTTTCGAAAAGTATATAAAATATTTATCTTACATACAACGTCTATTTTGTCTGTGTTCACTTTGAAGCTGTCGTGTATCAGAACCCCTGATACAGATGGTTGTATCAGGGGGTCTGATACAGACACATTCATTTCAGTGGTTTCTAAAGTATTGTTTTTTGTTCATCCACACAAATAAATAGTACGTTTTATATTCGTGAACATTATTGACTTATTCACATGAAATTGTAATATGAATCGATCACCACCACCATGAGGATGAACAGAACACGCATCAGGGCCCATACGACCTTGTTTCCTGGACATGAAACCCTTCTTGCGGCGTTCTCTCTATCCCTCCTTTCTTGCTTCCCTTTTTTGTTTTCCTCCCGTCTCCTCTCTTGAATGTTGAAAGTAGATTTTTTCATGAAAGCTGCCATGATGATTCGAATTCAGTGCAGACAGTGTCTTTTTTATGGTTTAAACTCTTTTTAGAATTAAGAATATGATTAAAATCACTTTTCTTAATTTTCTTGGGTCTGTCTGATGATGTATGGTGATAAAGTTCTGTCTGTATTAATTTTCTAGTTTCGGGGTGGATTTTTATTCAGCTCCAGTTTGACGGAAATTATTCATCAAAACCACTATGTGTCTTTGGGAGAATAAACAACGTACCTCCAACTTAAAATTGGCTGTGGATAGAGGTCTCTTGAATTAGTTACCCATTCAGATCAAAATAAATTCACGAATTTCATTCTTCACACCAAGCAGTACTAAGCAACCATTAACACATTGGGACTCAACCAACAATTTGACGCGTGCCAGTAATTTACACCCGAGAAACAACTTCAATATTGGAAGTTCGCACCATCAACATGACGAAACGGTGTGTATAAATATCGACTGGGCGCTGATTGTCAGTCATTGTTCATACAGACACAGGGCCGTTAGGTTCTTATTCGGACTGAACAATCAAGAACACAATAGTACCTCAACTTCCATTATGGGTGAAATACTTTTAGACAAAACATCTGCATCCGTGACAAGTGAGTCATTGCTTTATTCAACACAAGGTGAGTATTTTTTAACCTTTTCGCCAACGAATCGTCCGCATCCGCCCGCGTAACATGCAAATTCAGCAGCTGAAAAAATATTATTTTTCGAAACATTTCTACAAACCATATCCTGTGACCCCCTCTTTGGAGGGGTCACATGAGATGGTTTTATTGAAATTTTTGAAAAAAATTTTAAAAAAATATTTAAAATAATAAATTTTGAAATCGTCTGCGTTGGGTAAAGGGTTAACATTCAGTCGGATGCTGGGAAGTTCAATACATACAAATGTATGTGGAATCGGACCAACAATGGTACCAACTATGCCGCATCTATATGAATGCCATTTCGTCACGTCTTGACCAGCGCGGCAAAAGTAGGGTGGTGTGAATGTATGTGATTATGTGTGTGTGTGGGGGGGGGGGGGATGGGGCGAGGGACATTTCTAAAGAGTCTTGGATGCGTGTGTGTGTTGACCTCCAGGTTTCCACCTGCGTCCCCCTCGATAGGCAATATTCCGACTGTCACTTCATAACTTTCAACAACAGGGAAGTTCCATTAGAACCCCCTCCCTTTCCGCGTCAAAATATTAGAACTTCAGGTTTTAGATCTGTACTCAACACACAAATTTCGTTATTTTAATTATTGTTCTTAATCCTTTACCCAACGCAGACGATATCAAAATTTATTATTTTAAATATCATTTTTTTTTAATTTTTCAAAAAATTTCAACAAAACCATATCATGTGACCCCTCGTTGGAACGAGCTCGATGAGCTCGTTCCAACGAGGGGTCACATGATATGGTTTTGTTGAAAATTGTTGAAAAATAATATTTTTTCAACTGCTGAATTTGCATATTACGCGGGCGGATGCTACCGATTCGTTGGGTAAAGGGTTAATTTTCAAAAAAAATTCAACCAAACGATATCATGAGACCCTCAATGGAACGAGCTCTTTCCAGTGAGGGGGAGGGGGGAGGGGGCACATGATATAGTTTTGTTGAAATATTTTGGAATTACTTTTTTCCAACTCCTTAATTTGTACATTCCACGGCGGATGCGGGCGATTCGTAAATAAAATATTATTATCCCTTGGAATAGACCGAATTAGTTTCGCGCCGGGCTAATCGTAAATGTATATCTGTATATCAAGAGATGCAGCAATACCCATTATAGTCTCCCTTCGGTGCTCCATCTTGCCACGTCCCATTTAATCCCTTGATTTATTCCAATTTTTGTCATAAGACCTCGTGTGGGTGAAAGGGGGTGATATACGCCATTAAAAATAAATACGCTCCCGAACAAGTAAGTATGCCAGAACGGAGACAAGTGACTTTTTGAAATGTTTAAAACATAAAAATAAAAATAGACCCCCCCCCCCCCCACCCCCATATAAATAGTATGTAAAGAGGAAAGTTTGCTAGTGTAGTGCTTCTTATCTGAATGGTCTAAATTTATGTTACGAAACTTTTTCCCAGCTCCGGGTCCTTCAGCCTGGCTTGCAGTTAAATTTGAGGTTCCGCTCTACAGTTTCGCAATATTGCACAGGGGTAAAATTCTAAACATGGCATATGTTGAAACTAATGCCATGTAAATTAGATATATTTTTAGTATTGGATATATGATTACATCAAGTTATTTGTTGGACAAGAGCATTTGAAGTTTTGCTCACAGAGTTGGGGTCTGTGGTGCATAGGGGTAAATTACCAAAGGAATTATTGTTACCAGGTAGTTACTGAAAATGAGATGGAAACATATATTTTTTCACTTTTTAGAAACGGGGGTGATATGCTCCAGGGTTAGGTAAGTGTGGGTTGTGGGAAAAGTTTGCTTTTGAGGATGCTGGGTGCCTGAACACGACTGGTATCGGCACTTTCTTATGCAATTTTCCAGGTTGAAACTTTGCATTTGAAATAAATTATTTCACCTCCATTCAGATTGTTTATTTCTACTAAGGCAGATAGTGCTATATGTTTTTAGTGGATTTGGAAAGTGTAATACATATTATGGGTTGGATAACTAAGTTAAAGAATATTTGAAGAGAGTGGATGGCATGCCATTTTTAGAAATGTTTGGAAAATTGTGGAGCGGAACCTGAATTTGGTGTAACGAAAACTTGAAAGATCGAATTAAATTTGTCTGTACTTTGTTTTACAGTGATAATGAAGATTCGATGCTGATACGACAATTAACCCTTTAAACAGTGGTGGTATCTTCCATGCCAGTTCAATGGCAGCAATTAGAAGAGTTCATATGCATTATCTGGGGTAGACTAATCAATATTTTCAACGTGCAGCCTCGGACTGCACGTTGAAAATATTGATTGGTCTACCCCACATATTTACTGAACTGTCATCCTATTTAATGATGTTGTGACGTAAAATGTTCATGGCCGAAAAAGCGGCCGCTTGGGTTCAAAGAGTTAATGTAGTCTGCGGTGAAAAAGAATTTGAACGCCGAATTTTACAAACTTGCCAGTTGAATAGAATGAAGTAAAGTGAAACTCGCTACATTCTGTCTCGTCTCGAATTTACAAATGTTAATTTGAGCGTGGTTTGGGCCGCAGCTTTTAAGCCAAACCGGGGCTTTCGTTTTCTTGTGATCCACCAGAGTAGATAGTGTGTTTTCGCCCCAATCGCAAAGCAGCAAATTTGTTTGTTTTTGTTAATGGAATCTTAATATAGAAATTGAGAACTATCTGACAAAATGGCATGGTAATATTTAAGGAACGAAATCGTCCGAGTTGCGACGTGTGGTCACGTCCTTGTGACTTTGGACACTGTTCAATCTATTTTTCCCTTTCGGCCTTAGGTTGGAAAATGGCTGAAATAGAAAAAAAAAACGACCTAATCGACTGAAGGTAGAATTCACTGGGCAAATTAATTTGAAGTTAACCCTTTACCTAACACAAATTTTTTGAATAACTAATTATTTTTTTTCATTCATGTTTCGCATCAACAGCATAGCTTATGACTCCTAATTGAAACGAGCTCAACGAGCTCGTTCCAATAGGGGACATAAGCTATGTTTTTGAGACAAAAAAATTTTTTTAAAAAATGAATGGTGATTTTTGTGAATAGTGCTGGCCGTTGCAATATGTTGCAACAGTATCTGTGTAGAGACATATTTTAAAACTCACACGCATAGCATGTTAGTGGAATTAAAGTAAGTGTGTGTTGGATGTAAAAGACTCACTGGCGCAGGCATTTCCAACTGAAGCATTTTTTTCGTGTAATTTGCTGCCGAAATATTGTTTTTTGAAATATATATATTTTGAGCACTAATGGGTTTCAAACACGATGTAAAATACACAAATTTTATTTAAACCAAGTGTAGAATTTTGGAACTGGTTAAACTGACTGGCAATAATTGTTGTTAGTCATTGATGGACTTCATTTCATAGTCCTTACATGTTTTGTTATGCAAGCTTTTGTTTTTCTTATAAGCAATGATAGGCCGAAGTTTTAATGGTTCGTTTAATTTATAGGTAGCTGCATTGAGTAAATCTATTACTATTTTCTCTGTTTCAACATTCAATCTGTTGTGCATTAACCCTTTACCTAACATGAGAAGCAGACGACACTTGCAAAAAAAATTCTTCAATAACTAATTTTTTTTCATTTTTTGTCTCAAAAACATAGGTTATGACCCCTCGTTGGAACGAGCTCGACGAGCTCGTTCCAACGAGGGGTCATAACCTATGTTTTTGAGACAAAAAATGAAAATATAATGAAAATTTATTGTTGATTTTTGAGAATAGCGCTGGCCGGTTTTGGCCGTTACGTTGGGTAAAGGGTTAAAGTGAAAGGAGGACCTCGTTCGCGTTCTCCCTCTGATATGTTCATGCCAAATGGACAGATACTTTAAAGCGTATTGCTTTCAAGAGCTTCTCGTTTTTTCTTCTAAATTCATCTGTTTCATCTGATGTATCCTTAATTGACGTTGTTCAGTTGGATGGCATTACAAATTCGTCCGAAGAATGGTCAGGAAGGTCAAAATGTTGTGTTAGTGGGGCGTCAGCGTTATGTTTTATATCTTATTTGTGTCGAGTCTCACGTATTCGAAATGGATTTTACACAAAAAAATAACAATCTGTCTGCTTGTCCTTGACAAATAATTTCCACAACTGGTCATATAAGGATGGAGTGTGCTAAACTTATTCGCTATTTAAAAACTTTTTGTTGTGTTTATTCCCCGCAGTTTAGTCAATATTTGAAATTAGATCATCGTGACCGTGACACTGATCGGTGTCAATTGGTTTCGAATACAGAATGCCGTGAAATTGAAAAGCAAATTAGGGTTGGTACCCCGCCAACTAACAGAGATGTATAGATTAGATTAAACAGAGATGTATTTATTGTTGGCAACGAAGGAAACGCAGCAATTATCCAGTTAAATGTATTTTTTTGTTCATTTTTCGTGTAGACTGGTTGTTGTATGGGAGGTGTGTGATAAATACAGAACCGCACATACGTTTGAACGGATTAAAAATTAGCGAGCTCGATTGATTTGGCCAAATCAGTCTCCTGCGACAATTCTTATCCCATTCAAATGTGTGTGCGGTTCTGCAGGGACCGATCAGGACTATTTAAAATACGCTCTAGCCTCGGAGCCTATTTTTTCAATTCATGCGCCAGATTTCAATTTACGGAGTCACACTGCTGTTTGTAACACACACTGCAAGTATGTAATAACTCTCATCATTTTCATTTAGTACACTATAGCAAACATTAATCTTCACTGTGGTTTCTGATCAAGTCTTGGCTGCCTATTTAGGCAGCCATGACTTGATCAGAAACCACAATGAAGATTAATGCTTGGTAATTAAGACTTGAAGTATTAACTTAAGCACTCTACAACAATGATAAATGATAATCATATATATAATACATGTAAGGGTGTCTCTCTCGATTATCCATCGAAAGAATATCAAAATATGATCTGAGAAGTTACGCGCCAACTGAGAAGCCTATTTCTGAGATTTAAGAGCCAGGTCCTGATGTTTCAGAACCAAATACGCACTGGCGCATGCCCAGGTCGGTCCCTGGTTCTGTGAATGAATGAATGAATGAATGAATGAATGAATGAATGAATGAATGAATGAATGAATGAATGAATGAATGAATGAATGAATGAATGAATGAATGGATGGATGAATGAATGAATGAATGAAAGGTTTTAGCGCGCCGAAGGCGCGCAGGGACGATGTGAGATTTACAAATCTCTTGCGACCCGGTTAACCTTATTTTATTTCACTTGGATCACACAGGCCTAGCTTTCCTATTGCCTCAAATGGGGTCTGAGGGGGTATGCACGCGGTTAGAATTCCCGGCAGTTTACGTTGGAGTGATAGATTGTCAATACTCAATCCCTCAACGCCATTAAGACTATTAGAGAGTGGGCTCTATTCGGTTCTAGCTTGGCGATGGTAGAGGTTTGAGTCCCACCATGGTGGCGAGCCAGAACATAATGTTGTGCGATGGCAAATTTAAGGGAAGAAGAGAAAAGAAAACCAAACAGCAACGCCGGTTTGGTAGCGGCCCGGTATATGACCATAGCGGTTACAAAAAAGGAGTGGAGAAAGCTCCAACAGTTTAGTTTTGAAAACCGGGAGTCATCCATCAAGTCTTCTGGGAGATAGGATGCCGTATGTGATTATGAGGTATCTGGTTATCCTTCGGGAATTCCAAATGACCTCCTCCACCCCACCCTGTGTCTGTGTATGACTCGAATCTGATTGTTTAAATATCCCGGGTAGACAAATCTAAATAAGGAACATGGAATTTCCAAGCGATCTCGGCTCCGGTGCATTCGACCAATGATTGACGTGATTTATTTAGACGGGTTCCTTCTCTGTTTGCGTTAGAAACGAAATCGAACGTGTTTTGTATCGGCACATGTGCGAAACAACTTTATTTGTATCGTACAGACAGAACAGTGGAAATCTCGGTTTTTTCATCAATAGGTGTGTGATAAATATCTTTATCTATTGACTAAAGTGAATTTTTTTATTTGATTGGTTGATAGATACGTGGTATGAGACCATATTCATTGAAACCCACGATACGTCCGCCCAGCCACTGACAAATTCCCCATACCCAGAGGAAGCCTCGTTCCGAAATCTACAAATTGTCCATACCTCGTAGAAGACGCGTCATTCCAGTTTTACAGTGTACATGTATTATATTTTAATTTTTTTATCTCCAAAATATAGCTCATGACCCCTCATTGGAATGAGCTTGTCGAGTACCCTCCAATGTGGGGTTCATAAGCTATGTTTTTGAGACAAAAAAGAAATTCAATAATTTTTTTATACTTGTCATATCGGCATATTTTCACAAAAACTCTTTTGCACAAAAATTCCACAGAAACCTGTATGGCTCAACAATGGAAGATAAAAGATCTCATGCTGTATGTGTTCACACATGAAATAGATTGTACTTCTAAAACGGAAAGTCAATAGATAAATTCGTTACCCCGTGTCTGATCACGTGGTACGGGTTTTTACCTCCCCGAAGCCAGCCGTATCCCTCGGCCTCATGGGATACGGCTGGCTTCGGGTAGGTAAAAACCCGTCGTACCACGTGATCAGACACGGGGTAACTAATAGTACTGACCTTATTTGATTATTTGGCATCTCGTGTTCCAGTAGAGAGGTTTAAACTGTTTTAATTGCCGTAATCACCAAGATAACTGTTACGAGGTTTGTTTGTCTCGCGCGGTATCCGAACTTACAAAGCAGAAACAGAAGATTAGAAACGGGGGGTAATTTTGCCACGTGGCTATCGGACTGCGGGTGGATAATAAAAATCATTTTCATTATCCACCCGCCAAAAATCCGATACATCACGTGACTTGCTGTGCGTTATATAATTTGATCGCCTAAATAAACAATGCTAATGCACAAGAGAATGCCCTGTTAAGTGGTCATAATATTCATTAGTTCGAAATCATTAATTTCTGCAGGAAGTTCGGTTGCTAAGTGTTTAGAGACATGGACTTTGAACCGGAAGTTCGGTGGTTCAACCCTGACCAACGGTAACAGCGCTGTATCCACGAACAAGACGCTTAATCCCAATTTTCCAAGTGGAGGCACAAATCTGCAGTGTATTTAGGCATGCTGCATGTCATTGGTGCACTTGCCTTCAACAGCTGATAACCCTGCTTGTATAGAGTTACTGCGACGGAGACCCTGACACTTGCTCGCCGTTGCTTTGTGATTCTCTCACGGTACTCCGGCTTCCTCAATCCGTAAAACTGACCCACACGATGTGATCATGGCTGTTGAAAGTATCGTTAAAAATCCACTAAACCAAATGAATTAAGTTCTGCAGGAGATTCCAATGTTTTCCAAATCCTAGCATTTCAGGATAAGAAAAATGACCCCAGATCTCAGCGCGTCAAAAGGATAGAACAATCCTCATTGTTCAGTTTACCTATCACTTGGGTTGCGGTGAAAACGGATGAGCTGTGATTTGAGGATTCCTTTCAATGTACGTGACAGGTGGAATGATTCTGTGTGTCATAAGAGTTGTGAATCAGTTGGTTTAACCCCTTTAACTAACAAATCGCCCGCATTCGCCCGCGTAATATGCAAATTCAGCAGTTGAAAAAATATTATTTTTAAAAAAAATTCAACAAAACCATATCATGTGACCCCTCGTTGGAACGAGCTCGTTCCAACGAGGGGTCACATGATATGGTTTTGTTGAAATTTTTTTAAAAAATTTAAAAAATGATATTTAAAATAATAAATTTTGATATCGTCTGCGTTGGGTAAAGGGTTAACCCATTTACCCAAGATAACCACCAAACCGGTCAGTGATATTCACAAAAACTTCCATTCAGTTTTCATTTTGTTTCTTCATTTTTTGCCTAAAAATATAGCTTATGACCCCTCGTTGGAACAAGCTCTTTGAGCTCGTTCAAATGAGGGGCTATAAGCTATGTTTTTGACGCCAAAACAAATGAAAAAAATTAGTTATTCAAACATTTTGTTTGCAATTGTCGCCTGCTTTTCGTGTTAGGGTAAAGGGTTAAAATACACTTTATAATCTAACTGAACGGTTGCTTGGAATCGTCTACGGTCACATCTTAAAAATCCACAGAATCTTGACTAATGTGCGCTTTTATTTCGATGTTTGGATCGTAGTTGTTTAAAATTTCTAAAAATTCATCAAAAGTTTTTTTTTGAATGTTCACGGGGGGGGGGGGGGGGGGGAGTTGGTGGCTCAGTGGGTAGAGGTGCAGGCTTCAAGCCAAGAGGTCCGCGGTTGGAATCTTTCTTGCGGCAACCGCGTTGTGTCCGTAAGGGGCACGGTGGCGTTGTGTACTAAGGCGTACTGCACGTCGATGATGCACATGTCTTCAACCAATGCTAACTCTGCTTATGTGGAGTAAGTATGTTGTGGGGCTAACAGTTGCTCGGTGGTTCTTTCCGGATACTCCGGCTTCTTCCAGCCGTAAAACTGTTGTGCTCATATTTAGCCATAGTGCAGAAATATGTGACCTTAAACAACAATAAATGTATAATAAATAAATTGGTTAAAATATTATCTAAATATCCGAGATATACGACACGATGCTTTACATATTCGCTAAAGGTGTTTTTCTCCGATTCTGCCAAGCTCATGCTTTCAAAATTAGGATTAAATCATGTACTCATTAGTCTGTGTGAAACACACAGACTATTGTTTTTGTACGGTTTCTTTTTCTTTTTTTCTTTTCTTCTTCTTCTTCTTCTTCTTCTTCTTCTTCTTCTTCTTCTTCTTCTTCTTCTCCTGACTTCTGTCTTCTAAGCACTTTTTTGCCCGCACGATAACTGAAAAACGAATTGTCTTATATCGTTGAGTTTTGGCATACTGGCAGAGAGTCACAAATTCTCGGTGCCCGATCTTTTTCACATTCCTGGGACATTAGGGGTATCCGTGGGGTGTTTTGAAAATGGGTCACGTCCATATCTACTGCGTGGTATGCCCTATGGACCTGGAACCAACAAAAAATGAGTCGACACTCATATGGGTCAAGGTCACTAAGGTCACCTAGGGGTCACTGAGTGCATTTTTCAAAATTGCTGGAAATCACATTTTTGGACCCCCTAATGCATTCCCAAAGTCCATACGTGCATTTTTTACTTAAAGAAGTGGGACTGGAAAACATTTTGAAAGTGGGTCACGCTCATATCTCAAGCATGGTGTGACGAATGGACCTGGAAACCAACAACAAATGAGTCGACACTCAATGGGGGTTCAAAATATGGGTCAAGGTCACTGAAGTCACCTAGAGGGTCATTGAGTGTATTTTCCACAATTGCTGGAAATCACCTTTTTACCCCTCAATGCATTCCCGAAGTTCGTAAATGCATTTTTACACTAAAAAAGTGGGCGTAGTCAAACATTTTGAAAGTGGGTCGCGTTCATATCTCAAGCATGGTATGATGTATGGAGCGGGGACCAACACCAAACGAGTCGAAACACGGTGGAGGTTCAAAATGTGGGTCAATGTCACTGAGGTCACCCAGGGGTCATTGGATGCAATTTTTAGAATTGCTGGAAATCACATTTCTGGGCCCCTAATGTATTCGCTTGATCGAACCCTTTGAATGCTTGCATATATATGCCTTTTCTGGTTTCTTGGAAATATTGATCCGATTCCTGAATGAATATCTTTAAATATTGCTGAATCCCAGCTGCGGCAGCCTCCAAAGGATTCCAATTACATTCACAGAAGGGCGTCGTAGCTCGGCAGGTAGAGGCGAAGGTTGCAAACCGAGAGGTCCGCGGTTCAAATCCCAGCTGCGGCAACCGTTTGTGTCCTTGGGCAAGACACTTCGTCCCCATTGCCCATGTGGGGGCACGGTGGCCTTGTGCACTAATGCGTACTGCACGTCGATGGTGTACTTGCTTTCAACCAATGCTAACCCTGCTTGTGTGGAATCAGTCCGTTGGGGTCTGGCAGTTGCTCGGTGGTTATTTCAGGGTACTCCGGCTTCCTCCACCCGTAAAACTGTCCGACACAAGGTGACAGGGATTGTCAAAAGTGTCGTTAAACCCAGTTACTAAATAAATAACATTCATAGAAGGCATGCTTTGGTGGTGAAGTTGTAATATTTCTGTCTTCTATGCACTGTTTTTCAACATGATAACCCGAATACAATCAATCCTATCTTAATGTTTTTGTTGTACTGATAGACTGTATTGGCAAATGAGTTCACTGAAGCAATAGCCATTATATAAAACTTTCGAGAATCTCTCATAAACAAAGAGGTCAGAGAGAAAGCTGCAACTTTTACATAGAATAGCATTGTATATTTAATATCATGTTACAAAATTAATTCTCAAACCATGTTGAATAATGAACCCTTCACATTTCAAAGCATTTTTAAAATTTATTTATTCTCAATCATAACTCGGGATCGACAGGTTTCGGGATGGAGTGGTGTGTGGCTTTCTCGAAACACCTATCACTATTATAAAGTAATGAAATGGAATATTTGAATGGTCTGTTTTTAACCCTCTTAATACTTTAATGTGAGTGCAAACACCTTTCATATAATTCATGGCTACTGAATGTTTTTACGCTTTCCTTTCTGTAACATTTAATTCTATGTGGAATGGGGCACCTTTTCGGGTGCACCTTCTAAAGTTATTTAATCTTAATCCTTTACCCAACATAACGGCGAAAACCATCCAGCGTTGTTCACAGAAATTTCCATTCAATTTTCATTATTTTTTTCATTTTTGCTTGAAAAACATTGCTTATGACCTCTCATTGGAAGGAGCTCGTTTTTAAAAAGGTTAAATGGAGTATTTAAAGGGAGTATTTTAACTATCTCAATATCTTAATATGGGTCCCCAAAATTTTACTTTTGCAATGCAGGAAAAATGATAACGCTTTCTGTTCTCACAATGTTACTCTAAACACGCATGGGCATCGATAGGACATCAGTATTTTGCCAATGCCAATAAGTCTTCAGATAGGCTCCTGTGGGTCTTTAATGCCTTTTTACGTCTATATTCCAACATTACTGAATTTCCTTTACTCGCAATATATTTTCCAGAGGTACCATGTACCTAAACATTTTCTAGCTAATAGAATATTTGCTATCATCGACAAATATGGCAGATCCGGAGTTGGTGGAGCCAATATGTTTTAAAGTAATTTACGCTCATACTTCAGGCTTGGTATGACCTATAGACATGGGGCCTACACTGAATGAGTTGAAACTTGCTGGAAGTTCAAATGTAGTCCACCTCAATGCGGTCAACGGAGGTGATTGAGAGCATATTTTCAGAACTATTAAGAACTGCATTTTATAACAACTAAAGTAATTCTGAAGATTATGCATGTATCACATCATTCAAATAAGTGACAGAGCCAGTAATATCAATTTCTGATTCCTTGATCGAATCCTTTAAATGGTGTGTACATATATGACTTTTCTGGTTTCTTATAAAAAATGTTCTGATTCCTGTGTGAATATCTGTAAATACTGTTAACGAAAATCCATTTCTGATTTGTTTAAAAAAAGTTTACTCCCGAAAAATAAGCCCAATACATTCTAATTCTTCATACATTCTAATTGTAAGTAATTCGTTTCTATTACAGTACGTGGAGAGTGTATTATCACTAAATCACCCGCAGAGTGGAGATTCCACCCGAGCAATAATTGCAAATTTGTTGCAAAGCATAACCAGCACCAGCAAAGTTTCAGCCAATGGACCTCCGGGTTAAACCCGGAGGTCCATTGGCTGAAACATTGTTTGTGTTTTTTGTCGATATGTACAAAACTTGAAAGTTATAGCTTGGGTGATAACTCCACTCCATGGATGATTTAGTTACAATCCACTCTCCACGTACTGTAAAAGGATATTATTGTTTGTTCATTAATAGCCAGGTACTACCTCCACGGCTCATTCCAATTTAACCCTTTGATACTTTTGTACGTCTTATGACGCACGAAATCAAACAGCGCGTTGATACGTTGTGTTTTTTTTAAAGTTTTAACCTCAATTCCCATTTTCTCCCGAATAGCGCTCAGTGACAACCGTTGAGCCAAATGTTATCGCAGCTTAAAATACTAATATAATCCTGCTGTCAAGACTTCTTAACTGGCTGAGTGCTAGAAGCCACTACCAGGGAATTCAAAAAATGAGGATACCAAGGCAAAAGCCAACACTTTCCTTGCTTATATTTTATATTCAGTCAAACACAAATAATATTTTGTTTATATAAATTTGTTTTATTGCAAATTATTGGAACTTGCCGGTGGGAACTCTCCAATAACTTGTAATAAAACAAGTTTCGAATAACAAAATCAGACCACGAAAATAATCTAGCCCTCAACCTGTTAATTACTCTTAGCCTCAGCCTAATGAGAAAAATATCTTGTTACTTGTACTTTCCGACGTTTGACGTCGCATTTTGAAAAACATTGAAGAAACTGAACTCCCAGTGACGTTTGAACGTCAGGATAATTAAAGTTTCAAAGGGTTAACCCTTTACCCAACGTAACGGCCAAAACCGGCCAGCGCTATTCTCAAAAATCGCCAATTAATTTTCAAAATATTTTCATTTTTTGTCTCAAAAACATAGGTTATGACCCCTCGTTGGAACGAGCTCGTTGAGCTCGTTCCAACGAGGGGTCATAACCTATGTTTTTGAGACAAAAAATGAAAAAAAATTAGTTATTCAAGAATTTTTTTTTTTTTGCAAGTGTCGTCTGCTTTTCATGTTAGGTAAAGGGTTAAACAAAAGAATCAGGACATTTATTCAAATGAAGAGGAGAATTCTAAAAATGAGTCAATACCCACGGGCACAATTCAAAACTACTTCTGTTTTTTATATGTTCATTCGTCCCCCCACCACCCCCCCCCCCCCCCCCCACACACACACAAAAAAAACAAATCGTATTCCCACTCCCACTCGCCGCAAATGGCCTTCCACTCCCAGCATCGTATTCCACGCTCAACGATGACGCACTACTTTTTTTTTCTTTTTTTTTATTTATTTATTTATTTATTTATTTATTTATTTTTGTTTTTTGACGTGCTTTAAAAGTAACCACGGAATCAATTATAAAGGGTTGTTTTGAGAAAATAAGGAAAAATAAAATAAATACAAAAGTTCACTACTCGGATTCGAGTACGATTTTATCCTTTCGTGGGCCGTGCAGATTATTTTACTCGGCTAACGCCTCGTGAAATAATCCTCCGTTCGCCCCACTCGAGGGTGAAAATCATACTCGAATCCGAGAAGTGAACTATTGTCAATATAAGGGATTCTATCGGCGAACGTTAAACCGGTGTCTTCCCAGATAATCTAATTTTCTAAACTGGAGTCCAGTAAGAAAGTTAGATCATGTGGGATTTTCAAGGATTACTGATTACTGGATTTTGCTGGGTTGAAATTTGGGTGAGTCCATCATTCAGCTGTTGGGAGAAAATAATGATAAAAAGTAATAACTGTATACTTTAATAAATAATTACATTGTTAATGTAGTTATACGTTTTGGGTCCAAATACTCAATTTCCATAGGTCAGCTGGATGAAAACGTCTTGACGAAATGTAATTCATTTTCCAATGAATACATCTGGTCGAACTTTGACCCGCATTTACGGTAGAGCGCAGTTGACAGAATGTAATTCGGGCGGTGTTTGGGCGGGTTTTTAACTTTTAGCGCCTCTCGCAGTTATCAACTCCGCTGCTGTTTCTTTGGTGACATTTCCCAACTGTGGCATAAAGCCGGTTACTAAAATACTCGTTTCCATTTCTAAAGTTGTGAAAATTAAAAATCAGAGTTGTGCGCTTTGTATTTTGTGTGAGGGTGTTTTTTCGCCTCGTTCGTTCGTACATGTTTTATTTCGTCTTTCTGCTTTGTTGTTTTGTAAAAAGTAGTTTAAACAGTTACGGAATGTAATTATAAGAATTGAATGCAATTTTTATAATCTTTATTGGAGTATGAACGTGTGGGAATGGGTACAAATTGAACGTGTGGGAATGGGTACAAATTGTATGAATCCCTTCGGGATTCATACATAATTTGTACCCATTCCCACACGTTCATACTCCAATAAAGATTATAAAAATTGCATTCAATTCTAAAATGAATGAATGAATAAATGAACATAATCTTTTTTGACAAATAAATAAATAATAAAACCACGTTTATACTTTTATGAATGAATGAATGAATTAATTAATTAATTAATTAATTAATTAATTAATTAATTAATTAATTAATTAATTAATTAGATTAGATTTATTTATTTATTTATTTATTTAACGGTATAGTTAGAAATTACAGCAATGCACGTATAATAATAGAAGTATTTTGTAAGCACAAAAATAACCAAAACATTAGTGCAATATGAGAGTATGAGTAAATGTCTATACCGTAAGGAGATGACATAGCCAGATTGGCTGTCTACCTGTCATCTCCCACTAATATTTGTTCTATAGTGAGCATTGTACACTGACTATGGATGTAGATCAAAGGCATGTTATCCAATTACATTCAGCTTTAATTTTTTTGGTATTGAAAGTGTCGGACTTGGCAGTTAAATCGTACTTTTCTGTTGGACGAGATAAACAGACGGAGTATATTACTTGATATTAACACATGCAAAGAGCACATGAATGAATGAATGAATGAATGAATGAATGAATGAATGAATGAATGAATGAATGAATGAATGAATGAATGGATGGATGGATGGATGGATGGATGGAGGTAATCTTGTGTTTTTGAGTGGATACCGAAAATTATCTCATGAGTGACCGAGATAAATGTTCAAATATTTGTCTCTGTCGCAAGCGAGATAATTTTTGGTATAAACTGCAAAACACTAGATTTTCTTTTTATTATACGCTTTTTATAAGAATCCGATAATTCCACTCGTTTCAACCTTGAATTAATGCATGAAAGTAAACAGCACATTGAATCATTGATACCCGGAAGTGATTTGATTGATACTCGGAACAGATAGCGTCTTGCAGTCTCATTCGGTTGGCGGGTTTCTAGTGCAAACATGGCCTGAAAGTCCGTAATATAAGTTTTTGATTTGGTATGTCCTTTGAAAGGACGCGCCAAACCAAAAACTTATATTACGGCCTTTCAGGCCATGTTTGGACCAGCGGCTTATGCATCAGTTCAAGGTGAATACGTGTTGAATTATTGCTGGAAATGATCGGTATCCACTCAAAAATACTAGATTTACTTTTCATTATACGTTTTTAGAACACATTGATCATTTCCAGTGTATTCACTTTGAAGTGATGCTTTGAAAGCCACCATTTTGATTGATACCGTGAAAGTGAAAATTTCTGTATCTTCATAGTGGGGGATACGATTTGTATATTTCCGCAATTTCGTCGATAATCTATCGTTTTGCGTATAATAAATAAATTAATTAATATATAAATAAATATATTGGAACATACTTTTATGAATGAATGAATGAATGAATGAATGAATGAATGAATGAATGAATGAATGAATGAATGAATGAACATATTTTACTCCTATTACCCGAGTACATGAGCAATATTATCGACATAGTCCATTATATCTAAAGCACCACCTCTGAGATTGTCCTTTGCTGTCCTAGGTCTCTCATCGACCAAAACATATTTCTTTTTTCCTTATGGTTCTCTGGGATGACCACGTTGGTGGGCTATTCTGACTTGAGTTCTTGACTGTTCTCTCTTGATGAGTCTTGTGTCGTGAATTCATACATGTTAGGATGGCACGTTGTTAAGGCGTTTAACTTACTATGCCACCCTTCTAAATGGTTGTTTATTCGATGCCCATCATTCCCAAAGTGGTTCCATGTTTGCTTGTCCCATACCCCATCATCAATCTATGTTGTTTTCATATAGTCCATGAAATTGATGACTTGTGGATTAATATGACAAAACGCAAAGCGTAAAAAGGAACCCCAAGTATCCAACATATTGAAATATTTATTTCCGCAACCATTACTCCAAAAACATTTTATGCAATCGAATTCCTGCTATTGTTTAATTTTAGCCAAACATATGCGTATCACAGTACTAAATATTTTCCCACAGGCGACCATTATAACGTTCAGGCGAAAAAAATATGGTCGCATCATTTTAAATTTGGCATTCAAATATCCTTTGTCAAGTGTGGCCTTTAGACAACCTTTTTCTGATCCTTAAGCAGGTGCCCATGCAACAAATAAGAGAGAAAAACTAACAGAAAGGGAAGTGCTGGTCACATGTACATATTTCTCAGGGAATTCCCAACCAAAACACACTAATAGTCAAATGAATTTTTACATCCAAAAAGTTCTCAAATCATTCATCTGGAACATTCAACAGTAATGCAAAATGTCAGTAGAATGCTTCAAATGTTTATTGAAACAATATATTTTCCCAAGCCTGCTTAGTTTTGGGGATTACATAATTTCCGAGTGAAGCTTTTCGAGGCAGGTAAATCTAATTAAAACATTTACAACAGTTATACCTATGAGCAAACCTAACCCTACCAAAGATACATTTACCTCATTCATGTGATGAAAGACTCATTTCTGCAAGAGAATTCAACTTTGGGCTTCTGCCCAGTCAAAAGCATGGAAAATTTGTTCTTTTGAAGAGAAGTGTCCAATCTGTGTCAATCTGTGTCAAATGGGCTTAAAAACTGGTATTGCCTCCGACAGAATTCCTACTCCGTTACCTAATGAGTAAGCTGGGAGGGATAAGAATTCACAGCTTCTTTGAAAACTACCCTAATCCCAAAATAAAACTAAAATCTGCATCAGCAGACAATACCTTTTGACAAAATCTGTCTTAATTAACCATACAGCAAGATAAACAGTACCACACCCCCTTGAAACAATATGTCAATTTTGTTTCAAAATTGGGGTTGTGCAGGGCTTATAATTCCTCTAAATTTGGGAGAATCCATTTGGATTCTTGCGAAAATCGTTGCAAGAATTCAGACCTGCTATAGGCCAGGATCCCATGAGGCCAGTATGGTTGAACCCCTGTTGTATACTGATAATACATGTTAACCCTTTACTCAATACAGCTTTTTAATTTTTAAAACACCAACTGATTTTTTAAAAAAAAACAAGAGTCCGCCTCTCCCCCAAGGGGCACTTTGTCTTGGGGGAGAGGCGGACTCTTGTTTTTTTTTAAAAAAAAAAAAACAAACTTGAATCTGCTCCCTCCTCTACCCTAGAGATGCCGTATACCAAATATCAAAAGGATATGTTTTTAATTTTGGAAAACAATTTATGGGTGCTATCAGAGAAATGCCCCTTTTGGGGGCCCCTGTGGGCGTGGCAACTTTATTTGAACAAACTGGAATTCATATATGATACAGAACATGAATATCAAATTTGGTTCAATTCGGCACGGTTGTTTATGAGGAGAGGTTGATAATGTTCACGCACGGCAGATGGACGGATGGTCGACAGATAGAAAGTGATCACTTTAGCTCCCCCGACTTACAGTCAGGTGAGCTAAAAATAAACAATATTCACCAAGCTTAATAATTGTGGATGTTACTGGAACCGGCATCCATATGTGTACAAATTTTATTGTCAGTGTCACGATATTTCAGATCCTGTTAGTGTTGTTGTATTGGTCAATTTGCTGCCTTTGTGTTAGGTAAAGGGTTAAACTGACTCAGTTCTTTTCAGGTGAATCCTAGCAGCGGTGCTACGAGAATCTACATGGTTTCTCGCTAGTTTTGTTACACGGATCTCTACGTGAATCGATTCTCAGATTCTCGTCGAAATATAAGCCCTGGCTGAGGCTGTATGATTTCCCAATATCAATAGAAAGTGCCATTTTATCTCAACAAATGATATCAAATTTTCTTTTACCTAGTGATGGGGTAAAATGTAGCCCTGGGTGTTCCCACCCACACCCTCAGTATGCCTTTTTTCCATAAAAAACTGTATTAATTTATAAATTAATGTTGACACATATTGAATTTCCCATTTTTATTTAATCACATTGTTGTGGCTTCTGAAGACGTTTCACATTGTGCTTGATGAATATTTTACAATCGTTGTAAGAAAAGGCCTCTGTTTTCTCAGTTAAGGCACCTCGAGTCATAAAACAGTGATTTTTTCCAACAGAATGACTAGTACCCGCTACTGTGGTGTCTCATGACACTGTTAAAATTCCTAAAATCATCAATTATTGATTCTGTAGTGCTGTGCTTGTGTTGCAAGTATCCACAGGTGCACTTTCACTACTCTGGTTTTAATCCCCACAGCCACACATTTTGTCAAAATCATTATTTAAATTGTTGATGATTATTCCTATAGTTAGTGTTTGGCATCAAATATTATTGTATCCGTGGAAATATTGCCCATCCGTGGAAAGTGAGCAGTACACATCAACTGCACTGTATTTGCTTCAAGTATATAATACTCTTTGATGTTTAGTATATTTGTGACAGGACTGGGTCCAAAGTACTCAGTACTCGTACTCGTAGTACTCGAGTTCCACTGCTTTGACAAAGTACTCAATACACGGCGCAGCCCTGATTTGTGTATGTGTGTGGGGGAGGTTGGAGGGTGAAAGATAGCTGCAAATTATTTAAAATGTAGAGCCAGGCAAATGAAAAGCAAAGAACATTTCATCTGAAGGACAGACAAACAGACATGCAGTCACATATTTTGGAAGCCTACACAAAAGTAGTGACTGACATACAATGAAAAATATAGAGAGAAGATCCACAGCAATTTGCCAAACAGAAAACAAAAGGCCCCAGGGGCCTGATGGCGCTCACCCGACATGGTAGCCTATATATCAACCCAAGGAATTTATTTGAACAAGTTGCATCTGCCCCCCCCCCCCCTCCCTAGAAAAAGCTTATACCAAATATTTAATGATTCTGACCGGTAGATCTGAAAAAAAAGATTTTTAAAGAATATTCCTCATATTGAACTAAGTTATAATTCGGGCTCCCACATGGACCCAAATATGAACACATGGACTTGGCTTGAACAAACTTGAATCTCACCTCCCTAAGGATGTTATATACCAATATCAAAAGATTCTGATTACTGGGTTTTAAAGAACATTCCTCTTATTGAACTAAGTTATAATTCGGGCTGCCACAGGGAGCCCAAATATGAACCCAGGGACTTGGCTTGAACAAACTTGAATCTCACCCTTGCATTCCAAATATCCAAAGATTCTGATGGATGAATCGGAAGAAGATATTTAAAGAATATTCCTCATTTTGCACTAATCTAATCATAGAGAGCCCAAATATGGACCCAGGAATTTGATTTCACCAAACATGTGAATGAATCTTCCAAAGATGTTATATGCGAAATATGAAAGCCTTTGGAGCAGTGGTATGGGAGAAAAGGATTCTTTAATGTTTTTCCCATTACTCACAGTGTTAAAAAATGATGACTCAGCATTTGTTCAAAGTCCTGGAAAACTACCCTATGATAAAACCGATGGCAATTTTGTTTTGACCATTCCTTTCTGTTGTTCATAAGGAAGCTTCACACAAAATACAAATTCTCAGTGCCATGTAGTTTTGGAGATACGAGCGTTTAAATGTTCTCTATATTTAGCCCCTGTGGTTCCCATAGGGCGAAGAAAAAAATTTTGGGGCATAAATTAGGTACTTATGACCGAATAACCTTGTCATATCAAATTTGCTTCGAATCGACCTCTCAGTAAGGAAAATAGAAATTTTGGTACAATTTGGGCTCCCACAGGAAGCCCAAATTAGAACCCAGGGACTTGGCGTTAACAAACTTATATCTCACCTCCCTAAGGATACTGTATATCAAATATCAAACGATTCTGACTGGTGGATGTGAAGAAGAATATTATTGAAGAATATTCCTCATATTGAACTAAGTTATAATTCTGGCTCCCACAGGGAGCCCAAATATGAACCCAGGGACTTGGCTTGAACAAACGTGAATCCTCCCCCCTCCACCCCCCCCCCCCCCCAAGGAAGTTGCATGCCAAATGTCAAAACATTCCGACTTTTAGATCTGAAGAAGATTTTTAAAGAAAATTCCTCATTTTGAACTAGGTTATAATTCAGGCTCCCACAGTGAGCCAGGGTTTCGCAAATATATTTTTTGCGGGACCATTTATTTTTTGCAGGACCCATTTCCAGCATGTGTCTTAATCACATGAATTATGCTTATTCATCTTCAAATACATAGATCGTTAGATTGTTCAAACATTACAATCAAAGGTTATTGCAGTAATCATGTTTACAGAAATTAATTAGAGCTGATACGGTTAACCGATTAATCGAATAACCAAAGATCAATGTCTTGAGCAATAAAAAGTGTAATTGATCGGTTACCGTTACTTTTGAACTACGGTATTATATGGGTTTACTGGGGGCGCGATGGCGTTGTGGAAACCGGTACTCGTCCGATCACCGAAGTTAAGCAACGTCGAGCCCGGTGAGTCCTCGGATGGGTGACCGTCTGAGCGATCGATTCGGACTCCCGCGTTGTGTCCTTGGGGAAGGTACTTAACCCCGATTGTCCACATGGGGGCACTATGACGCCATGTGCTAAGGCGTACTGCACGTCGATGGTGCGCATGTCTTCGACCAATCTAATCCTGCCTGTGCTGCAGTGCGGAGTTACGATGTTGGGGAGCTGGCAGCTGCTCGGCGTTGCTCGGTGGTTCTCTCCGGATAATCCTGCTTCCTCCACCCGTAAAACTGTCACCGTCATGATTAGCCATTGTGCATAAGTATGTGACCCTAAACACCAATAAATAAATAATAAATATGGGTTAACTAAGGAACAAACTTGCTCCGAAACAGGAAAGCATTGTCACACTGGCTCACATCAGTTATATGATACAGAGTAACGCATGTCAGTTACGTGCTTACATACAGTACATGGAGAGTGGATTGTAACTAAATCACCCGCGGAGTGGAGTTATCACCCAAGCTATAACTTTCAAATTTTGTGCATATCGACAAAAAAACAAGCAATGTTTAAGCCAATGGACCTCCGGGTTTAACCCGGAGGTCCATTGGCTGAAACTTTGCTTGTGCTGGTTATGCTTTGCAACAAATTTGGAATTATTGCTTGGGTGGAATCTCCACCCTGCGGGTGATTTAGGGATAATACACTCTCCACGTACTGTACTTGTTCATTTGCATGATCATTAAACGGTATCAGTAGCTGGAAATGGTCATTCTCAACCCTTCACCAAATGCGGGTAGCAGACGATACTTGCACACACAAGAAATTCTTGAATTACTAAAGATTTTCAATGTTTGTCTCAAAAACATAGCTTATAGCCCCTCATTCGGACGTACTCAATGAGCTCGTTCCAATGAGGGGTCGTAAGCTATGTTTTGAGACAAAAATTGAAAACATAGTAAAATTTGAATGGACATTTTTGTAAATGGCGCTGGCCAGTTTTGTCCATTACGTTAAAGTTTTAATTATATAATTCATCAACGGTTCGGCAATTATTCAGCTACCTATTAGGGCAAGTGATTAATCGGTTAACCAAGGTTAATCCATGCAATTAATCGATCAAGAAAACCCTTCAATCGTTTCAGATCTAAAATTAATCTAATTTTATTAAATTTTATCTGATAAAAAAATGCTTATATATTTGCGGGAACGGTAAATGGGTCTCCTTAACAAGCATTTGCGAGAACGTCACAGGAACGAAACGACCGTTCTCGCAATTTGCGAAAACCTGGTGAGCCCAAATATGAACCCAGGGACTTGGCTTGAACAAAATTATATCTCACCCGCCTGAGGATGATGCATACCAAATATCAAAAGATTCTGATTGGTGGATCTGAAGAAGATTTTTAAAGAATATTCCTCATACACTCTAAATCGGTTGGGTTAAAAATCAACCCAAATCGACTGGGTTGAGTGAATATGAACCCAATTTGGGTTCATATTCACTCAACCCAGTCGATTTGGGTTGATTTTTAACCCAACCGATTTAGAGTGTACTGCACTAATTTCAACATTTGGACTCCCATATAGCCCAGGGATTTGATTTCAATAAACATGTGAAAAAATCTTCCAAAGATGTTATATGTGAAATTTGAAAGCTTCTGGAGCAGTGGTTTGGGAGAAGAAGAGTCTTAAATGCTTTCCCCATTACCCACAGTGTTAAAAATTGCTAACTCGGCATTTTTTCGAAGTCCCGAGAAAGTAGCCCATGATGGAACCGATAGCAATTTTTTTGGACCATTCCATTCTGTTGGTCCACACCAAATAAGAATTCTCAGTGCCGTGTAGTTTTGAAGATATGGGCGTTTTAAATTTTGTTCTATTTTTAGCTCCTGCGGTTCCCATGGGCCGACGGGAAAATTTGTTTTGCCACAAATTAAGTACTTATGATCCAATAAGCCCTCATATTAAATTTGGTTCAAATCAGCCTCTTGGTTTGGAAAATAGAAATTTTGGGCGGGGCGAAAATTCTTGCCCCTCCCATAACGAAGGCAGATATAGCCCCACAAACCTCTCTTC
The DNA here is from genome assembly GCA_031216915.1 of Pictodentalium vernedei. Lineage (NCBI taxonomy): Eukaryota > Metazoa > Mollusca > Scaphopoda > Dentaliida > Dentaliidae > Pictodentalium > Pictodentalium vernedei. The sequence goes on from CM062295.1 coordinate 742,593,052, forward strand.
AACAAATCTGAGTCTACACCTCAAAAGGAAGCTGCAAATACGAAGTCTCTGCCACTGTTGGTTCATGAGAAGAAGATTTTTAAGATTTAGGCATACTTTTTGGGCGCGGTCCTACTGAGGGACAGGACAACTTGATTTAAACAAAATCACAATGCGATGTCATAACAAACAAGCATCTTAAATTTCACCTAAATCGGTTCAGCGGCTTTGGAGGAGTAGACGCAAAAACCATGTTCATTGACGACGGACTGCGAGTGATCACAAAAGCTCACCTGACTGAAAGTCAGGTGATCTAAAAACTCAGTGGACCATGAGTGCTGCAATTGGGCGAGAGACTTGGTTCGAGGAGAGAAGAGACTTGGTTCGAGGAGAGAAGAAACTTGTAACTGTTGGCTGTCGAATGTGTTGTTAAAACCCAATAAATAAATAAACAAGAGGCCCCACAGGGCATGAAGCGCTCACCTTGAACAGAACACGATATAAACAGAGTCTAAGAATGAGTCTACATTCAGCAATCCATCTCCAAAGGATACACTGTCAATCCTTGAGCCCCTCAGGAGTGACAAAAACTGTCCAAGCATCATGGCTTTTCTTCAGTTGATCATAATGTAAAATGTGGAGCTCCCCTCTGAAGCCCCTTGATACAACCTATGTAGATTAATCTTAGTTACACACCTCTAGAGGGTACTGAATAAAAAAACTCTAATTCTTCAGCTACATGGCCAATTCCGGCTCCCATAGGGAGCTCAAATATTAACCCAGGCACTCGATTTGAACTAGAGATGATCCTTAGAGATGCTGTGTAACAAATATGAAAGCATTCTACTGGTGGATCTGAAGAAGAAATTTTTTAAAGAAATCTCCTCATATTACACTAAGTTAAAATTTGGGCTACCATAGCGAACCCAAATTTTAACCTACAGACCCGATTTGAACAAACTTGAATCCCCCCCCCCCCCCCCAAGAGATGTTGTATACCAAATATGAAAGCATTCTGACTGGTGGATCTGAAGAAGAAGATTTTAAAAGAAACTTCCTCATACATGTATTGCTCTAAGTTAAAATTTGGGCTACCAAAGGAAGCTCAAATATTAACCTACGGGCTTGGTTTGAACAATCTTGAATCTGACCCTCATAACAATGATGTATACCGAACATTAAAAGATTCTGACTGGTGGTTCTGAGAAGATTTTTAGGTTCTGAAGAAGATTTTTAAAGAATATTCCCAACATTGCCCTAAGTTAAAAAAATTGGGTTCCTGCATTGAGTCCAAATATGAACCAATGGGCTTCATTTTAACAAACTTGTATCTGACCCCTCTATGGATGCTGTATACCAAATATCAAAAGATTCTGACCAATGGTTCTGGAAAAAAAGGATTTTCAAAATGTTTGCAAATATGCTGACTCAGCATTATTTCGATGCCCTCTGTAGAACTCCCTAACATAAAAGATGGCAATTTTTTTTTACCACTCAATTCTACTACTGGTCCTTAGGATGCTTTATGCCACATAACAGTTCTCTCTTCCGTGTGGTTTGGGAAATATGGGCGTTTGAAAATATTTGTATTTTTAGCTCCTGGGGTTCCCATGGGGATGCAGGATTTTTTTGCATGTGTCAAGTACTTATGACCCAATAGTACCACATACGGAATTTCGTTCAAATCGGACAATCGGTTTAGAAAATAGAAATTTTGGGCGATGCCAAAAATCTAACCCCTCCCATTACAAAGCCAAATATTGCTTCACGAGCTACGTTTGAACAAACTTGATTCAACACCTTAAAAGGAAGCTCCATAACAAATATCAAGTCACTGTACCCACCGGTTCATGAGAAGATTTTTAAAATATTTTGGAGAATTTCCCCCACCCCCTCCCTATGGGGCTGGGCATGTTGAGTTGAACAAAAATGCAATACCCCTTTGGGACCATCAGTCACACAAACTTTCACTTGAATTGGCCCAGTGGTTTTGGGGGAGAAGACCAAAATGGTGTTGACGGACAACAGACGGATGGACAATGGACAGAGAGTGATTAGATTGACTTTGTCAAGGTGAGCTAAAACAAAATTAAATGGTTTATATCAGATATTTTACCCATGTTATTATAATTGATAAATTTGTCTCTGGAGTGCAACAAGGCTTATGCTATAGAATTGCATAGCCTTGCAGTCAAGGGATGGAATACACCACCGCTCATGCTATTCTGTAGATTATGAGGCACAAACCAAGAACATGCACTTTTAATGGCAAAGAAATAATTACTAAAATAAAATATAAAATAAAAATAAAAAAACACCCGCCTGCATGAAATTTTACAAAAAAATGGCCTGAGTAACAGATCTGCTTTGTGGGGCCTTATGCATCAAGATTATTACAATGAATATATTGTCTTACACAAAGGAATACCACACAATCCAGTGAAGACTGATTTCAAGATTTTCTCCCTAGTGGAAGTGCAATTTTAACAAACATACAGGCCTAAATACATGTAAGCTTCATACACAGTGTAAAAATTCCACAAAATTAATAAATATTCATGTATGTTTATTAGGAATTAGGAGTATTGTAATTAAAAGTAAATTGTGTGGTTGTTCATAAACTTAAATTACTTTGTTATCAGTGTTAAAAAATATTAATATTTGTAAACACACCCACCCATTTAGAATTAGTCCCTGCTCATAGCAGTGGCACAGACATACAGTTGCCGTGGTCTGGTCATAATCCATGCGTGGGCAGTCATGTCCACGCAGGCTTTTACCAGGTAATAGAAAATCATCATCAATAAAATTTTAATTAATGAAGCACTGGATTGTACCCTGTGCTTCATTAATTAAATTTCCGATGATTATTGCCGGGAACAGGGTTTGAAATCTAATATCACTGCCTCCGTGGAAATATTGCCGACCCGTGGAAAGTGACCAGTCTACCGTGACCATACTGTAGGCATGGGGGCTGAGGGCACATGCCCTCCTCAGTTTCAGTCACCCCTCCCCTGTTAACCCATATAATGAACATCCGACAAGACATTTTAATATCTAGATATCTATGCTTGTTCGCAACTTATATATTCTGGACACAAATGGACACAGAGTCAAGGAAATTGTGTTTTTCTGTCTTGAATTTCAAATTTTTTTAATTTTTTTTTTTTGGGGGGGGGGGGGCATCCGACCCCATCCACTGATGAGAGGGGCACTCTCCCTCTTGTCCTCACCCCCATCTCATTACTATGTTGCTCAGGTGATGCTATGCATCATATTCTTTATGCCCCGGCCCCACCCCCACTAGATATTACTCTTGCCCCTAATTTTGATATCCTGGCTAACCTAACATGATAAACTAACATCAAATTGTGAGCTCATGTCCAGTAGCTAACATTGGAATAGTATAATGTGCTTTGTTTTAAACTTGATCAAGCATTGATGACAAACGACAATTTTCATTACCAGTTCCTGGTACCAGTAACAAAATAAGATTTGCAAATATCACCCTGCGTTTTTTCAGCTATTAACTAACATAAAATTCTGCGCTTCGTGAAAATTATTTTATTACTACCTGTTAAAAATTACTGTTTCTTGTTTTGCTATTTTAGAAAAAAATCACTCCTTTTCTGGCGGGCATACTAAACACCGAGGCAAACCAATGGATACCAAGGTGAATGAAAGCAGGAGTGAAACGGGTATGGGGTGGTGTGTTCTTTTATTATTTATATATTGGTGTTTAAGGTCACATATTTCTGCACAACAGCTAATCATGACCACGAGAGTTTTACGGGTGGAGGAAGCCAGAGTAAGCGGAGAGAACCACTGAGCAATGACGAGCAGCTGTCAGCTCCCCGACATACTATACACGCATGGTTAGCCTTGTTCAAAGACAGGTGCACCAACAACATGAAGTATGCCTCGGTATAGAGCACCACCATGACCCCACATGGGCAATGCCTTGCCCAAGGACAGAAAGCTGTTGACACGGGTGGGATTCGATATGAGGACATCTCGGCGTGCAGCCTGCACCTCTACCTACTGAGCCTCTGCACCCCTGGTGGTGTATTGTGATTATGTAAAAAGATTTAAGCAGAATGTGCATGGTTTTAATGCCATTTTTGAGAATTATGGGTGCTAAAGTAATAGAGTGCACTGAAAAATCTTCCCTTTGGTATTTAGTAGGTAGCTTGGTAATGGTATTTAAAGCGACTGCACCTCAGTTAGCAAAAGTGTGAATTGTTAATCACATAGTGACTTCTTAATTAGTTCTCTCTGTGGCTGTCGGAAATTGGATTCTTTATTATGACAGAAAAATTGTTATGGACCAATATTATGACATGGGAAACAGTATTTTTCGGAAGTGGTAATTTTTCAGCCGCCAACGAAGACAAATTGCCGTAAGACTAGAGACGTGGTCAGCTGACCAACGGGACCGACGATTAAAATGATACTGACTTAATTTTTCTACAATTCTATAAAACGGCGGAAATTGTAAAAAAAAACTGGTCATGTAAAGAAGGTGAAAACCCTGAAAACAAAAAAGTGTCAACAAATCACCACAAATTAGTGCCGTTATCACAGGCGAAAGGGCTAAAAAGTATACTGTATATATATAGTAGATGCAGAGTGTTTTATCACTAAATCACCCACAATCACTAAATAACCCACAGAGTGGAGATTTCACCCAACCAATAATTCCAAATTGCTTGCAAAGCATAACAAGCACAAGTTAAGCTCTGGACAACCAACGGACTTCCGGATTAAACCTGGAGGTCCATTGACTCCACTGGCTGAAACATTGCTTGTGTTTTTGTCCATATGTACAGAATTTGAAAGTGATACTTTGGGTGATAAATCCACGCCACAGGTGAGTTTGTTGCAATCCTCTCCCCATGTTATGTACATATACCAAATACAAGCTGTAGCTTTGGGTGTACAGCCGAGCGATACTTATCACAGTACGCTACAAAATCCTAATAACATAAAGCCAACAATGGCAAAACAATAAACAAACATAAATAAATAAATAAATAAAAATTAAAAAGCTTTAGAGCTGCCGGAACTCAAAAGTTTGGCCGGCCCAAGGCCCAGATAAAATTTGATGCGAGTTTGATTTTTATCAAATATTACAGTGATCTGTTTTATGATACTCAGTTACCACTTAAGCGCTTCATTCACGCACAGACGTAGCTCATTAATAGCCAAGCTACCTACTATATACCAAGGGGTAGTTTTCTGTAACAACTCGGTCAGCATGTATATATCTTGCATTTACTCGAATAAATCAAGTAATATCACGTATATTGCTTCGAAGGAATCAATTAAATGTCTGCAATTATATTTAAACCTTTTTAAACAACCCTGACTTACTTTTTTTCTTTTCACCTCGGTATCTCTCGGTATACCACGGCGTTTAGTAGGACCCTTTTCTGGAGGGTGGTTTGGTTTGGATCAAATTGCCATAGGATGATTTGGGTTAACTTCGCCGCCGGTTTGGGTCAAATTGCTGGAGGACAGTTTGGATGGAATTCTCTTTGATGACAATATATTATCGAACACATGGAGCACGTGGAACGTGGATTTATTTATTTATTTATTTATTTATTTATTTATTTATTTATTTATTTATTTATTTATTTATTGGGGTTTAACAGTATTTTTGACAGGGTCACCCCGTGTCGGACAGTTTTATGGGTGGAGGAAGTTGGAGTACCCGGAGAGGACCACCGAGCAACTGCCAGGCTCCCAACAATGAACATACTAACTCCACACGAGCAGATTTAGTGATGAAGACAAATGCACCATCAACGCACCGTATGCCTCAGTAGTACACAATGCCACTCTGCCCGCACATGAGCAGTAGGGGTACAGTACCTTGTGAAGGACACAATGCGGTTGCCGCAGGTGGGATTCGAACAGAGGACCTCACAGCTTGCACCTCTACCTACTGAGCTGCCGTGCCCCCTTCGAACGTGGATTACTGCAGAGATAATCATACAATATATATTATTTTTTTAGCAGTGAAAAAAGTATATTGTAGCGTATCTAAAATATCTCACAGATGTATAACTGTATTGCTTTTCTTTGGGATGAATCTACCCAGGCCGAGTTTTCCCCAGACCGAATCTTCAGGTTCCCGAAAAATGATGACATGTTATTTTCAATGGCGTTAAAAATCTAAAAAGGTTATAAGTTTTCCGTTTTTTTTTGGGGGGGGGGGGGGGGGGTTTACAAAACTACAAACCATTGTTCATAAATAATGATGGATACCACAAAGTACTTTGTTTTGTCCCAACTGCCCTTCACCCCGACTGGCGTGTTGTTTCGCTGCGGGCCGTCTCGCCCCTATATTGGGGCGAACTGACTCGGGTATGAGGGGGCGAAACGGCAGTGATTTTATTATTAAATTGTTTTAATGCTTTAAAGTACTCTTCCACATCAAGTAACATTATAATGCATAAAACTAATACGGACACAACACACCATCTTGAAAACAATATTTTAACAACGGCAGAAAATTAAAATCAACTACCTGTTGCATTGGATGCATGTATTTGTATTATTACAAAAGTGCGAAAGAAATTTCTTATTGGTAGCATTGAAATGAATGACAAGCTTTGTGGAAACATAAATGGAGAGGTATCCAGGGGAAAGAGTAAAAGACCCACAGAAGAGAAACGGCACAGCACGATTGATAATTGTAATGCATTGTTATGGTTGTAAAATAAATGTGCAAATTATACTCAAATGTCACAACCTGTGCTTCTTAACCCTCTGCACTCTGATGACGAAACGCCTGATTTGTCATCCATGGTTATCCCCCCTGTGTTGTCAGAAATTCAGCAATTTAGATTTTGGTTGACAGAGCTCCAATTGAGCTCTGTCAACCAAAATCTAAATTGCTGAATTTCTGACAACACAGGGGGGATAACCATGGATGACAGGGAGGTGTGGTGGGGCTTAGAGTGTGGGGGGGTGGGGGGGGGGGTGTCGAGTATTCTCGACATCAGAGTGCAGGGTGGTAATACTAAACTGTAAAAATATAGACAAATACATAGGTAAAACAGGAATAAAACATAATATCACTGCAAGTTCTGTTTTTATTTAATCCATACCTCATTGACATACCACCAAAACCCTCTCTATTTGTCTGATTTCACGTATCGGTCAATGCAGATATGGTAAAAAAATTACTTTAGTAACCATTATGAAAATTTTAATGGAAATTGTTTACTTCGGTAAATCCTTTGGGGGAAAAATACTAAAGTACTAAAGGAAACAATTACATTGCATTACCAAAATAAAATTTAAATTTAGGGGCGAAACCACCCACCTCCGTCTATGGGGCGAAATGACCCGGAGCGAATGAGGATTGGGGCGCAACGACTCGGGGAGCGAACGAGAATTGGGGCGAAACGACCCGAGAGCAACTTATCAGCACCTATTTTCAAGCAAACTTTTCGTTACTATTTATTACACCTTAAGGGGACGTCCAACCTAACTTTGGTCAAATTTCATGTAATTTTCTTCCAAGTCTAAAAAAGAGCCAAAATGAATAACCCCCAATAAATTATATACTAAAATGCTTGGAATGAAACATAGAACACGTGGAAACTGGAATTTGCCATAGAACTGCTGCCATGTGTCGATAGCACCGTCTGAAAGTCTTCTATGGCATAAGTAAGAGAACAAAATGTTTACAATAAAATACCTCAAAATAAAATAACAGTGGTATTCTATAAACATTGACGTACACACTCGAAGAAATCTTTTCCTAATTCTTGAAAGTAATAAAGATTGAGACCAAATGTTATAAGTGGAGTGCTCACTGATTGAAGGCAGACATTTTCTTTTGTTTATGTTTTGATTTGAGGGAGTTCAACAAAGATCAACTTGAAGAAGTCCACTGGAAGAAGTATGGAAGGCCAAAAGAGTGTCTCCCAATATAAAGATGTATGTGTCACTGTGGTGGTTTGGATTCTTCTATGCAGAATGCACTGCAAAGTAATATATTGTAGTTGAATAAATATATTTACAAACCCCTTGCACTGTAACCCCTTTTATCTCATGCATCAATTTGATAGTGATTAAATTGTTAAATTTGTCTGGTTTATCAATAAATAACATAGCTTCGTTTACTCTTGGACACCAATACACTCATGATATCTGTTGAAGAAGAAATAAGAGTAACTGTAACCTGTCACTGCAATAAACCATCAAATGTACATAAAGTACATTGCTATTCAAAACACATCAAATCAACCCTACATAACCATTATTGCATGTACTTTTCCAAAAGAGGCTTATTGGCATATTGAGATCAGGAGGGCACATCCAGTAGGTCTCACATTCATATGTGTTTACATATTTTTTCAAGAACGCAGTGCGCAAAGTAGTCCCCAAAAGGTGACAAGTGAGCTCCATTTGATAAAATATTTCCACGAGGGGGGGGGGGGGGGTAGAGGGCTCCCTTTCTTGTACGTCTCTACCTCCGGCACTCATGGCATATGCCTTTTTCATCAAAGTTTAACTTTTCTTTTTGAAGATCCTGGCGACACACATGTTCCAAGCACTATCAAACAGGTAACCCTCCAAATAAGTGTATCTGCAAAAATAATATTACATTGCAAAACATTCTTTTTAGATTTTAAGTTCTGAACCTTTCGTCCTTCCTACTTCCAACTATAACACTTAATTTATCGATTAATGGGTGAATAGAAAAACCCTGCCATAATCAATATGTTGAGTCCCAGAAGCCTCCATAACAGCTCCGATAAAAGTGTCAAACATCAGACTGGCAGCTTTACAGAATATTCGTTAGCTTGTAAGTAATAGGAACAAAATATTCACACAAAATATTTTGTTGCAATTAATTTGAGGGTGTCAGCAGGCATTTTCCAACAAATTGTAACAAATCAACTAGTTATAAACAAAATTTTCTAACTCAAAAGAGTGAAAAAGGACCATAACTCTGGAAAAAATGTGTGGAAGAAACACATGATACAGCAGCTACACAGGAATCGTTTCCCCATGATGCTCGATCACAACACCAAATATCCTTCACATTGGGGTAGCTGTGGTTAAGATACAAAGGGGAATGTTCGTATGGGTTAGAGGACAGAGGTCTCCACGGCACTAGATGCGTCTTTGACTTTCCAACTTCCAAGTCCGGGGCATAATAATCACAACACGCCCACCTCATCAATTCATAATTTCAGTAAAAGAAACAGAATTATCAATTTTAATTAATTTACAGATGATGGGAAAATATTTGGCTTCTGTCGCCTTCTCGTACTATTATCACAATCATCTGCAGACAGTATGATGCTGACAAACGAAACTGAACGCATTTGGTCTGGGGTGTCAGGTTAAAAAGTAACTCGGCACGGATAATGAAGAAATTGTGAATATTTCGTGTATTTCATTTGTTTAAATGCCAATTACGGCTAATTTTGACCGTGGATTCGTTAATTCGTTTGGGTTTTGACCATCACGGTCACGCTGACAGCGGTTATGTTTATTATGATATGCAAATTGGGAGATAGTTTCCGGTAAAGGAGATTTGTCACATTTGTCAGTGTAAAACGATGACAAAAGACACTGATCGACGCTTGTGTTGGTATGGTTGATTGCAAGAAAGAACTAAATTCACAGCATCGTCCAATCGCACCTTATTTAAAAGCGCGAATGCATAATTTTCAACCCATCTTCAGTTGGTCCTTTGCGGACATAAAAACAGTTGCGGCAAAGATCCATGGTTACTAGGAAGTAAATAACTTCACAACATCGGGGGAAATCAACACGCTCAATATAGTTCCAGGTCACTTGGAATATACTTCGAGAAAAATGTGATTTCTGACACATTCAGCTTACTTTTTTATGAACATTACCTTATTTTATGTGCATCGTCCCGATTTTATGCACTCGATTATTTTTTTACAAGTGCTTCATGTTGTCTTTTTAGTACGCAATAATTCAGATTTTTTGTCAACAAAAAAGTTCAGACAGCCTGTAAACACAGCATGTCACTGGAGGGAATTTGAAACCATATCTTGCCGTTATGACATTAACAGCTCAAGTATTTGCTGTAACCTTCTTGCAAATCCGCTCATACATTGTCTCGGATAAATAAATGGCGTGATCACGTCCTTTCATTCTTACGATCGCCCAAAATGAGTATTCCTGCAAGAACCACATTGTAATCACACGACCGGAATAAACATCATTAAAACATGGCCACATCTGGAACATCCAAAATTTGTGTTGGTGGTATTACATTCCAATATCAAAACACACCAGAGTGTGTGTCATAAAAATGCTTTCTCCGAGTCTGTAGTACGTTATCATTACATTGAGGACAAGGCTTTCGAATTACCGATCATTTTGTGGTTTTACGGGTTCGTTACTTATGCCATTGGCAAATTAATGTTCTTCAACACATTTTTTCCTGTAAACAATTATATGTACCTTTTCTATGCACTTTACTCATTATTTTGATATATAATTTGCCTTTCCTTACTTCTCTTATCTGTTTCTGAGGCATTGGGGAAAATGTCAACAAACTGACCAAAGTTACTTTGGACGACCCCTTAAATTTAGGATAATTCAAAAACTGCGTTTCGTTTTGATTCCTGAACTTCACTAGCTACGTGTCCATGCATATCTTTATGCTACGGTCCCACCGACGACGCTGCTGGTCGTTAAGCTACGGTCCCACCAACGTGCCGTCAACCCTACGTCTGAAAATGGAAAAAAAACTTGTCAAAACGGTGAGAAACGGTAGGGGAGCGTCAGTTGTACTTCAACAAGCGAGATGAGGCGTGGAGATGATTGCGAGCGTAGGGTCAAAATTCCAAACTTTTGAAGAGTTTAAAATTACGCCCCAAACGTGGCGTTTGTACCCAGTGACCTTAAAAACTTGACAAAATGTAGTGAAAGCGTAGCCTGTACTTTACATGCGCACGTTGTACTTTGTGAGCGTAGCCTGTACTTTTCAAACTTGACATAAACGTCGTGGATCAGTTATGACAAAAAATAACACACGTCCAACTTGTTTCACATCATTTGCGATTTTTCACTAAAAAATGTAGAAATCTCAAAAATATTTTTGGGTATTCTGATGTATTCTCTTCAGCATCACATTCACAAATGAAATGTCATCGAGAGTTGCCGAAATATATATACTCAGGGACCAAGCGTCACCAAACTTGGTTCAAACGTGAGGGAAAAGAAATTTTTTTTTTTTTTTTTGAAAAATAAACGTAGGATTGACGTAGTATGTACTTTGTAAACGTACCCCAAACGGGTTAAACGTCAGCTAAACGTACATTGTACTTTGCAAACGTCTTAAAACTTGGGTAAAACGTGGAAAACGTAGGGTAAACGTAAGATGAACGCCACAAACTTACACCTAACGTACATCGTGTGTCAACCGAACGTGTGAAAACGTATGAAAAGTCTGAAGAAACGTAACACTTACTTTGCAAACTTCACCCTAACGTGACCCAAACTTCATGAAACGCGCATGAAACGTACAATCTGGACGTAGAGAAACTTCATGCGAACTTACATCTTACTTTTTAGACATAGACATGCGTAGGCTAAACCTACATCTAGCGTTAGCTTAACGTAGATACCCACGTTTCATCAAGTTTGAAATGAAACTTGGAGAAACGCCAGATTTAAAAAAAAAAATTATTCATGAAACGACGACTAAATTATGAAATCGCACCAATATAATCTACAAGATCGCCGGTTATATCTGCGGTTTTTCGATGAAAGTATCATGTAATCGCCGTTTAGGACAAGTTACAACGAAATCAGGAGAGTTCGATCTGAAATAACAAGATTATTAGCTGAGCGTATTGAACAACGTCTAAAAGGACAGAATACGAGTGATGTGTAGACAAATAAATATCACGCAAAGCTGAGATGCGAGTTTGGTTGCAACAGAAAACGAACGCATTTGACATTTTGTTTAATTGTTGATATCGGCCCAAAGATTCCTAGCGGGGGATAAGCAAATTGCAATTGTACTGGCAATTGTGAACCGGAAGTCACGTGGTTTTTTCCATGAAATTTACTGTCCAATTCAAAATATCGCTTGACGGTATTAGAGAATTCTGTTCTGGAACACTTTTATCTGATTGGATATGTGCAACCCCTTACTGGCATACGGCCCGCTGAGGTTCCTATTAGGACTGTCGGCATTTGTATCAACCCACACGTTCTCCACTGCGTCTACCGGTACCAACAGTGTGTGTGTGTGGGGGGGGGGGGGGGTAGGTCCAACGAGTCCTCTTTATATCTGCTCGCAAAACCAAGGTGTTGTATCTTTCTTCATAGTGCTTGTAAATAGTGGAAGAAGCAGCCACGTATTTGAACACCGCCAAATGTTGAACATACTGCAATGGTTGCGGCTTTTTGAAAGTCAATCTGAAGAATCTGGGATTGTGGGTTCATGTTGGGTCTCTCCGTCTCCTCTTTAAGAAGTTGAAAGGCAGTTGAATAAGTACTTTGTTTCTTATTTGGTATTAAAGAGTAGACCAGTGGGTACATAATGCCTTGCATCTCTGCATACAAGATGCAGATTTGAAGAAACAACTTTGGGGAAGAATTGAATCTCCCCTTTGCATAAATTACATCTGCATTACATAGGTGATTCAGATTTTCTCGTGATGCAAATGTCAGTATCTTGTCCACGTCCCCGTGGTCAACAAGCTGAAAAGGTTCTCCAGCGTCCGCCAGGGCCCACTCGACATTAAGCTGAACTGACATTCTAGTTGTTGGTATTTTTGGAATCGTCTTCGGACGTTCACATTCATGGGTACTTTCATTGCACCAAACGTTTGAAGATAATCCATGAAGCCACTGGGTAAAAACTCGTGTTTCTTTCTGACAACTGAAAGTCCATCATCATAGATTCGCTGGATAGTTGTGATCCGTAGTTCCAGTTCCCAGCAACATGCTGTATTTAGTCTGGATGGTCCCTTTACGCGCACTCTTCGTACATCTTCAGTAACTGATTCCAAAACAACCCCAGGAAATCAAAGTAGAGTTACCGTGTCAAACTGAGCGGTTCAGTGGGCATGAAAATTAGACTCTCTGGGAACAATGTTAATTACCTAAAATCGGGTTATAGCGATGGGGTAGAGGTGAAAAAGAGGTGTTAAATTTGACTAACTGGGACTTAATCATCAAACCATCATAATGAACTTGATTGTAACAAGGTAACCTTATACTCTATGTGAAAAAATATTTTGAATGAAATAATTCAAATATGAAATACACCGGAGTTTTAAGCTATCCACTTATCTGAAACTCGGAGTGATATGTTGACAAGTTAAATTTGCCAAACAGAAGGGTTGTAAAATTAAGTTGTGCAATCACGTGACCCCATTCTCGAAACGTCGTTTGTCCCCGAAAAACGCTTCCAGATTTCTGCGTAATCGAAAAATTGTAACCCAGGTGTAAACAAGAATTATAAACAAAGTATTCTTATCCTTTTTCATAAATACAAATTAAAAATACAGAAAGCTTTTGGATCTCGGGTAATCCCTCATTGACATTACACACCCCCAGCCCTACAGTTGAACGTTTTTATTGGCTTTCAGTGTATTCTAAAAGTAGTAAGAAATTGGGAGATTTCAAAATTTTACTCTTTTTGATTGGTGTATGTTTATTTATATCATGATTACCTATTCTACTATATATAAAAAGCTTATGGCATAAATTTTAGCTTTAGACACCAACCGTGGTGAACACGCCAGAAATGGGATGTCAATAGTAAAAATTTACATCTACAGTGGAGCAACATCCGAGTTGAAACTTTGGTGACCTCACCTTGAATGCAAACTCGTCTAAATTTATCACTCGTCGCCTCGTTAAAAATGAAATGAAACCGGCAATTATTTATTACGTTTTTAAATAAGTTTACCTCATAAGATACCAAACATTAACAAGCATACGTTATCTCATGTTAATAAAGCATCCATAACTCGATATAGTATGTTATTATGTTATTAAAATGAAAGAGGTCCCCCAATTTTCGCGTTTCTTTTTCCATTTCGTTTCGGCGATAAAATTAAAATTCCCAGACGACGTACCACCTACCGGTGCTCATATAAACAAAAACAGATTCGCACGTGTGAATATTGATTTATTTAACATTTAAACTCTTATTAATCTGACGATCATGGCATAAATAAAATATACCCAAAGTAGCTTGGTGTACCAAATGTTCACCACGAGTGTTGAACATTTGGTGCACCAAGCTACTATGGGTATATTCTATATTTGCCCACGTTAAAATAACTCAAATATTGTGGGCAGTATTTATTTTTTGAACACGGTGCATAAATATAAGTGAACAAAAATGTATTAGATATTTCTTTATTAACTGGGAGAGTGCTAAATTGTTTCTAGTTGGCAAAATTTTTCTTAGCAGTGTCACAATTTGTGGGAGAGTGTCTATAAAATTGTATCAAGGCAATTCCAGATGAAATACTTCACTTCAAAGATAAAGCGAACCACTTCCACATCCATGAAACATTAAGTTATGGTATCTGTATCTCGATATAACAACGGAGTGACTGTGGGCCCCCAAACACTCAACTAGTCATAAAACATAAATAAAATATAAAAAAGCTCCCCTTCCTCCTCATTGATTTGAAAAATTAATTGCCCGAGAACCAACGTATTTTGTATTTTTTATTTGGCCTTACACTTAAATTGATCTTGTTTGCCGCATTCCGTCGAGTCGCCGATTAACAAAATAAACACGATGCCATACGCGTCGTGTTTGATCTGACCGATATGGTATCGTCAACGAGACGGAATATGACAACCCAAACTGATTGTCTGCTGTAATAATTTAGTACATTATAAGACGATGGATATTTAAAATTTAAAATATTTAAAATTGATTACAACACGTGAAACCTAAACAAAACAGAAAGATAGGAATGTTAGTCAAGAGTGTTCAGCACAAAAATCACTCGAGTTTTCATTTCGCGTTTGTAAAATTGTCGCCTCGAAAATCGGCACACATGAATGACGTCATACGAGACTCCCTTGTAACAGGTGCGATGTCGGTATGGAACAATTGAGCCTTTCATTTTGCGGCGCGCCAGAATTGTTTATCAAACAACAGCGGTGTTGGGAACTATTTGTGATAATCGTATAATAACTCGGTTATTAAACGTTCTACTCAGTATAATTTGTATGGTACAACCCCCCCCCCCCCCAAGCCTTGGGTTGGGAATGACGGGGAGTAGAATATTTAAGTCAGGACGACTTGGAAGTGGCCAGTTGTGTGGGTTTGTGGGTGTACATCTACCCAAATGCTTGTATGCTGGCCTATATCACGCAGAATAACGTGGGCGCAATCAAATGTGTTGTGTTTCTTGTCACCGGGGGCCAATAGTATAAAAAATTTTATAATTGTATTTTCCCGAATTGTATTTTCAACAAGTGAATATGAATGACGGAAATTAATCATTAGCATTTTAATTTTAAAAGATATGGCAGTTTGGTAAATTGCCACACCTTTGAAAATATTGATGGTTCATTTCAATTAGTTACTTCTATAAATAGAAAATATAATTCTGAAAAATACCATGTAAAAGTTTTATAGTATTGGTCCCAGGTGGACTAACCAGTGGTTCGTGAACTTCAACGTTGTTCGGAAAGCTTGGACATTTTTTTTATTTGTTACGCACGGGCTCACACCTCTCGCGGAGTGGCCAAGAAGGCTAGGTGATCTTAGTGGAACGCAAATTAAAATTTCTTTTTTGCTTCACATTTAGGGGTATGCGTCGGTGGACAAAGACAGCCTGTAGGATCTAGAGCACAATTTGTGAAGATGATTTGTTTAATAATGGTTCCGACATTTTGCCTGTGGTCATACACCATTTACACTCTATCAGACACCATGACGGCACTCAATGAAATAAGAGAGGTAAGTCGTATTTTCTCTCAAACCATGTTCTGTCGATCTTCTTTCTTTGCTATTCGTTCCTAGATTATGATTATTGTCCTCAATTTTAAGCATCATATTTTGCTACATCAGATTCCTTTTGCAAAATCGTTATTTGTTCAAGAAAACATTTTGTCCATCAAAGAATGCTAAGTGCAATGCGTTGAGAGAGTGCATGGAAACTTGTGGTAAGAATACGATGAAGAAAAAAAAAACAGGAACTCACGCATGTTTCCAAGTGTTCCCGATGGGGATCTGACCTGGTCTTCTAGCGCCAAATAAGGATTACCTAGCTTTATACACGTAGTTAGTGTCAAGTCTCCATCGAGACACTCTGTGAACCCCGTGAAAGAAAACCTGGCTAAACACGGTCCTCCTGATCGAATTCGCAACAATGGTTTTCACTACCAAATTTCTACCTGTAGATCTTCGAGTTCCCGTTGAATGGTTGCCTTCGACGCCTTGGAACAAAAAACTTAACCCTTTACCTAACGTAACGGCCAAAACCGGCCAGCGCTATTCTCAAAAATCGCCAATTAATTTTCATTATTTTTTTCATTTTTTGCCTCAAAAACATAGGTTATGACCCCTCGTTGGAACGAGCTCGTCGAGCTCGTTCCAACGAGGGGTCATAACCTATGTTTTTGAGACAAAAAATGAAAAAAATTAGTTATTCAAGAATTTTTTTTGCAAGTGTCGTCTGCTTTTCATGTTAGGTAAAGGGTTAACCTCTTCAGCTGTACTCGTGACTCTTGCACACTCAAAAGTATTGCTGTCCGGGAGCCTATATTTCGAATAAAACCTTCAGTTCAGCCTCAAGATTCTTGACTGACGTTCAACTCTTCACACAACTGAAATTTCGATTCAAATTAATATTTTAAAGAAAACTAAAATAAACAATTGATTGTGTTGAAACTTTCCGTCTCCAGTATCTGGAGGACTTTCACTACTTTTCAGTTTAAAAACTTCAAATCTTGGCCAAATTCTATGGTTAGAAAAAATACACAAGTGTTAACCTTTCCAATAAAGGGTTTCGACTTTCTAACTATTTATAAATTTGACGAACAATGGGGGTTGGGGTAAGACACCCCCACCCACCTTCACCCACCCTCACCCAGCCCTCTGTGGTAAAGTCCCTGTACAGAGATCGCCATTCTAACGGCCTATTTGTTAAGGTAGGGGTGGGCTTATTCAACGGAAGCCAAACTAGTTACCTCCATCTTTCAACTTCCCAACCAATAAACACCATAGATTTTACGAGTGGACACAAAACCCCAGTTCAATAGAATTCGACACACAATAGTACTGTCCCTACAGTGAGGTAATGTCAATGATAATGAAATAGGGGATGAGATGCTTGTTGGAAAATTTAGATTTCCATGTAATCGTTAGATATTTATGATACAACTAGAAATTCTCAAAACTTATATGCTGGCATTTACAATTGTTTGAAGCCGCCCTGACTGATCCAGGGTCACAAACGCCATTCTTTGGGCTTACTTGTTTGTTGGTTTATTGGGGTTTAATGGCACTTTCAACAGCTAGGGTCATATAGTGTCGGACAGTTTTACTGTTAAAGAAGCCAGAGTTCCAAGAGAGAACCACCGAGCTACGGCAAGCAACTGTCAGACCCCCAACTTACTATGAACAAGCAGAGATAGCGGCGGTTCAAGACGAGTGCACCATCGACGTGCGGTGTACGCCTTAGTACATGGTGACACTCTCTCCCAGGTGGGAAACCTGGATCAAGTGTCTTACCCAATGATACATACACAGAACGCACGCTGTGTGAATGGGTTAATCGATATGACACGAGTGCCAGCGCGGAAGGATAAAACGAGAGGCCGCAGGCTTCGAGTTTTATCCTTCCGCGATGGCACAGGTGCCATATCGATTAACCCATTCACACACTCATGTCACTCTATGTTTATTACACGCCTTCACGTCTATACAAAAACATTATCAGAATGACACTCAGCAATTCATTTGACATCTGTCAACAAAAAGAACACATTTTATCGCCAACCACATTTGCGAGGGGAACCCGTGTTACTATTTCTTCCCTTGAGTTCCAATGTGTTCTATGTGCCTACTTGCACATACTCAGGGGACGATTTTCAGCTATCGCTAGCAATTCAAATGTAACTGCGTTGCACGATTTGTAGAAAATTCCAGTGACATTTCGCTTCTATTTAAAAACAGTACGTTAACGATTTCTGTTAAAGTTCAACCACCGAGCCACCGTACTACTTTGCACCTCCTTAATTAGGTTAAAGGTACCTTGTTATGTAACTCACCGAAAAATTCACATTAAGCAAGACTGCAGTAAGGGAAAATGCACAGCGGGCGTATGTCACTAGAGGCTAACAGGTCATCCCTCCTAGTATTCTCTCTTCTTGACAATTGAATGCCACGTCACTTTGACAGCTCAAGATCTAAAATACCAGAATATTTGACAGAATATGTAAACAAAGCTCTCTCCATAATTTGACAATGAAGACACTAGAAGGCTATGGATTTGATGAAGAGCGACCTGAAAGCCAGTAAAATTTGAACATTAACCATTTACCCAACAGAAATTGTTAGACGACCCTTGCCAAAAAAATCTTGAATAACTGAAATTCTTCATTTTTGATGACAAAATCATAGCTTATATTACCTCATTGAAATGACCTGAACGAGCTCGTTCCAATGAGTGTCATAAGTTATATTTCTTTGGCAAAAAAGAAAATGTAATAAAACTTGAATGGCATTTTTTTGTGAATAGCGCTAATTGGTTTTCCGTTAGGGCTAATGAGAACATCAGGTAGTTATGCTGAAGGTACCACCAGAACTCGCCCAAACCGGCTGGGATAGTTATCCAGCGATGCGCAGACTGTAGGTACAAGCCATTTTTCACTGCAAATGGTTGATACATTTGTCTTAATTATTTTTAAAATTAACAATCACGAAATTTACGGGATTTGCTTTAATATTTTAACCCTTTGAACTCTAGTGGTATTTTCCATGCCAGCTCAATGTTAGCAATTGGAAGAGTCCATATTCATTATTTGGGGTAGATCAATCAATATTTTCAACGTGCTGTCTCGGGACTTCACGTTGAAAATACTGATTTTGTCTACCCCACATATTTACCGAACAGCCATCCTATTTAATGACGTTATGACGTATCATGTCCCTGGCCGTAAATGCGGCCGCTGGGGTTCAAGGGGTTAACCTTTTACCCAACGCAGACGATATCAAAATTTATTATTTTAAATATCATTTATTCGAATTTTTTTTTAAAAATTAGCAAAACCATATCATGTGACCCCGCGTTGGAACGAGCTCGTTCCAACGAGGGGTCACATGATATGGTTTAGTTGATTTTCTTTTTAAAAAGATATTTTTTCAACTGCTGAATTTGCATATTACGCGGACGGATGTGGTCGATTCGTTGGGTCAAAGGGTCAATATTATGCCAAAGGACTTTACTTTTTTATCAGTCGAATTTGACACAGCTTTACAGTTTCTGTAATATTACAAAATTGTAAGTTGAATGTTAAATACCCACAACCCAAAGTTTTTTAGAAAATTACGAGGAAGATAGCTTTCTCGAAAGGCATTTTGAGTGATGAAAATCGTTGGCCTCAAGCCAATGAATCTATTGAGTTTTATCATTGTTTTTCAGAGAACAGAAGCCGTGATGTTCAGTCTGGAAGTGGGACAGACGATACATGCGCTCCAAAAAGAAAGAGACATGAGCATTCTACATGAAAGTGCTCTGGGCTCGGAGTCAAAAATGTTCCTTCAAAGAGAGTATCAAAACGTGGACTCTAACTTAGAGAAGTTATCACACTGGCCAGCAAGTCTGAAGAATAGTGAGCGCAAATGGTGTCGAAACAAAATGCTGTACTGGGCCCACCTCGCCGAAAATCGAAGAAGGTTGAAATCGTTGCCGTTTAACATCTACAATGAGGTAGCATTCTATACCGAAATTGTTGACGTTTTGCAACACGCCCTTCACATGTCTGTTCGTGAATCTAAATATGCATCAGGCTGGAAACGTCTCGTTGCTTATCAAAAAGTCACTGCCGGAAAGGAGGACGTGGGCTTGGAAAGGGCATTTGGTACCTATTTTTTCGTACATGGCCATTTTAAAGAAACGAAAGATTTTGAATTCCTTAACATGAAGTTGAATGGTTTCAAAAGTCTGTTTAAGGAGGCTGTCCGGTATTCTGATGACGTCAATCGCCTGACTGAATATAAAGTTATGTCATCTAAAAACCGGAACATAGTAACGGTCATTAATCAGTTTAGAAGGGACATTCTTTACCATACAAATGACGGCTTCGGCAGAAATATAAGCGACGGGGGTTACTCACTGTCAAAAGCACAATACTTTTTCGACAATATGACGACTTACTTGGACTTGTTACTGGACATACAGCGAGATCTCGGGAACAGTATCGTAGAAAGTCTTGAAATGAAATCTAGCGAAGAACACACCAACGTAATAATACACTCAGTGTTGTTAGCTGTTGTTATCTTGTTGTCTCCCATCATGATACAATTAACACGTGCTGCGACAAAGGATATCCATAGATATGCGGTCGCTCTTTTGTCGAAATCAAAGGAACTTAAAGAGGAAAAGAAAAGATCAGAAAGCCTCTTATATCAGATGCTCCCAAAGACAGTAGCTGTTCATTTAAAGAGTGGTGGCGAGGTTGATGCAGAATATTTCGAATCGGTCACCATATTTTTCTCGGAAATATGTAATTTTGGGCTTCTTTCATCCAGCATACCCGCAGATGAAGTCATCAGCATTTTGAACACTTTGTATATCGAAATCGACGCTGTGATCGACAAATACGATGCCTACAAAGTAGAAACCATAAACGATTCCTGTATGGTTGCATCGGGTATGTATGTACGATTACTTTAAATGGCTATAGCTATGTGGGTTTGAGGGCGGAAGTCGCCTCACCCCAACTTTTGATGAAAAAGGTTAACCTTATATACAGTACAGTCGCCGCGGACAGGTCGTAATCCCCGTGTGGGCAGTAATGTCCACGCATGCGTTTACCAGGTAATAAAAATCACCATCTTGCAAAATTTTAATTAATGAGGCACCGGGTTGTACCCGGTTCTTCATTAATTAATATTGTTTATGATTATTCCTGTAATTGGTGTTTAGAATCTAAAATTATTGCGTCGATGGAAATTGTCCAGTCCACAGCGGCTGTACACTGTAACTTGATGCCTGCAATCACCGAAACTGGTTCATGCCCTCCGCTCTGATATTTCTTGGGTAATTTAATATAGGTATTCCTTGACTTCCTGGGTACTTAAGCCTTAAAAAATACCCAAAGTGCTCCAATTGGCATGAAAAGTCTTTTCCCCGGGGTAGATCCTGGACCTCCACCTATGAGGGAAGTACACTCTTAAGCCAATTAGAGGTGAAATGAAGTGGGGAGGAACATTTTTTTCTGCTGCCACTGATTGGCAACAGAAAAATATTTTGTTCGCCACACATATTTCATTGAGCCTCGCTACGTCTTGGTGGTGTTGGAAATGATAAAAGCGTTTGATAAAAAACATTACCTTTGCCATGAAGATCTTTTTCAAGGCCAGCTCTGTGCAAAACAAATCTTCAAAATCTGCTCGGTGCAAAATCCAAAGTCTTCTTCCAAATTTAATTATTATTTCGCTTGAAACAAATCGTATAAACTCCTCGTTAAAGAGTCTCAAGCTGATTGGGGAATGGAAAACAATTTTATTTTAATCGTACCCACTAATCTCTATACAACTGGATTGCTGGAACGTCGGCGAAAAACGTCGCCACTCAAACTGCTCCTTCAAGATGAAGTGGATTACTATTTAATCGCAGCGCCATACAGTACGTGGAGAGTGGATTGTAGCTAAATCACCCGCGGAGTGGAGATATCACCCAAGCTATAACTTTCATTTTTTTACATATCGACAAAAAACACAAGCAATGTTTCAGCCAATGGACCTCCGGGTTTAACCCGGAGGTCCATTGGTTGAAACTTTACTTGTGCTGGTTATGCTTTGCCACAAATTTGTAATTATTGCTTGGGTGGAATCTCCACTCTGCGGGTGATTTAGTGATAATACACACTCCACGCGCTGTATATTTTCCACTCGAAAAGTATTTATAATTGTTCATAACAGCACGAGAAACACTTGCAAACTTTCATTACGCGGACCACCGGGTGTCATTCGGTGGTCCATATGATGAAAGTTTGCAAGTGTTTCTTGTGTCTTGCCCTTTGGGAATTGTAAATAATTACTAAGTGAAAAATCTATCCCACAGCGATTCAGTAGTAATCCACACTCCACGCGTACTGTACTCTCAATATTTTCTTTCTGCTTCATCGGTTCTGTTCGTTATTTCACTACCGACCTCGCTAACAGTGTATTATTGTTTGCACTGCACAGCCCTAACGTTCTTGTGTATTTCAGACTACTTTGATTCTCAGGGCTCAAAATAAGTTGTTTCGCATCGCTATTTGCTATGCAAAACATGCTAAAAGCTACACAATTTTCAATTATGTATAGCATTTTGCGATACAATATATTCAACTGCATCCTAATAGGCTGCAGTTGAATATCTTGTATTGCAAAATGTAAAAAATGAAAATTTGCAACAAACTTTGCAAGCTAGTTCACTGATGCTTTACCCATGATATAAGATTAACTCTCTGTCTTGCATTAGCAACTTCATATGTAACGTGAATTTTATTGGTTTAAATTCATCCTGCATTGTTTCTGCATTTTGCATAAAATACCCAGTCAAAGTAACTTTAAGCCCATCAAATTAAGAAATGTTACGCGTTTGGAAATATCTAAGTCCATGCAGTTGTTAAAGGCAGTTCAGTTGAAAAACACAGCTAGAGCTTCGTGTGTTGCAGCTTATTTGAAAAAGCACAGAAATGGATGGACATTATTCTATCTGCTCAAAATAGTTCAAAACAAAACAGTATGGCATAATTCCGGTATACAAGAACTGATATGCAATTTAAATAAAATGCTATTCATTTTTCGGAAATGTGTAGCATTTTGCTACGCATAGAAAAAAGTTATTTGAGCCCTGATTCTTCTGCAGTAAGGAGCGCATTAACTAACGAGCATTTCTGCACTAATTGTTGTAAGACTTCTAGTTTCAACTTTAACACTATCAACTTTCCAATCTCGATACTTGTTTTGTCAATAATATCTAAAATAAGCTGTAAATATTCAATTTGTATTGCCACGAAAAATATGCACATCATCAACATGTTCATTTTTCGCTGTCATCAAAATATGTTCCAATAAAACTAAAATCCTCTCCCTCTAATTGGACGAGAGCTCGCTTATTTTGGTCGCATATTACCTCTTAAGAAAAGAAACGTGTAAGTCTTGTATGGCCAACATGACATCCTGACACAATAATGTGGTATTTTCTATAAAGGTTACTAGACGGATACTTATCAGTAACAGTTGTTTGGAAGCGATGTGGCTTGTTATTTGTATCTCCTTCCCATTCCGCCCGCCTCACAGATTTGATACACTTATTGATATTTGGATTAAAATCACTGAAAGGGTTTCCAAAATCTGTGCGAGACTTGTTTAAGGCCTGTTTTGCTGCACTGTCTGCCCTGGTGTTACCGAAGATACGAACATGTCCAGGTAACCAGTAAAACATGATACCATATTGGCCTGACATGAGATAATTCAACTTCTCACGAAGTTCTAGAATGAGAGGGTTCTTCAACTTGGGGTTGGGTAAAGCGAGTAAATGGGAAAGAGAGTTGGAAAAGATAAACGCCTTCCGTTCTAGAACATTCTCATTGTGTTCAAGCCTTTGGTGTAAAGCTTTGACCCCAGCAGTGAAAATAGAACTGTTATTTGGTATTCTGATAGAGGTGGTATGATCACCAGCTGATGATACTTTGTCATCGTCTTCAGATCCATCTGTATATTTCCGTGTATGGGCACTATACTTAGACTTTATTTCGGCACATTTTTATTTCAACTGCAGAGAGTTTGTCTCATATTTTTTGAGGAAGCTAGGTCCAAGATGACAGGTTTCCTTAGATCCCAGGGAGGAATATATGGGTCACGGTTCTCTTTTATAGAATCATATTCAAGTGCGGCGGACTCCATATGGAGTGTAACTCTAATATAATATTAGAATGTTTCTTTTCATGTTCTATCGGTCGATTGTATCTGAGTTTGTGTGATTTCTGTAAGCGAAGCTGCCGAAGGTTTTATCTCAGAAATCACACAAACTCAGTAACTATCGACCGATAGAACATGAAAAGAAACGTTCTAATTACTTTATTACGCCGAACAAAAAATAGCTTCCATTGTTAAGCGTTAACTGCAACATATCATCAATCTTGTAACAATGTAGTTGAATAAAAAAAACATGCTTTTAGTGACGTTATTTCGAACGAATGGCGTCTCTTTGGGGGTTTCCACATCACCAAATTCGAAAATGACTTGTTACAAATGCCGTCACTTTGGGAGTTTCTATATCACCAAATGTCAATGTTTCCAACTGCATCATGCTGTTCATGTTAAAATTCATTATTAATGCTCGTGTGATAAGTGGTATAATGGAATATAAATTCATGTTTCTTGGACGATGACAGTTGTCAGCATTAAGCGGAGTGAAATAATTTATTTTGAACTTGAGGCGGAGTCTCTGTAAGGTCGAGTAGTAATACTAAACGTGTGGAAATATAATTGATTGAAGCCACATCCATGATTCACTAAAGTGGTGAACAACACGTAAGTTTTAATACTTCAGATTCTTTTGAATTCATTGTTTGCAGTTAAAACTGAAGACACACCCACTGAAGATGATATATTTGTTGGTAAGTTTGTGTCTATCGGTGACGAAAAAAGTTAGACAGACACGGCGCCAGCGTTTGGTGATGAGCAATTCCAATCAGAGCGTGCGTAATCGACGCTGATCAATGGAAGTGGAGCTTGCATTTTCTTTGTTCTCATGTCTCCAGGGAAGAACGTTCCGATAGTACCCGTGTTTTTGTCCAAAAACTCCAGTATTATGACTTTTAGAAAGTGTCAAATTAACCAATCACGGCTAATGTCACAGACGTGAGGCATAATAATGCCCAAAGGAGGGATACGTTTCTATTAAAATATTCAACATTTCTAGGGCCTGAGACACAATTATACGCAGGGTTTGATGGATTAGCCAATAGTTTTGAAACATATTGGAGTTACACTTTAATTCTGCGCATCCCAAGAGAAAGCTTTGCGACCTCAACGAGCATGGAATCTATTGGTGATGTTCTAAAAGCACCAAGGCTAATTCTAATACTACTATTATGAATTGCATCAAGTTGTTTGAGTAACGACTTTCTCGCAGAACCGTAAGCCATACAACCGTAATCGAATTTTGATCTAACAAATAATCTATACATATGGAGTAATGTTTTTGGTCAGCCCCCCCCCCCCCCCCTCCAATCAGTGCTACCAACCACCTTGAGGATGTTAACCCTTTACCCAACGTAACGGCCAAAACCGGCCGGCGCTATTCTCAAAAATCGTCAGTTAATTTTCATTATTTTTTCCTTTTTTGTCTCAAAAACATAGGTTATGACCCCTCGTTGGAACGAGCTCGTTCCAACGAGGGGTCATAACCTATGTTTTTGAGACAAAAAATGAAAAAAATTAGTTATTCAAGAATTTTTTTTGCAAGTGTCGTCTGCTTTTCATGTTAGGTAAAGGGTTAAGTGCCTTTTAACATCTCACTCTTAGTTGTTTGATATAAGAAGTGAAATTCTGTTTAGTGTCAACATTTCACTTCTTTAACCCTTTACCCAACGTAACGGCCAAAACCGGCCAGCGCCATTCTCAAAAATCGCCAATTAATTTTCATTATTTTTTTCATTTTTTTGTCTCCAAAACATAGGTTATGACCCCTATTGGAACGAGCTCGTCGAGCTCGTTCCCATGAGGGGTCATAACCTATGTTTTTGAGACAAAAATTGAAAAAATTAGTTATTCAAGAATTGTTTTTGCAAGTGTCGTCTGCTTTTCATGTTAGCTAAAGGGTTAACAACTTTAATGGTACTATCATTTATTTTCCATTCCGGATCAAGGTGACGCTTCCGGGGCTTGCAGAGATAAACACAATTTGTTTTGGTCATCGAGAACCTGAAACCCACTTCTGAATTCTGTTTAAACACAACTGAAGTTTGCACTCAATGGCATTCATGTTTTTACTGCTAGAGCAAATTTTAAACTCCAATAAGGCTACGTGTTTCATGAAGATGACAGAAACATATCGCATGTTATTTCCGAGACGCAATAACCAGTGGTAGATACACATTCTCCAAAACAAAATTGAAATGCATAGCCCTGAAAGAGAGAGCTACACTGTCTTATCTGTTGTAATAGGGGGCATGCAAACAATGATCAATGATATTGGTTGGCATTTTATTACACATCCATTCAATTTTAAACCCTTGAATTTAACGGAATGACCGCTATGACATAAATGATTCTGTATTCAGTGGGTGATGTACAATTTTTTTTTCCCATCACCGTTCATACTAGTTCCTTTCCCATCGAGTCATTAGGTACCCTTCGAAAGTTTCCAAATTTCGTTATACAGTTATCGACAGTCTGTCGCGAAGCAAAATAAAGCCGGTTCACAAACAATTAGTTAACCAAAAATGAGATAATATTTTTAAAAAACCCAATAATTTCCAACCAGAACATTAACCCAGTCCCGTTGCCATCTCGTTTTGTGGATTGCGTTATATCTAAATTGGTCAACTTTATTTCGGTAAATCTTCGTACACCTTGACATGCATCGAACTTCTTTCAAAAATGTTTTCCCAGCTGTTTTGCAAATCTGCACAAATTGTACTTATATTTTTTACTAACATTAATAGCCACCAAATAGTTGGGCGTGAATGGGCACCAGCCGAAGAGAAACAGCGATACGAATTTCAGCAAACACTGGTTCTGAAAAGGTTGTTTTGATTTTTTATCGATCCATTTGATCAGTACAGCTTCAGTCAAAACAAACATACTCTTCAACTTTGGATTTAAACATCGGAATTAAAATGTATTTATTTAAATGACTTTTAATGCATGGGTTGTGTAATAAACACAGAACGCGATGTGTGTTTGAACCGGCGGGTGTTTTACATAACTCGTTGGAATGGCGTAATTATATTTCGCTCGAGCCTACGGCTCTCGCGAAATATGGCTACGCCATTCCAACTCGTTATGTAAAACACCCACCGATTCAAACACACATCGCATTCTGTCTATTTATTTAAATCCAATAATGATATATTGTTTATCAGTTTCTTTTTGTATTTACTGTTTAAAGAATTCTTATACTCGGTAGTTTGAAAAGTACTTGTACTCGTAAATGGCAATGTCGACCATACAGGCGAGGTGAAGGAAAAACGAAATCATCCGAGAAACGACGAGTGCATTCACACATCAACATATCGCTGCTCGGATATCATCGTGGAAGCTTAGATAAGAACTGAGATGCGCTTATTAATTAAAAAAAAACAAAAAGAAAACTTCGCGAACCAAAGAGAGGATGGGCACGTGACATCTTTTATTTTTTCAGATAATAGGTTACCCTCTTCATCATTTTAGGTGTGCCAACAAGAAATAGACAGCGCCATGGAGAAGAAATAGCTAGCTTTTCTATTGAAGTACTTCAAGTAATCCAACGGAAGTTTGAAAATAAGCTACAATTGCGTATCGGAATAAATACAGGTTCGTGTAATCTTCATCTCTTCAAATTACAGTATTCAGAACGTCCCAAATATTTGGTCAAAACGTGCCAAGAAATTACCCAGCATTCCACTGAACGCGGTTTGTTTTGCCAATTGAATTAAATTACACAGAGAATACCTACTGTTTTGAGTAGATAGTAAAATTATCTTAGGAGGAACTACAAGGAAATAAGTACACCAACGGCTCAGAACAGCAGATTTTCTATTATATGCGTTGCGATGTTTCAGTGAAAATTAGGCATGTTGCAAGTGAACTCCGAAAAAGGGAGATCGATCTAAACTTATTGTGTAATTCGCGTCATTTCTGGAGAGGTAATGTCTTATATCTATCGCGACAAGTCATATCAAAATATATTTGTTAAACAGTTTCTGTTATCTTATAAGTTAGCAAATAAAGAATACACATAGGGAGTGCGCTGGCTCCGTAGTTCGAGATGCAGGCTGCATGCCGAGTGGTCCTCGGTTCGAATCCCACCTTTGGCAACCGCGTTGTGTACTTGGGCAACACACTTTAACCCAATTTCCCACGTGGGGACATGCTGGCGTTGTGTACTAAGTTCTGCACGTCGATGGTACACTTATCTTCAACCAATGCTAACCCTGCTTGTGTGGAGTTAGTACGTTGGGGAGTCTGACAGTTGCTCGCCATTGCTCGGGTACTCCGGCTTCCTCCACCCGACATGAGGTGACCCTGGTTGTCGAAAGTGACGTTAAACCCCAATAAATAATTAAATAAATAAATACAAATGCTTTTAAACTGGATACTAAAAAGATTGATTTTCTTCATTATCCCCCCCCCCCCCGCATACCCCCCCCCCCCCCCCCCGCAAACAAAGTTTCCCCCAGAAAGATACCTTTCACCTCGACAAAAAAAATACTTGCACAATCTGCAGCTTTCAAAACTTTATGACTTTAAGAAGAAGTTGGTAAAATCAAAAAAATCAATTTTAAAAACACGTGAAGTTTCAATTGTGTTTTAGCAGTATCTCTTAATCTCTTGCAGGGCCGTGTATGGCAGGAATTGTTGGATCAAAAATGCCGAGATATTGTTTGTTCGGAGACACAATCAACACAGCATCACGAATGAAGTCGCACAGTCTGCGTAAGTATCCCAGCTATCTGAAAGCTGCACCTTCACACGATTAGCAAATACGATTTCGAATGACAGCCTTGCAGGAAGTACCGAAATTCGCATGACAGGTCTTGAGATATCTGCATGAAGCGGTAGCGTTCGGCTGCAGCTCCGACTGATAACATTTTGCTGCAACACTCCGATGATGAATACCCCTCCTCCTCACTCCCCAAATTAGTACTATAAAGTTATTCATAGAAAACATGTTTCCTGCATGCCGAGGGCTTCCTAAAGGGCGAACTTTATATACAATAACTTATACAGAATATATTAGCACCAACACGGCCAAGAACCAGCCGGCGTAAAATTCTACACCCGATAGTTGTTCGTTAAAATAGATGCTATGATTTTCTTTGTTTTAGATAAAATTCTACGTCTGGTGGGATAGAAAAGAAACTCCCCCTTTTCTGTGATGATTGGTCTCCGAGTATTTCGAACTTTATGATGCAAGTACAGTTCTGTCCACACAGCCGGATGTGTCAAACGACAGAGAATCAAGCGAAGGAAGTTTCGAAACTTTCAACATCTGATGTGTGGATTGTTCTCCATCTTACCGGTTGTCGGAGCGAATCTTTCGTGGTTTTTTATGTTGGGTATTCGTGAGTGTTCGGTGATGCATGCTTTATAAAATTTATATATGCACCTGGAACTTAATTAAGCATCCCCTGAAGTGTTTCATGACAGTGAAGTTGCTGTTACTGATTATTATGTTTTAATGATTGCTATGTCTTGCAATACATTACATCTTGTGAAACATGCTGTTTCTGG
Source organism: Pictodentalium vernedei (assembly GCA_031216915.1). NCBI lineage: Eukaryota > Metazoa > Mollusca > Scaphopoda > Dentaliida > Dentaliidae > Pictodentalium > Pictodentalium vernedei. The sequence goes on from CM062295.1 coordinate 742,622,696, forward strand.
TTGACAGCGTACCCCAAACACATCCCCTCTTCCACGTGAAGCATTCTTCCCACGGGTGTCATAAAAAAACAACGTTATCATCCACATGCAATATCTGGGTATAAAACAAAGAAAATTTGTCACTTCTTTTATCAATAAATGTTGGCATGGCAAGGAGGAGACTGTCAGAGGCACTAAGATGGCATGCAATAGGCATGTCATTCAAAGCTTTTGGAAGGCAACTTGGCTGTAGTCATTCTGTCATCAGCAGACTTGTCCGAAAACATCAACAAACCAACGATGTTTAGGACCGACCGAGGCCTGGACAACCCCAAAAGACCTCTCCTCGGGAATATCGAAGTCTGGCACGCCTCATTAGGCGTGAACCCTTTGCTTCAAGTGGGGTTTTGAAACACCTTTGGCTCCCCAACAGAAGTCTGTGCAACAGAACTGTCCGAAACAGTCTCAAAGCAATGGGTATGAGGTCCAAAAGGGTCATCAAGCGTCCACCTCTGTCCGATCAGCATCAAAGACGACGTTTGGAGGGGTGTATGTCACGACAACATTGGAATATCACGACGTGGAGGAAAGTCCATTGGTCAGACGAGAGTATGTTCCTGCTTCACGTCACAGGTGGTCACAGGAGAGTATGGGGGCATAGAAATACTGCTTACGTGCCCAGGAACATCAGACCTACTGTTCCTTATGGTGGAGGGTCAATAATGATCTGGCGATGCCAACTTGATATGGTGACTTTACGTAGAAATCTAAATGGTCATCAGTACATCCGGGACATTCTCAATCCGGTTGTCGTGCCTCATTTTGACAACCACCCACTGGCTACTCGCCCTGTATGCATGTATGACAATGCAAGGCCACGTCGCTGTAAGAGCATTCCTTCAGAACAACGCGATTATAGGACTGCCTTGGCCTGCAATGAGCCCCGATTGGAATCCCTTAGAACACATCCGAGACTTTCTTGGCCATCGTGTGCAAGCAAGGGATCCGCTTGTACAGAATTTGGCCGATTTGGAAGCGGCATTGCATGAGGAGTGACAGAAGTTGCCTCTGGTTCGTATCAGGAGGTCACTGGTAGCATTAGGAGGAGAGTTCAGGCTGCCATCCGGGCACGTGGTGGATACACTCGTTACTAACGTCAGACACCGCCATTGTGTTCAGTAGTTCACTGCTATTGTGTTCAGGAGATCACAAGTTACATCTTTTGTCAGAAATTACCGGCATTGTTTCACCATGGACCGTTCAAGCACCATACTTGTCGATAGAACATTTTCCATCAAAAACATTAGTGGAGATATGTGTAATTAGCGCCATTAAAATACTGCATATTTTCTTCATTTTGTTGTATTTCATTTGTCAATAGACCATTCTTTACGCAAACAATCACTTTTGGCCATCTGAAAGATAGCATGAAAGTAATGACAGTTTCTATTAACACCAATGCGGAAAAAAACATGGTTTGCTTAATTAAGCTCCAGGTGTATAGTAAAGTGCAGCGTAAATGGACCAGTCCTAACAAATAAATTTTTGAAGTTACATTTTTCTCGAATCTTTAAAACATTGACGAGTTTGATTCAGACTGGCAGTGGGAAAATGGAAGGATAAATATGGACAACGTGACGGCAGGTATTGATGCTTTAGGAATTTCTACTCAACTTAACGCTCTTATGTTCGATGATATGAAAGCTATTATATGCAGACTCAAGCTGCGAGGGGTAACTGAAGGTCTGCTGTGTAAGGATGAAGCAGAAAGACCATTCTTTTCGAGAAAATGTTGATAAACTAAAGCTTTGTGTTGACGAGTTAATGAGATGGGAACAACAAGGCAAACGGGGAGTGAACGGAGTGGCACCACTGACGTGCGCAGATTTTCGAGGTGACAGATTTATAAAGCGAAATAAAAAGTCGTGTGCCTTTGTTTGGGCGCTCGGGACAAACGTTCCTTAATTTTAGACTAATGTGTTTACATCTCAGGTGCCGGATTCTTTTTTTTAAACATCCACTGTCATGTAATAAACAAAGTATTTCACAAACCAATCACTCCCGTCGACGAAGATAGATCACACGCCCAGTAACAGATCACAGTAATTTCCAAATTCCGATCAGTCATCGATTAAAGTGCACAGCTGTATTTGTGTGTTTTTGCAGAATGTCACGTGATTGCTTCTATTGCGAAGGAACCGCGGAGGCCGGGGGGGGTGAAAATAGTATACGAATGAATTTCAACAACGTTAAAATTCACTGAACGTCACGGTGTGTGACTACGTTCGCCAATAGGGCACGATTGCCAGCGCGGAAGGATGGAACGAGATGAGCAGCCCGAGTGCTATCCTTACGCGATGGCATGAGTGCCGTTTCGACGAGCACATTCGCACACCGCGGCGTTCTGTGTTTATTACATGCCTCCGTGGCATAGAGTCGATTAATTTGAAAATTCAAGCATCACAATTTTAGGCAGAGATGCAGCTGCAAACCGAGAGGTCCTCGGTTCGAATTCCACCTGTGGCAACCGCGTTGTGTTCTTGGGCAAGACACTTAATCCCAATTGCCCACGTGGGGGCACGGTGGCGTTGTGTACTAGAGCGTACTACACATCGGTGGTGCACTTGTCTTCAACCAATGTTAACCCTGCGTGTGAGGTGTTAGAACGTTGGGTAGTCTGACAGTTGCTTGCCGTTGCTCGACGGTTCTTTCCGGGTACTTCGGGTTCCTCCACCCGTAAAACTGCCTGATACGTGGTGTCCATGGCTGTCGAAAGTGTCGTTAAACCCCAATAAATAAATAAATAAATTTAGACCTTCTCAATCCGTTGTTTAGACCTAATTAGAATGCACCGGGCCCGGGATTAATCATGCCTGGAATCACTGCGTGTCTCCACGTCAACAGCAAGAATGACGGAACAGGTTCAATCTCCTATCTTCAAATCTTGATTCATTCCACATATAATACTGTTTAATAGGCGTGGTTGGCTACCACCACCACCACCACCCCTCCCGCCGCTCTCCAGCCGACACCCCTTCTTTCCGCAATGTCAGTTTCATGCGATCTAAGGTAAACTGTTGAATTCCAGCCTCACGGTCCCGTAGAAAGGCGAGGGCTGTTGGAGTGGAAGAGTTTATCAAACAGACAAAAACAAAAAAATGCCAAGCTAGGCCAGTCGGTGGCAGTTTAATAATGAGAGGAAAAGTATTTGCAATGACACTAACGTGGTGGGGGAGGGGAGGGGTCGTCCTCTCGGTTCCTACGCGATTCTACGGACTTCCATGCAGTTTTTGGGGCTTAAAAAGGAAAAGCTACGCTCATGCATTTTGCTGCAATAGAGGAAAACTGACAATTACATTTCTACAGTGTTGGTGTCAGATTGGTTCAACATTTGTGCTTTGTTTGCAGTTAATATTTAAAATCGGATATTTATTGCTGCAAACAAAGGGAGAATAGCACACAAATATCAAAATCATAAAATTAGCTATTCTCCGCTGGAATTCCAACTAGTGTCAGATTAGCCAATTTACCGAAATTTCGCCTTAAATACATTCACATTTTTCATCCATTTTTGAGTTATGGTTGTTAGCTATGAATTCCAAAGGCAGTGTTGCAACCCCTTCGCTACGGACTTTGCAATGCCAGTTCGAGTTTAGACGATCTCTGCAGCCTTGACAATTTATTAAAAGTTCATGGAGGGGTTCTCCCATTAAGGAAACAGATCGACGTTTCAAGATTTACTCCTGGGGCCTTTTCGTACCGGCTTGAAAAAGTCCAAATTTGCAAAATTAATGCCTTTCATCAAAAGGTTGTATTTCCGCCAAATTTCGAGGGATTCCCATGAAATTGTCCGTCATTGTGTAGGAATAGTTACTTCATCCATATCCAGTCTTCCACCTCAGGTGACTGGTTCAAGTGGACGGTAATCTCCCCTTATCGATTATCAGAACCCATCAGCAAATTGCTTCACAGATAATCGGCCAAGGTGTGAGAAAAGTTACCAGATTATACAGAATTTTGGACAGCAAAGTCTGATAGATATTTCCACCAGAAAGTAGACTCAAGATCATATTTTTCTAATTGATGCGCTTCGTAGTCATCTTCCAAACCCAAAACCGTACATAGATGACCAAAAGTCAATGGAAACACTGTTTTTAACCCTTTACCCAACGCAGACGATATCAAAATATATTATTTTAAATATTATTTTTTAAACATTTTCAAAAAATTTCAACAAAACCATATCATGTGACCCCTCGTTGGAACGAGCTCGACGAGCTCGTTCCAACGAGGGGTCACATGATATGGTTTTGTTGAAATATTTTGAAAAATAATATTTTTTCAACTGCTGAATTTGCATATTACGCGGGCGGATGCGGACGATTCGTTAGGTAAAGGGTTAAACATTTTTAGCATGATTGCACTGGAGAAAACAGTGCATTTTATAAGTGACGGAGGAACAAAACTCAGATGGTAAACTGGCACCATTCAACAATCACTATAAGGAAAATGTATTGAACTTTCAGATGCCATGCGCTTCCATAATGTAACTTTTGAACATTTTATTTAATCTTAGGAATTGTAAGGTTTTCCCATCTCCGTAATGCTAATTTTAAATCCTCAAAACGACATTTTTAGGGGAGATAACCAGACCGTTTTACCACTGATCTGAAGGTTAAAGCTGGCCATGATTTGAAACAGTTTGTTATTTTCGAATCAAATCGAACCAAATAGTTTTTGCGTGCCGGAGGCGCACAGAAACGGTGTGTGGGGGGGGGGGGGGGGCAAGCCCCTTTCGACCCTCCGTTTGTTATTTTTCCAATTGACATTCGATTTATTGGTCGCCACAGCTTCCGAATGGATCTGGGGAAGAATGCGATGATTCGATTGGCCGATTATGAAAATGGGAGGTGTTTCGTTCTTTTGTTGGATCCATGACATCAAGACAATATTGTACATGATTTTCTGGGAGAGGGTTTATAAACTCCGTTTATATTTCAGCCATCACATCCAAAGGCATCCTGCGACCCCATTCAGGATACCACAGAATATATTCATTCTGTTATTGATATTTCATTTTATGTCGTTCCTGCGAGCTCGATGAATATTGATACTGACTATAACATTGTAAGTGATACTTATGAGTTGACTGAAATTTGGTAAGCAATAACAAGAGAAACGAAACAAACATAAACTTGCATGCAGGAGCATTGCGAAGATGACCGGTTGGAAAGCGATGTATTGGATTAGCAACGGCCATGGCTGGTTGTGAACGTTACTCGGTTTTCTCTATTAGTATGCTACAGAAAAACATTCACTCTGCCCTTGGATGTACTATTATTAGTAACATTCATAAGCTACTCAATTTTGATATTCGTTGCAATTTAATGAAATATTGGATAAGTGATAGCTATTACACCTGTGATAAATAGATATTATCATAACAGTGTGTTGATCCGTGTTGTAGTATCACGTTGAGTTGAGGTGGCCAGATTTTCGGATCATACGAGCTGCCGCAGGCAGCGAGTGTGATCCGAGAATCTGGCCACCTCAACGAGACGTGATGCGACGACACGGATCAACACACTGTTATGATGATATGTTTATCATATGACATTGTTACGATGTCAAATTCACCCAAATTTGCCATTTTAATTAATATGCGGTGAAAAGCCGGTTACAAAATAGCAGACGAAACAACAACGACTTCCCTAGTTACGAAAACTATTCACGGAAACTCTCGGATATTTCCGTGGGAGTGTGATATGGATTTTTGATTTCCCTAAGAGTGTGATATGGACTTTTGATCCGGAAAAATCTCACCCGGTGTGATACAACAGCTTGGAAAACATCGTCAAACAGTAGTGATATTTAGGGTAAAAATGTCATAGTCATATGATAAAAACAAATAACACCCAGTCGCAACATCAAAATAATTTTTACCGTGGTCATAATCAGGATTTAATCTATTAAAGGTTGCCACTGCAGGAGTCAATACGTTTATCTTTCACAAATTTCTTATGAAGTGTTAACAACAGACCTAACCCCACAACAGTGTAGATCTTTCAGGCAAATATACAGAACGACACGCGCGTGTGAATGGGATAATCGATATGGCACCAGTGCCAACGAGAAAGGATAAAACGAGAGGCGACAGGCCTCGAGTTTTATCTTTCCGCGATGACACACGTGCCATATAGATTAACCCATTCACATGCGCGTTTCCTTCTGTGTTTATTACACACCTTCACGTCCATAAAAACAATTACCAGAAGGACACTCAGCAATTCATTTGACAACTATCAACACAAAGAACATTTTATCGCCAACCAAATTTGAGAGGGGAACCCGTGTTACTATTTGGACGACTGAGTTCCAATGTGTTCTATGTGCCTATCGGCACATAGAACACATTGGAACTCAGGGGACGATTTTTAGCTATCTCTAACGATTCAAATTGTAATTGCGGTGAACGATTTGTAGAAAATTCCAGTGAAATATCGCTTCTATTTAAAAATAGCCCGTCGACGATTTCTGTTCCGCACATATGCGGAACGGAATTTCGTTTTCCGTATGGTTTCGTGTTGCTGAAGATGGGGATTTCATAGAACGGGCGTGTAATAAAAACGTTGTCGTTAAACTAAACAACAATATTTCCAAAATCTCTGAACAAAATATCAATAAATTTTTTCTTAAATTCTATCTAACAATCACCCAGAATACATGGAACGCCCAAAGAACATTGTAATCCAGCCGATATAATCCTTCTAAATTCAAACTTCCCAAGAGTTTGTCCTTACAAATTCCTGTTGAAAGTTGAATAGCGTCGGAGGACCGTACAAAAAGCCTTTCCAAGATGTTTTTTAGGCATAACGCGCCAATGCTGAGAGACGTGCCATTGTACGGAAAGTCAACTGCCACTTCTGAAAACAGCAGAAATTACGGGGCCCTCGGTGACCCGAGAGCCCCTTTGTTTCTGTGACAGGGCCGGTAAGCAGCAAATTGCATCAAAGTATCAATAATTTCCACGTGTCTTGTACGGCATTTGCACCATATGGATCCTAAACGATCTCTCAATGTACATGTTGCCGTTGAGAACACATTTGTCATAGTGTTAGCTCTATGTGCAATCCACACCATTTTACCTCACGTCATGAAACTGAAAACGAGGTAATAAAGTCAATGGGGGAAGAATCACTGACAAACTGACAGTATTTGGTTCTGATTTGTCGATGAATTGACTTTTTTGATGGAAAACATGAGTTAAACTAGCCACACCCATGGCTGGAAATGTTCGTCAATGGAAGAGAATTGCAGGAAAGTTATCTCCTCTTAAGTTCCAAAAGCTGTCAGGAAGTTTAACACTAAGGATATGAGATGTTCACATAAGAATTGATATTTCCAAATGTTAGCGAATTTGTATCATCAATGTGCGCATCATTTCACAAACCTTTCATATGGATGAGTACAATCAGCTGGCTTTTTACAGTTTGTTTCCAATCAGTTTGAACATTTCACTATTATTCAGTGCGCATGCGCGCGTAATATTAGGTGATGGTTCTGAGAAAAATTCATGGAGAATTCAATGCTCTGTACGATTCAATTTACGGAAGATAAAATGGACATCTGCAAAATCCGAAACGAATATTATTAGTTACCCCGTGTCTGATCACGTGGTACGGGTTTTTACCTACCCGAAGCCAGCCGTATCCCATGAGGCCGAAAGGCCTCATGGGATACGGCTGGCTTCGGGTAGGTAAAAACCCGTACCACGTTGTCAGACACGGGGTAACGAATTTATCTATTGACTTTCCGTTTTAGAAGTACAATATGTTTCATGTGTGAACACACACAGCATGAGATCTTTTATCTTCCGTTGTTGAACCATACACGTTTCTGTGGAATTTTTGTGCAAAAGAGTTTTTGTGAAAATATGCCGATATGACTAGTATAAAAAAATTATTGAATTTCTTTTTTTCTTTTTTGTCTCAAAAACATAGCTTATGAACCCCACATTGGAGGGTACTCGACAAGCTCATTCCAATAAGGGGTTATGAGCTATATTTTGGAGATAAAAAATTAAAATATAATACATGTGCACTGTAAAACTGGAATGACGCGTCTTTTACGGGGTATGGACAATTTGTAGGTTTCGGAACGAGGCTTCCACTGGGTATGGGATAGATAAATTCGTTACCCCGTGTCTGATCACGTGGTACGGGTTTTTACCTACCCGAAGCCAGCCGTGATCAGACATGGGGTAACTAATATTCTCCTTTAGTTTATTATGCGTTTTTCATTTCTGTGCATTGTCTTTAAATAATACACGCAAAAACTCCATAATAGATATATGTGCTTTTATGCCAACTGCTAAAGTGTTTTTTGCAACAGTGACATTAAAACAATCCGACGAGAAAGTCTGACCCAATTTTTGGTCAGGTGACGCTGAATACGTATCGAATGCAAGCCATTTCGGCCACTGTGCTGAAATAATTAATATTATATACTCATAATCATTTCCCCAACCAATAACGTAATGAAATAAAACAAAATAACCAAAAAAAACCCAAAATCCATTAACAACAACAACAATAACAACAACAACGACGAAAATCTCCTTAACAACGAACTAAATATTAATATGTTCCTGTTATTGGACCAGGATAATAATAACACTTTGGCCAGCCGCTGATTTGTTGCGGTTCTCGGACGAGAAGGCCATGGTTACCCCTTAACTCCCAACTGCCTCCATATTCCCACGCTTCTCCTCTCCTCTCAACACTCGGAGACGAACTGCTTGATGACATCCCTTGCCCCATTCGTCCCAATCTCACCAATTAGCATATCAACCCTCTCCTTTGAGTCTCCCTCTAACCACATGTCCTTCATTCTCCCATCCCACTTCCCCATTATACTCCCAGTGAATCTCATTGTTTTAGACTGATACTTTGGGCATTCTAGAAGAAAGTGTTCCAGGGTCTCCACCACGCCCAGGTTACACATCTGGCACTCCTTTTCACTGTTTTAGAATGTCAAGCCGAATGATAAAGTGGATTGCCATGAAAATAAATTGATACAAAATTGGTCAATATTCTCCTCTTCGTCAATTTTTTTCCGGACACAAGGCGGGGCTAGGTAGGTAGGTCAGCGGCTCTGAAAACACGTTTTTTTCCATGCCTTCAATTTTCTTTTCCTATGAGCTCTTATCTTTCAAATAAGTGATGCATATTGATCAGGGAAGTTTGTGTAGGCTTTTTACCACCACTCCATCTCCCCTGTGTTAACAGTGGGGCGATTAGTAGTACAGGATATGGGCTAGCAGCATGAGAATGTGGAAAGACCTTCCCCGTTCCCCATCGCACCATCACTGGTTCACGATTTTGAAATAATTTAATCATTTGCCCCGCCTCTGCGTTTGATTGGTTGAAAGCATACAGCGTGAAAGTCGTCAAAATCGTATAAACCAAATCACGTAATGATTTGGAATGTCTGCACTCTGGAAGCCCCGCCCACTCAATCCAATTGTCACTGCGAGGACGTGACGACAGACTGATAGATGGATAACAAGCCTGTAAACAAGATCAATGATCGATTTTTCATCGCCTCCAGTCAGCAAGAATATAATGATAATTTCTCGGGAACAATTGAATTTAATAAAATATACCGAAGTGGGAGACGAATAAAATATTCATACATCCAAACATGATTTTGGGGGAACTTAAAAAAATTGTTTTTAATGTCAATTAATGATATTGTTACGTGACTTGCTAAATATCTGTCGTCTGCGATCGAAAATGAAAACAGCAAACAATTTGACAGTGATTGACGTGATCTGTTTGTGGCACACTTTCCTGAGTTTGACTATTGTCTTTTGCGAAAATCAAAAGTTTTTTGTTCACGTACACATAATTTTTTATATTTTAATATTACAGCCGGATTAAATTATAAGAAATAACTACGCGAGTTATGAAGCTTGTGCTGAAAATATTTTCGGTTTATATCGCATAAACCGAAGGAAAACAACAGTTATTTCTTAAATAAATTTAATCTAAGCAGATCTGACAATAACAGGACTCTTCTCACCATTAATAGTAAAATCATACAGTGGCATAATGCCATTTCCCAATGCAGCTGACTACTTTCACGGATTCTCATTATGTAATTATGAATTTCAGCCATATGCACACGTGTGAGCAAAATGTAGGGTCATTATTGATCATTCAAGCCTTGGGCTTAGTGGATAGCCTTCAAACCAATTCCCCTATACTATCGAAAAAGGCTGAACCATCAAATAGTCATGACATTATATCTTATTGATAGAGAGTTTATCAACATGGAAACTGATTCAGTGTTAACAAACTATTTGTACAATGGTGTAAACAGTTTGTCAACAGGGAATCAGTTGAGTTAACCCTTTACCTAACGTGAAAAGCAGACGACACTTGCAAAAAAAAATTCTTGAATAACTAATTTTTTTCATTTTTTGTCTCAAAAACATAGGTTATGACCCCTCGTTGGAACGAGCTCGACGAGCTCGTTCCAACGAGGGGTCATAACCTATGTTTTTGAGACAAAAAATGAAAAAAATAGTGAAAATTAATTGGCGATTTTTGAGAATAGCGCTGGCCGGTTTTGGCCGTTACGTTGGGTAAAGGGTTATTATGAATTTCAGCCATTTACCCCTGCACCATAGTGTATAGCACATGCTGAGGAAGATACTTGATGTTTGGAGAGAAACCTGGCGTATGAGATCTGAAAACTTTGCAAATACATATATGATACCTGGTTGGGTTATCTTATAATGGAAATAAAATTAACTTCTTTTAAAATAAACTATAGCACTCTGCTGTAACAAAGAATAAAATTCAATCATAGAATAAAGTGTGTTGGGATCATCTGAGTCAGAAAGGATACGTATATGTATTATGTTTCAGTGAGATCAAGCTGAATATTGCAACAACCACTTGGAAAGTTACTGTCCTGTTACGGGTCCTGTAGCATATTTTGACAAATAGGTTTCAAGCTTCTGAGCTGAATGAACAGCCTCTAATATAGTGTAGGACAACACTGACATTCATTGCGTAAAAGGTAATATATAAATCACAGGGGCGTCACTCGACACACCAGAGCCCCACCTCATCATATTGACTATTGACAGGTTCAATACAACATTGAGCTAACTACCTCGACGAAATATGCACTCGATAATGCTTAATAAATTCATATTAGACTGACTGATGAAACTAAAATTGAATGTAGAAATGGGTAGAAACAGAAAGAAGGAGCAGAAATAGCAGCAAATACAGTGGTGAAACCAGGTAAAACACCAAAATGTTCAACATATTTCACACCTGTTCCTGCTACACCTGTCTTAATACTGTTCAGGTAGAATGCCAGTATATGCTATATACTTTCCTGATTACACATGTATACACTGACTGTGAGTGTCTGTGAGAAAGTTTGAATAAAATCATAAACTTGCCAAGAAATGGGACAAATTCCAATTAATCTTCATTAGCTGGTTGTGGGTAGATTAAATGTCGGGAATGGTTACTGGAACAATACAAACCATGTTCCAGCAAAAATACCCGTTGAAATTGCCAATCAAAGCAGTTTATGTGCGAGTTACTCTAGTTTTGGAGGAGGGGACCAAATTTCAAAATGGAAAAAAAATGTTTTCCTTCAAAAAAGGGGTGGGTGGGTGCCCAAGGGTCGGAAAAAAAATTGTTTGGGCCTAGTATCCGAAAATTCTTCCCTGCCCCCCCCCCCTCCCCCCACCAGGAGTGTGCTATTTTTATCTCATTTTTAAATGGCTTTTTGCGTTACTCGGATCATTTTCAGGTTTGTCATTATGCCAGCTTATTAGCGCCAAGTAATTTTGAGCTTAACTTGACAAGGTCGAAATAAACTATTGCCATCACGCGTGCGGAAGTATGTGAGTCTGTTCACATTTTCTTTAGTACAGGCTACACCCCATAATTCTTGTCTGATCATCACGATATTTCATATGCAGGTTCGAGGTCATGTTTAGATGAGAACGCCCCCCTTAGTCGCGATCGGTCAGCCACGACGGCTGCCTGAGCCCAAAACCCGGAAACATTTAGCACAGTCTACAGGTCGTACTTATGAAAGGATTTAATTGTAACTTGGAGGATGACTCCGTATGATGTCTAGACGAGAACGCCCCTTTTGGTTGCGATCGGTCAACCGTGACGGCTACGTGGGCCTGAAAACCCGAAAACTTTTAGCACAGTCTACAGGTCGTATTTATGAAGGAATTTCATTGTAACTTCGTTAATGACTCTGTATGAGTCTGTATTGGTCAACCGTGATGCCCGCAGGGGTGCGTTATCGAGATTATTTCAGTACAGTCTACAGTTTGCATTTATGAAGGGATTCCATTGGAAATTTGTAGGATGACTCAGTATAATGCCAAGATGACAACGCCCTATTTGGGCCATGATAAGTCAACCGTAACGACCGCTCAGGCCTGTGACTTAGATTTCTTTAGCACAGGCTACAGTTCATATTATACGAAGCGATTCCATTGTAATTTGGAAAGATAACACGGTATGATGTCTAGATGAGACCTCCCTATTTTGGTCACGATCGATCAGCCATCACCGCCGCCAGGTCACGTGACATAGCTTCCTTTAGCACTGTCTACAGTTTGTTTTTTTTGTGAAGGGGATTTCATTGTAACTTGGTAGGGTAACTTGGTATGATATCTCGATGAGACTTTCCTATTTTGGTCATGGTCGGTCAACCGTGACTGCCGAACCATCAAAATTATTCTTATTGAAAAACAACATACAGTGTACCGAACTTAACATAATCTAAATTATCACAATTCTTGTCGTATTTCACAATCCGTTCAAACAGGTTGAACATTATCCTTTTCACCATACACTACACAAAGTCGAGTTAACCCTTTACCTAACGAATCGCCCACATCCGCCCGCGTAATATGCAAATTGAGCAGTTGAAAAAATTTAATTTTTCAAAATATTCCAGCAAAACCATATCATGTGACCCCTCATTGGAACGAGCTTATTGAGCTCGTTCCAAGGAGGGGTGACATGATATGGTTTTGCTGAAATCTTTTGAAAAATTAAAAAAAATTATATTTAAAATAATAAATTTTGAAATCGTCTGCGTTGGGTAAAGGGTTAAGCTACAGCATCACTGACGCTTTCATTACTTATCAAATTGCAGCTGCAATTTAGTAAATTGTACCTCCAATTTAGCTAAATTGTAGCTACAATTTGATAAAATTGTACCTGCAGTTTAGCTAAGTTGCACCTACATGTACAGTATACTAAACTGTACCTGCAATATAGCTAAATTGTAGCTACAATTTACAGAATTGTAGCCTCAATTTAGCATGTTCATTCTCATTGGTCAAGCTAAATTGTAGCAGCAATGTAACTCAACCAATCAGGGACACGGACACGTTATTTAGCGCGCTTGAAGACTGAGGCGATAATTGTCCCAGATCATGCAGTATTGAAAGCTCAGGTCGATTCAAATGACTTGGAAAATCAGAAAAATGGAACTGTATATATATAATAGATCCACTGATATGACGAATTCGTTATTAAACTGGGATTCGCCGCATTGAATGTTTCAATATTCGCGTTGTGTTATGCTACCTCCAAAGTTAGAAGTACTTTTTTAAAACTCTTTTTGTTATGTTACATGCAACCTCGACAGTATAAGACGAGATGTCTGCGTGAATATTCCCTCCCAATTCGCGATATGCTTGTAGCCTACATTTATGCATTCTGCATTGTTTATTTTTTGTGAAGGGGTGGGGTAGTTTTCCAAGTTTTTCGAATGGAAAATCTTAACCCCAAACTGCAGCCACCCTCCTCCTCTCGTCCAATAAGCTTGAAGTTTTTGGGGTTTTTTTTCAAATCGAAAGCCACCACTGACAATACATGGAGATGGTGCCGGGCAGTTCCTCTCAAAAATCACCTCAGCACGGAGGTTTTGTCCAGAGTCGAGTTTCGTACCGGACGATTCGTCCAAAAAGCTGGGTTTTTAGGGAAGACTGAGGTGTTTTTTTTTATGGAAAGGGTAGCGCTTTCGAAGAAATATATTAAAGCCCATAGCCTTGAACTTTGTCCAGTAAACTCGAAATTATTTTAAACTAATTCTTGTGAATAACTGGTCAAACTGCTTTGAGATGCGGTAGTCACCTTCTTTTGGTGAGAGGGACTCTACTTTGTTCACAAAATGTTTCTTGTTTATGTTGTAATACGAAAAGATTGCATGATATATGCACAAAATACGTGTTTTCATGCACAAAACGTTTCTTGTTCTCTGTTGAAACCAATTCAAAAACGAGAAAACGACGTTTTCACAATCTTTCGATATTTTGTAAATTTCTTTTCTGTTCATTTTGTCAACAGTGTGCGTATCGTGACATATGATACAGACACTGCTCTCTCTGGTAATATAAAAGTCTAAGATGTGAGATTCGCTATTTTTTCCCCTGTGGAGAATAAAAAACTGCAAATGTCTGAAAAAGAACACATCAGCCAAACAAAGAGCCAACGAGGACACTACACGCTAAAAACTAAAGTGTAAAAAACTACACTTGAAGTGCTGTATTTAACACTTACTAAGTGCCGAACTAGCACTTTGTTCAAGTGTAGTTATCCCAGAACTTGACAGGTGTTACAATAATACCACTTGCCAAGTGTACACTCTAAATCGGTTGGGTTAAAAATCAACCCAAATCGACTAGGTTGAGTGAATATGAACCCAATTTGGGTTCATATTCACTCAACCCAGTCGATTTGGGTTGATTTTTAACCCAACCGATTTTAGAGTGTAACGTCGCGACATTTAAAAGGAAACAACGCAGTGACGCGGATCAGGCTCGAACTCTCGAGCCTGATCCGCGTCATCTGCGTTGTGTCCTTTTAATTATGTACCCACCAAGCGCAAATCAAATTATGGTCGATTCTGGAAGAACCACCAATGCTAGACACATGGGAAGTGCCATCCATTCAAGTTTCAGATGTCTGACGATTGTAATGTCTAAGTGCTTAAAGTATTGCACTTTGAGTGCTAAAATCAAACCCTAAGAGTTAGAATTGGTTTAACACCTTGAAAATGTCAGTTTTAACACTTTAGTTTTTAGTGTGTAACTTAGTGTTGCTAGGCGTGATACTGATATATAGCAAACGTTTCCTTTTGTAACTTTTAACAGACAAAAACATCTCACAACTCCAAGAGCTGTCTGTTGTTTTGTTTTCGTTTATTAAAAGTAACAAAAAAAAAACGTTGCTTTATTTTCTTCCGACATCTCAAGTGGGTTTTTTTTCAACAATTACTTCTCAATTGGATCTTTTTCGCTCGTCAAATAATTTCAAGGGAGATAACTTAATAATTTCAAGGGAGATAACTTTATCGGAAGTCGATCTTTTTCTTACACACCGGGAAGACAAACCCTAACCTAATATTTTCTTTACGAAGAAAGCAAAGGAAATCTATATGGGAAACCAAACGTTATTGTCTAGGTTCTCACAAAATCGGGAAGACAGACTCCCATCTACATATACCTCCACCCCCCCCCCCCCCCCACACACACACACACACACACTAATGTGTAGCTTCTTTTTGCTTTAACGCCCTTTGAACTCTAGTGATATCTTCCGTGCCAGTTTAATGGCAGCAATTAGAAGAGTCCACATTCATTATTTGGGGTAGACCAATCAATATTTTCAACGTGCAGCCTCGGGGCTGCACGTTGAAAATATTGATTGGTCTACCCCCACACATTTGCGGAACAGCCATCCTATTTAATGACGTTATGACGTATTATGTTCCTGGTCATAAAAGCGACCGCTCGGGTTCAAAGGGTTAAAAGCTGCCGTTTTAAACGCCAACAATTAAAATGACATAAAATGCATATCAGCCCCATAGTATGTGATAGAAAATATTTTGGATATTATATTAATGCTCTGTTTTTGGATAAATTTGTAGCTGGTAGAATTCAGATATCTTTCGATACATCCCGTATACTTCACAAAACAGGTGGATATACCATTAAGCAGAGAGGAAGTGTATTTATGAAGGTAAGTTGCACATTAGAACATATTATTATCTTTATACGGTTTTATCTTACAATCAACATATATTTTGTCTGTATTAACTCCGCAACTGTCGTGTATCCTACACCCTGGTACAGATGTTTGTAACAGGGGGTCGGATACAAGCACGTTCCTTTCGCGTGAGTTCCATTTTTTTTTTTTTTTTTTTTTCTGTTCATCTGTACGAATAAATAGTTCGTTAAATATTCGTCAACATTCTTGACTTATCCCCCAATATATTGTGAGATAAAATGATTATTACCATTATGTGGATGTACAAAATATGTATCAGAGTCTCGCTCCGGGTTTCAAGGGTAGATCACGACTCGTCTTCGACTCGACATGATCTTCCCTTAGAACCCGGAGCTCGACTCGGATACACATTTTGTTCATCCACATAATTGTAATAATCTCTATGTACCCAACAAAGCAACCAATCTCTCTGTGGAATATTTAACGGGTGTTTATCGAAAAATAAAATATCACGGCGTTTTTAAATTTTTCATCATCATCATTTACTATCATTCAGTTCCCCAGAACAAAATGCAAATGTGCTATCAAATGCAGTCTTCTGCTTGCTTTGGAGTGAAAATTCACTTCATTTATTGAACTGCTAAATGTCGCGTTCAGCTCGCCTGACTTTCAGGAGAGCAAAAGTGATCACTCGTCGCCCGTCGTCCGTGAACATGGTGTTTGCGTCTTCTCCTCCCAAACCGCTGAACCAATTTAATCGATATTTGACATAGTAGTTTGTTATGACATTGCATTTTGATTTTGATCAAATCAAGTTGCTTCGCCCCTCAATAGGGCCACGCCCAAAACGTGTGCTTAAATCTTAAAAAATCTTCTTCTCATGAATCAGTAGAAGCAGAGACTTGATATTTTATGTGCAGCTTCATTTTGAGGTGTAGACTCAGATTGTTCAAGAGAAGTTCGAGGAGTAATACTTGCCTTCGTTATGGGAGGGGCAAGAATTTTCGCCCCACCCAAAATTACTATTTTCCAAACTGAGTGGCAGATTTGAACCAAATTTGACATGAGGGCTTATTGGGTCATAAGTACTTAATTTATTACAAAAAAACTTTCCCGTCCTCCCATGGGAACCGCGGGAGCTAAAAATAGAAAAGAATTAAAACGCTCATATCTCCAAAACTACACGGCACTGATAATTCTTATTTGGTGTGAAGCTTCCTTAGGACAAACAGAATGGAATAGTCCAAAAAATTACTATCGGTTTTATAATGGGGTACTTTTTGGGGACTTTGAAAAAGTTCTGAGTCAGCATTTTTTAACACTGTGGGAAATGGGAAAAACATTTAAGACTACTTTTCTCCTAGACCACTGCTCCAAAAGCTTTCAAATTTCACATATAACAGCTTTGGAAGATTGTTTCACGTGTTTATTAAAAGCAAATCCCTTGGTCCATATTTGGGCTCTCTATGGGAGCCTAAATGTTTAAATTAGTGCAGTATGAGGAATATTCTTTAAAAATCTTTTTCTTCAGATCTACCTATCAGAATCTTTTGATATTTGGTATGCAGCATGCTTAGGGGGGTGAGATTCAAGTTTGTTCAAGCCAAGTTCCTGGATTCATATTTAGGCTCACTGTGGGAGCCCGAATTATAACTTAGTTCAAAATGAGGAATGTTCTTTAAAAATCTTCTTCTTCAGATCCAGCACTCGGAATGTTTTAATATTTGGTTTGCAGCATCCTTAGGAGGGTGAGATTCAAGTTTGTTGAAGCCAAGACCCTGGGTTCATATTTGGGCTCATTGTGGGGGCCCGACTTATAACTTAGTTCAATATGAGGAATTTTTCTTTAAAAATCTTCTTCTTCAGATCCAGCAGTCGAAATGTTTGGATATTTGGTATGCCGCATCCTTAGGGGGGGTGAGATTCAAGTTTGTTGAAGCCAAGTTCCTGGGTTCATATTTGGGCTCCCTGTGGGAGCCCGAATTATAACTCAGTGCAATATGAGGAATTTTTCTTTAAAAATTTTCGTCAGATTCAGCAGTCGGAATGTTTTGATATTTGGCATGCAGCATCCTTAGGGGGGTGAGATTCAAGTTTGTTGAAGCCAAATCCCTGGTTCATAATCGGGCTCACTGTGGGAGCCCGAATTATAACTTAGTTCAAAATGAGGAATTTTCTTTAAAAATCTTCTTCTTCAGATCCAGAAGTAAGAATGCATTGATATTTGGTATGCAGCATCCTTGGGGGGGGGGGGGGGGGGGGGGGTAAGATTCAAGTTTGTTCAATCCAAGTCCCTGGGTTGATATTTGGACTCCCTGTGGGAGCCCGAATTATAACATAGTTCAATATGAGGAATATTCTTCAAAAATCTTCTTCACATCCACCTGTCAGAATCTTTTGATATTTGGTATGTAGCAACCCACTGGAGGTGAGATTCAGGTTTGTTCAAGTCATGTCCCTGGGTTCATATTTGGGCTCACTGTGGGAGCCCGAATTATAACTTAGTTCAAAATGAGGAATGTTCTTTAAAAATCTTCTTCTTCAGATTCTGCACCCGGAATGTTTTAATATTTGGTATGCAGCATCCTTAGGAGGGTGAGATTCAAGTTTGGTGAAGCCAAGTCCCTGGGTTCATATTTGGGCTCATTGTGGGAGCCCGACTTATAACTTAGTTCAATATGAGGAATTTTTCTTTAAAAATCTTCTTCTTCAGATCCAGCAGTCGAAATGTTTTGATATTTAGTATGCCGCATCCTTAGGGGGTGAGATTCAAGTTTGTTGAAGCCAAGTTCCTGGGTTCATATTTGGGCTCCCTGTAGGAGCCCGAATTATAACTCAGTGCAATATGAGGAATTTTTCTTTAAAAATTTTCGTCAGATTCAGCAGTCGGAATGTTTTAATATTTGGCATGCAGCATCCTTAGGGGGGTGAGATTCAAGTTTGTTGAAGCCAAATCCCTGGTTCATAATCGGGCTCACTGTGGGAGCCCGAATTATAACTTAGTTCAAAATGGGGAATTTTCTTTAAAAATCTTCTTCTTCAGATCCAGAAGTAAGAATGCTTTGATATTTGGTATGCAGCATCCTGGGGGGGGGGGGGGGGGGGGGGGGGGGGGGTAAGATTCAAGTTTGTTCAATCCAAGTCCCTGGGTTGATATTTGGACTCCCTGTGGGAGCCCGAATTATAACATAGTTCAATATGAGGAATATTCTTCAAAAATCTTCTTCACATCCACCTGTCAGAATCTTTTGATATTTGGTATGTAGCAACCCACTGGAGGTGAGATTCATGTTTCTTCAAGCCAAGTCCCTGGGTTCATATTTGGGCTCACTGTGGGAGCCCGAATTATAACTTAGTTCAAAATGAGGAATGTTCTTTAAAACTCTTCTTCTTCAGATCCAGCACCCGGAATGTTTTAATATTTGGTATGCAGCATCCTTAGGAGGGTGAGATTCAAGTTTGGTGGAGCCAAGTCCCTGGGTTCATATTTGGGCTCATTGTGGGAGCCCGACTTATAACTTAGTTCAATATGAGGAATTTTTCTTTAAAAATCTTCTTCAGATCCAGCAGTCGAAATGTTTTGATATTTAGTATGCCGCATCCTTAGAGGGGGTGAGATTCAAGTTTGTTGAAGCCAAGTTCCTGGGTTCATATTTGGGCTCCCTGTGGGAGCCCGATTTATAACTCAGTGCAATATGAGGAATTTTTCTTTAAAAATTTTCTTCAGATTCAGCAGTCGGAATGTTTTGATATTTGGCATGCAGCATCCTTAGGGGGGTGAGATTCAAGTTTGTTGAAGCCAAATCCCTGGTTCATAATCGGGCTCACTGTGGGAGCCCGAATTATAACTTAGTTCAAAATGAGGAATTTTCTTTAAAAATCTTCTTCTTCAGATCCAGAAGTAAGAATGCTTTGATATTTGGTATGCAGCATCCTTAGGGGGGGGGGGGGGGGGAGGGTGGGAGGGGGGTGTTAAGATTCAAGTTTGTTCAATCCAAGTCCCTGGGTTGATATTTGGACTCCCTGTGGGAGCCCGAATTATAACATAGTTCAATATGAGGAATATTCTTCAAAAATCTTCTTCACATCCACCTGTCAGAATCTTTTGATATTTGGTATGTAGCAACCCACTGGAGGTGAGATTCATGTTTGTTAATGCCAAGTCCCTGGGTTCATATTTATTTGGGCTCCCTGTGGGAGCCCGAATTATTACTTAGTTCAATATGAGAACTATTCTTTAAAAATCTTCTTTTTTTAGATCCACTGGTCAGAATCTTTGGATATTTGGTTTTAGCTTTTCTTAGGAGGGGCAGATGCAACTTGTTGAAATCAATTCCCTGGATAGATATTTAGGCTGCCATGTCAGGTGAGCGTCATCAAGCCCCCTGGGGCCTCTTGTTCTGTTTATGTTTTTAGCAGTATGTTTCAAATTGCCAAGCTCATCAGTGAATATTACACTGTTTATCACACTGTCTGGATCTATTTAGCAGTTGTGAACAAAATTTGCAACTAGTTTTTATCAGTTTGATCTTTTAAGTATTAACTAGGGCTGTCATGATTAATCGATTAATCGATTGTTGATCGGTCACGGCGAAATCGATTAGTAGTTTTCGTTGTCGAATAATCGGTAAATTGTATCCCGTTTTAGATGTTTAATAATTAAAAGAAAATTTGATGAAAAAACTATTGTTTCTAAAGGTAAAGAGTTAAGAACATCGATGTTAAACCCCAAGAAGCCGTTGGAAGCATTTGTCGTCCATGTACATTCATCAAAGCATTGATGTTTTGAATTTTTGAACCGTCCGTGTAATAATCAAGACCGGTCGGCAGTTGCGAAGTTCGCAACTGCCGACCGGTCTTGATTATTACACTGACGGTTCAAAAGTTCAAAACATCAAAGCTTTGAACGTCCCTAAAAGTTGATCGTCTTCGTTGTTTACTTGAGGTAGGTCAGCTGACTTGAACTTCATTTTTATCGACTTCAAAGAGAGGGGGTGGGGGGTCATCTAGGTACGATTAATCGATTCTTTGCGACGATTAATCGATTCCTAAAATGAAACATCGTGACAGCCCTACTATTAACCCTTCGTCTATAGAATCGACCGCGTCCTTTCCGCGTAATTTACAAATTGAGCAGTTGGTTTTTTTTTAAATTTCAACAAAACCATAGCATGTGACCCCACATTGACACGAACTCATCGAGCGCATTTCAATAAGTGGGTACATGATATGGTTTCATTCACTTTTTTGAAAAATAAAAAAAACACATATATAATTAAAATAACAAATTTTGATATCGTGAGCGTTCGGTAAATACACAGAACAACACTTGTGTGTGAATGAGTTAACCCCTTTACCTAACATGAAAAGCAGTCGACTCTTGCAAAAAAAATTCTTGAGTAACTAATTTTTTTCATTGTTTGTCTCAAAAACATAGGTTGTGACCCCTCGTTGGAACGAGCTCGACGAGCTCGTTCCAACGAGGGGTCATAACCTATGTTTTTGAGACAAATATTGAAAAAAATAATAAAAATTATTTAGCGATTTTTTAGAATAGCGCTGGCCGTTTTTGGCCGTTACGTTGGGTAAAGGGTTAATCGATATGGCACGAGTGCCAGCGCGGAAGGATAGAATGAGAGGCCACAAGCCTCGAGTTTTATCCTTCCGCGATGGCACAAGTGCCATATCGATTAACCCATTCACACACGCTTGGTCGTTCTGTGTTTATTACACGCCTTCACGTCTATAAAAACAATAATTAGAAGAAGACCCAACAATTTATTTGACAACACTTACTATCAACAAAAAGAACAGATTTTATCGCCAACAAAATTTGCGAAGGGAACCCGTGTTACTGTTACCATTTCGACCCCTGAGTTCCAAAGTGTTCTATGTGCCTACTGGCACAGAGAACACATTGGAACTCGGGGGACGATTTTAGCTATTGTCGGCGGTTCAAATTGTAATTGCTGTGCACGATTTGTAGAAAATTCCAGTGAAATTTCGCTTCTATTTAAAAGAGTCCGTCAAACGATTTCCGTTCCGCACATATGTGCGGAATAGATTTTCATTTTCCGTATGGTTTAGTGTTGCTGTAGATTTTGATTTCAAAGAAAAGGCGTGTAAAAAGGATTAATAGTTAACCGTTAGTCATCAAATGTAAGAGACTTCCTGAAACATCGTTGCTCTCTTAAAAATTCAAACTTGTTGATGCAAGTTGCAAGTTGCTCCAAATGTATCTAAGTATCTGTTCGTCTGCACCACGTTCATGCTTGCGTTCTGTAGCTCCATAATTCACAAGGAGCTCGAGAGGATTCAAATAACAACATAATGGTTAAACAAAATCTAACTTTAATATTTGTCTTTGTCTCGGTTAGAAGAATAAACAACGAAAAATGTGGAGGTGTGTGTGGGGGTGGGGGCTGAAACATTGTCAACCCTCCTTTTGCATGTTATAGAACGAAAAATATCTGGTTCTGAGATTATATGACAGTCAACTGGTGAAGAAATTACGTACCACACAAGGTAGTTCGATTGATAGAAAATGCAGTCTTATATTTCCCGGATGAAAAAATAATTGAACCGAAGCAAACTGAGGTTGAACTTGAACTTCATGCAGGTAATATATAGAGGATATTCACGAAAATTTGATGAATACCGAAAATATCTCGTGAGTGGCTACAAAGAAATATGAGGATCTTCACGAGCGACGCTCGTGAATTTTCTTTTTATTTAATGCTCTACGACTACAAACTCTCCAATTTGTGGCCTTTATTTGCCATTAAGGCGCAAAATTTATGTGCCGAACCGGCGTCCATACAAAAATTACAACAACCAAACTCCAACCATTGGAATGTGTGAATATCCGCACAAAAAGTAGTCCCGTCTTATCCCGTCTTATTTCTCCCCTAACTTTACGATTTACCAAGGCTGGCGAATTGAAATAATCGCAATGTGTTTCGAAGAAATAGAACAATAACAAAAAACACCACTTTCTTATTTTCAATAACAAGACACGTCATTTTATTTTTTTTGAACTCAATGCACTGAAGACGTGTGAAGTTGAACTGAAGAAATTTGAAAGTGATTTCGGCTTTTCGCTGGAAGGTGAATGAGAAAGTCAGACTTTGAAACCACTGATTTAATGAATTGATTTAGTCACTGTCACTATCAATTATTCGAATTCGTTTGTATTTGGGACTCTGGAATTCATTACTGATGTGCTGACTCGTTTAAAGTACATGTGATTCGTCATCCGAACCTACGATGAAATATCGATTTCTAAATATCATTTTGATATTTCGTTTTGCCGACCGACAGGGGAATATGACTTAATTTTTCAGCGTGATTTGATGCCTGAGCATTAAATAAAATTTGATTTTCCCCCTGTCAACAGTTTAAGAGGTCGTCCATCTTAATTTTGGTCAGATTTCAGGAAATTTTCTCAAGTCAAAAAATGGCCAGAAAGAAATAGTCCTATTAAATTATACGCCAAAATGTTTGGAAAGAAACATAGAACGTGTGAAAACTGAAATTTGCCATGGAACTGATGCCATGTGGTTGGAATGTTGTGGCATTGCGGCTGCGTTGCACCCATTCACGTGACTGCGGTTCGCACGCGAAAATCCCATGCGAGAACAGCCAAAATGTTCTGGTTGTTGCCACAGGCGTCTCGGCGATTACGTTTGTGGAGGAGTGGAGAGCGGACCTGATTTACTTCGACTATGATGGCAGAGTGGGCCTACTTACAGACTACAGTACCACACGAAATTGTCATTTTGTGCTGTCTTAACCCTTTACCTAACGTAACGGCCCAAACCTACCAGCCCTATTCTCAAAAATCGCCAATTAATTTTCATTATTTTTTTCATTTTTTGTCTCAAAACATAGGTTATGACCCTTCGTTGGAACGAGCTCGACGAGCTCGTTCCAACGAAGGGTCATAAACTATGTTTTTGAGACAAAAAATGAAAAAAATTAGTTATTCAAGAATTATTTTTGCAAGTGTCGTCTGCTTTTCAGGTTAGGTAAAGGGTTAAAACATCAAATTATGTGTATAGATATTTAGCTGCAGTCATTTAAACTGCTCGGAAATATTCTCAGAATACCCTAAAACCTACCTGTACACTTGAAGTCAACATTTTGAAAAACTTCCCCCTCCTAACTACGTCCCTGAGTAGAGACCTCCATCTGTATGACCGAATGTGTGTCACGAGTCATAAGACGAGTCTTGTAAAAAAAAGTACACGATTACTTGCAAGAGTGAATAGACACCTAAGACCACAATCCAAAGGCTAAACAAAATTAATCTTTTGATTCTTAGACAGCGTCGCATTCGTTTTTTCGGCCCGCGTTCGTCATATTTATGTAAGAGGCAAAATTCAAAATGTATAAAACTATCATAGGGTGTGATTTTAGTGGTATCGCATCGCGGTTTGCGATGTGATATGTCGTATATAGAGGATATGGAATGAGTGTTTTTCTCTGGCGGGCCCAAACGGAGAATTCGGACGATTTCATAAATATTATATGAGAAAAACACTCATTTCATATTCTATTTATCATATGACACACACAAGCACAAATTAGCCACTTAGTATGACTTTTTAACCCATCACCTAACTTGAGTTGCTGACGGCACTTGGAAAAAACATCCTCGTATAACAAAAATTTTTCATTTTTTGCTTCCAAAACATAGGTTATGACCCCTCATTGGAACGAGCTCGTTCCAATGAGGGCCATAACCTATGTTTTGGAAGCAAAAAGTGAAAATATAAAAAAAAATGAATGGCGTTTTTCTTGTAGGTAAAGGATTAATACAATATAACCCACCCTAAATAGGATAGATAACGTAAATTCTCCCTACTGAAATTATGCAAATGTGACCCAGTTGCATTTTGTTTAGCCAATCAGATTGTCCAGTTTGGAAATTGACCAATGAAGGCTCCCAACTCTAATTATGCAAGTTATGAAAATGTGGCCCAGTTGTGTTTTGTTCAGCCAATCAAATTGTCTAGTTTGGAAACTGACCAATGAAATTGACGGAAGGCTTTATTTACCACTGATTAATATGAAAACAAAATATCAAATGTTTTAAAGTGAACAAAACGGACGAGTCATGTGATAAACATTGATACAGTATAGTTATTCTCTTCGCAAAATGCGTCACGATTCTCATATGTATATACAAAATAAATATTTATTTAACTGATTGAGGTGCTCTGAATTTGTTCAGGAAAAATTGTCAAAATTGTTTTATTATAAATTATTGGAGAGTGCAAACAGGCACTCTCCAATAATTTGTAATAGAAGAAATTTGTATACATAAACTGTTATTTACGTTTGACTGAATACGAAACATGGGCAAGAAAAATGTTGACTTTAACACTAGTACTCTCATTTTTTGAAAGGCCTGATTGTGACCTCTAGCACTCAACCAGTTAAAAAACTCATTTATTTTTTATCTCTTTTGCAGTTGTTCTATATCGATTTTGTATTGTATGGTCACTGTTACAAAAAAAACTACCAGTGAAATTAGCATGGAAGCTTTAGTATTTAATTTTAGGCTCTCTCAAGTGGATTTTAGGAATCGGCGACGATTCCATCAGGAATAAAAAATAAAAATACCCCCCCCCCCCCCCCCATTGGTTTTTAAAAAAAAATGCATAAGAATCAATTATTTAATTTTGTTTGGCCCAAAGGGAAATATTTAACAGCAACGTTCTGTGCTCAGACAAAACAATGTGCCATCCCACCAAAGACCTACAAGGACCGTTCTCATGACGGAATATTTTCCTCAATCCGGAACACCAATTGCCTCGGATTGTAATTCGTAATAATATGCCATCTCTAAACTTATTAGTTATGTTCTAAAATACAGTTTAATAGATAACTAAGCCATCTAAAAATACACAGGATTTCCTGTCTAAAATTTCTAAATTGGTGTGGGGGTGGGGGGGTCTTGAGAAATGCATTTTAGCTGTATGGGACAGTGACAACATTACCAACATTAATGTTAACAAAGGAGTGAAATGTGTAAACAATTCATTCGCAAAATATTCTGATGCAAAACGCCTGAATACACAAATTTTACATCTTTTAGATAAATTTCATTTCAATGGAGAAAATTATTCTCAAATAATAGTTGTCCAATGGGCTAATAAGCAGTCCTATCTTTGTAAGTATTTACGCATACGGGGAAGAATTGGAGGAAAACGCATTAAGAAACAGTGTAAAGCACCCTCTAATATGCAGTACGGCCAGTGGTGGCGCGAAGGGGGGGGGCAGGGGGCTAGAGTCCCCCCGTCGGAGAGGTCCAGCCAACCCCCCCCCCCCCCCCCCCCCCCCCCCCGTCGGAGATTTTTAGTCAGTCCGTCGGAGAGTCTCGTAAACCCGACTTCACGAGAAATTTCCGCGAATGTAGATATCTCGTCTTGTCTGTCTCGAACCCGTGCAGCACTGGAACTTTGATAGAGAATAGTGAGTCTCACGAAATTCCTTAATGTCGTTCGTCAAACTGGCTTTATAGATGAAATATTTCCTGACCTTATTATAATATGTTTACTTTAATCCTTTACCTAAGGTAACGGCCAAAACCGTCCAGCGCTATTCTCAAAAATCGCCAATTAATTTTCATTTTTGTCTCAAAAACATAGGTTATGACCCCTCGTTGGAACGAGCTCGTCGAGCTCGTTCCAACGAGGGGTCATAACCTATGTTTTTGAGACAAAAAAATGAAAAAAATTAGTTATTCAAGAATTATTTTTGCAAGTGTCGTCTGCTTTTCAGGTTACATGTAGGTAAAGGGTTAAATAATCAACAAACATACTCAATTTGCTTCTATTTTGGTTCTCGAATTTACCAATTTTCACTCATTTTCCTTCGTTTGGGAGCCCCCCCCCTGTCGGAGAGGTCAGCCCCCTGTTGAGAAATCCCTGGCGCCACCCCTGAGTACGGCCGTCGTGGACTGGTCACTTTCCACAATTGTACAATATTTCTTTGGACGTAATTATATTATGTTCCAAACACTGTAATTATAGGAATAATCATCAACACTTTATTTAATGAAGCACCCGGTAAAACCCGGTGATTCATTAATTAAAATTTTGCTCTTGCTGATTTTTATTACCTGGTAAACGCATGCGTGAACAGTTATGTCCACGTGTGGATCACGACCGGTTCACGGCAACTGCACTGTATTTCACTTCGCTAGTTTGTTATCTCTTCCCTGTGCAACATAGCGACAACTAACATCAGTTATGTTGTGAATGCACGAAGACGTGAAAAGGTACCAAACATTGGATTGGCATTTGCACAGCCTGGTAGAGTTGACATCTCTGTTTAGTTAAGAGTTCCAACTTCCAACGTGAAATCTGTTTTCTGTTACAGGGAAAGGGCCAGATGACAACATACTGGTTGCTCGGCAAAAACGACGACAATAATATTGAATTTGAACATGCAAATTCACCTGTGGAGTATTCAAGTGGTGAACTTCCGGGAGAGATTACATTTCAAACGATACCAAACTGCTTTACGCAACCAAAGCTGCACTCACTCATGCAAATAGGAGCTTCTAACACTATAGAGACGAATAACGACGCAAAAAACGTAAATCAGAGGTTGGATGGAAAAGGATGCCCGTCCATTGACAATAATGAACAGCACTGGAAAAATACAAAGGCCCCTGAAGAAAAAGCGCCAGAGGATGGGCCCAAAGGTAATTGCAATGGTATTGTGAATACGGAACAGGACACAATACAGTTAGCAAGTGAACACCCTGAGATAACCTCAATCGGATCGGACGACTTATCTTTACAACGTTCCGATACCGATGTTGTTGCTCGATCTTCCAGTGAGAAAGAACACAGAGAATAGAGCTGGGCGTTATTGAAATTTCAAGTTCGGTTTCGGTATCGGTATTCGTAGAATGATTCACCTCTGTATCGATGCGGTATTCGGTGTCATCGACATGCATATACTCACACCAATATCGAATGGTATTTTGAGTATACTGGCCATTTGTAGTTCCCCGCTGTACAACAGACAAATTCAACGGATTGTCAAAATGTTGGAAATAACAAAGGCTCTCGCCACCTGTCATTTGATTTATCTCACAATCGGGGCGTTTTTGCACTGTTACGCAACTAAAGTTTAATGTATCTGGGCCCCTGTTCCGAATCCGTATCAAGGGCCCCTGATACAAGCGCGTGATTCTGCTGTTACTAAAACAACGACATTAATATCATTTTTCGATCGCTTCGCGTTTTTCCCTTCAGAGAAAACAATATTAGGTGAGGCGAAGCCGAACCTAATATTGTTTTCTCTGAGCCGTATATGACACTGTACCTGCCAACTAAATGCCATGTAACGTATTTATTATGCACGACATGCTAAATTACTAAAATGTCACTGGGGAAGTTAACTTAACGAACAGTTAAATTATGCGCACTTTTCGGCATCTTGGGCTGGTTTGTAGCCTATTATTGGGATTTTCCTGAACGCTCGAATCCAGGCTTCTCTCTTGAAGTTAAAGGATTAGCTTTCGCTATGAAATGTGGAAAACTCCACCTCAATAAATGATGAACGGCATATTTTAAAATATAATAAACCTTTAAACCAAGAGGGATATTTAATTCACCAGTAATTATTGCAAAGGTAACAACCGAATTCACGTTGAGGAAACACACAGTTGCTCCACTTCGCAAGACAGTATTCAGTAAAGTGAATCCCGGTTCCGTAATTTTCTCTGAAGTGTGACGTCATCACTGACCTCAATATGGAGATAAATGAACGCTATTCAATTTTTCAATTTGCGTCTTTCCATCGATAAGGCAAATGAAAAAGTTCCTCTTAAAATAGTTTTATAACACATTTTGTGGTCAATATTGTGAGATAAATTTATCATCACCACAGTGTGTGTCTCCGGAAATTCTGATCAAGTCTCGTTGTAGGCACAGAATCGCATTTCGACTCGCCCTAATGAGCTCGTCGAAATACTGTTCTGTTCCTACAACTCGACCTGATCTGAATTCCCGGAGACACACACTGTGGTGATAATCTGTGTGTAACAAAAAGCCTGAGAGAAAATACCCCCTGGTTATTTTCTCTCAGTTTTTTGTTACATCAAATGACCGGCGATGACTGACTTTAGATAAACACAGTCGATAGTTTGAAAACTTGTGTGACGGATGTTCTACCAATCGTCACAAAACACACACATTTTAGATTATAGAACATGTTTTTTGTTTGGATTAACGTGGGTGAGCTCTACATACAAAGAGGAATGTGCGTGCTCTGTATAATCTGTCTTTCGGGAAATTTAATTAGAGGAATCTCCATCACATACAAGTTATATACCTTGTCGAGCTTTCAAGCCACCAGTAAAATTCTTTAAGAAATCCGACATTGTTATGTCAAGGAACCAGTCTAACCCTTAAATAGTTGATAGTCTATGTTTTATATTTAATTGTCTAGAATATTTTCGTTCGTTGGTCACAATAGCGAACCTACTTGTATGGTTAACTTTTTCGGCCAATTGAAATATTCCAGACGATTAAATCTAGAAGTACCATTAACACTCATTTTCTTTGAATCAACGCAAGAAATGTTTCTCACTCGAGAACTGATATGACCAAATCTTTAATGACATTGCAATACTGCCAAACATTTTTATAAACTAAATACTTATAATTTAATCATTTGCCCCGCCTCTGCGTTTGATTGGTTGAAAGCAATCAGCGTGAAAGTCGTCAAAATCGTATAAACCAAATCACGTAATGATTTGGAATGTCTACACGTTCGCAAATCCGATCCAACTTTGAAGACTCTGGAAGTCACGCCCACTCAATCAAATTGTCACCGTGAGGGCGTGACGGCAGACTGATAGATGGATAACAAGCTCGTAAACAAAGATCAATGATCGATTTTTTCATCGCCTCCAGTGAGCGAGAATATAATGATAATTTCTCGGGAACAATTGAATTTAATAAAATAAACCGAAGTGAGAGACGAATAACAGATCATACATCCAAACATGATTTTGGGGGAACTTAAAAAAAATGTTTTTAATGACATTGTTACGTGACTTGCTAAATATCTGTCGTCTGCGATCGAAAATCAAAACAACAAAAAATTTGACAATGATTGACGTGACCTGTTTGTGGCACACTTTCCTGAGTTTGACTGTTGTCTTTTGCGAAAATTATTTAAGTTTTTCGTTCACGTACACATAGTTTTTATATTTTAATACTACAGTCGGATTAAATTATAAGAAATAACAGTTGTTTTCCTTCGGTTTATGCGATATAAACCGAAAATTTTCAGCACAAGCTTAATCATAACTCGCTAGTTATGAAGCTTGTGCTGAAAATTTTCGGTTTATATCGCATAAACCGAAGGAAAACAACAGTTATTTCTTAAATAAACTAAATACTTATAATTGAAGACTCAGCACGACTGAAGTTTTATGAGTACTTCCCCCAATTATTTTAATATCTAGATGTTTTCAAGGTGAAGTAAGTAGTTATTGATTGGCATATATATAATTGGAGCTTGAAAGATTATCTATATGTTATGAGTAAAAGGAGGGGGCATCGCATTAAATCAACGGTAAACAAAGAGCCCATAACAGCTCGTAGAATTAGACCGGTGGCTTGAGAGCTTTCACGCAAATGGGCGTGAAGGAGTAGCCACTTCCTATCTGGTGTTTTGTTTGGAATTTAAAATTCTGTCTGATTCTTTCACTTATACGCTGGTCAATCATACTAAAAAAAAGAAGTCGGTTACCAGTAGAGTTAACGACATCACATCCTTTCGACACCAAGTGTTTAAAAATGAATCTTGGAAGGGGTTGGGACGAGATCATAAAATATCAGTAGTAATTCGGGGATCAATCGTGCCTCTTCTTCCTGGGCAAAATTCAAGAATCAGTGTAGTATTTTGTGTATGGAAAATGCCCGACAAGTCGGAGAAGAGTAAGAGTAGGGCGTAACGTCATTCATCACATGAATAGTGACATCACGTGGGGCTGTATTTTGTGTATCTTGCGTGGTCTACAGAGGGACCAAGTCCACCAATCAGATCGCTCAGTTAGGATAAAGCATCCAATCAGATTCACTTTTAACTCCCACTCGCTATTCGTTCATAGAGAGTTGTCTCCCCCGACCAACAATATGAAGTTCCTGCTACTCTTCCTTGTGGGTCCATGGGGGTATTTAAAGGAATATCTCTTGGTACTCGGGAATCACAACAGCTTATGTCGTTTATTATTTATTTAACCACCTATCACCGAGATAGTACTATTGCAGTTTCGTAGCGACTTTTTATTTACTGGGGTTTAACGATCCTTTTGACAGCCTGCGCCCCCTCCCCCCGGTGCGAAGAAGGGACAATTAAATGTACAATATTGATCTAGTGACACCACTTCTGCTGCTGGATTCTTCCATTACCACTCTCAACTCTACTGACTTGTACGATGGCTAACAATTTCTCTTCTAGAACAGGATTACACTACTATTTACTCCGAAAAGTGCACTGGTTTTTACCACTGCTAATGACTTTTATTGCACGCCTATGCTTTTATTTCAATAAAATACGCGCTTTTTCTGCAAAAACCGCTGCTAACAATAATTTGTTTGTATTGTCCTTGAACAATTCGGGTCACATACGCGGAATATTTAACTATTTCTTTTTTTTACGTTTCGTATATTTTTCGCAAAAAATTGTGTTTTTAATATTTTTAGTAAACTGTAGGCGTGCAATAAATACAGAACAGCATACGCGGTTGAACTGTCATTTTTACCACACTCGATCAATTTGGGCGGAGGTATATATTGAACTCGAAGCCTTCGGCTTCTCGATCAATATTATCCTTCTGCCCGAATCGATCTCGTGCGATAAAAAATGACAGTTCGAACGCGAATGTCGTTCTGTATATTACTGAAGCTGCATCATACCTACTCTTATTTATAAGATATGGTTTTCTTTCCCAGAATTTCCCATTATCGAGTCCGACTGATATGACTTCCGACTCGGCTGATATGACGTTGATCTCGACCGATATGAACCTAGATAGAGTTGTCCCCCTTGATGCCTTACTATAGGCGCAGCAGTTTGTTTACAGCGAAATCGTTCACAGTTATTCGTCGAAAGCAATCGATTAGTAAAATTGGTGCTACCGGGCAAAGGGGAGTGCTTTTTGGATGGTGGAGAGTTAATGGTGGCAATAAGTAAGGATCAAGTGTACTTCATCGCAAACTAAAATTCAGAGTCGTAAATGGAGATTTGTCGAAGAGGAAGAAGATGTAGTTTAGCTATTTGAACGTCGCGGCTACCCCGACGGGGTAGTGGAGACATTCGGATAGCTGAACATGGAGTAGGATAAGAGTAGTGATTAACCGATAAGGATTTGCGACCGTCATCTCCTTGCCGATTAGTTGACCACACAATCTTCCTGTTGTGAAAGCCAATGTCAGATAGTAACAACCAAAATGAGTAGTATGTTTAAGAATGCATGGAACAGGGCTAATTTTACAGTACAGTCAGGTTGATTAGTTTGTTGACCTCAAGAGTATGTCAATGTGTGTATTTAAATAAAAATATGATATCAGTGGAAGCCAGTTAAGGAGTCGTCCAACGTAACTTGGGGTATTTTTTTGAAAATTTCCACAATGCCCTAAATACGAATTAAAGCGGTGAATAACAACATATTATATACCAAAATAATGACAAACGTATACAAAACCCGAATTTATCCACTTTTTCAAAAAAAATTGTATTTTTTTGCTTTTGATGACAAAGAAATTGTCGGCCGCATAAGTAACCGTCAGGATTAACAAGCAATAGATCGGTAATTCGAATGTCTGAGTCGTAAATATGAGACTCCACACTCCATACTAGGAGAAAGCATATTTATCATTTCATCACCAACGTGGTGAGAACGCCCAGGGGAAAATGGATGACCACAGACGCTTGATTTTGTTCGGGTGACATATTTGTTATGACCACGTGGGTTTGGGGCAAAGTTGGGAAATGATTTGATTTCCGACGATCTGAAATCTTCAAACATTTCACTGCTGTTTTTGAATCTGGGAGGCGATGTAATGTACGACTCACGACACATTCATAGGAAAATATTTAACCCTTTACCTAACATGAGAAGCAGACGACACTTGGAAAAAAAATTCTTGAATAATTAATTTTTTTCATTTTTTGTCTCAAAAACATAGGTTATGACCCCTCGTTGGAACGAGCTCGACGAGCTCGTTCCAACGAGGGGGTCATAACCTATGTTTTTGAGACAAAAAATGAAAATATTTTGAAAATTAATTGGCGATTTTTGAGAATAGCGCTGGCCGGTTTGGGCCGTTACGTTGGGTAAAGGGTTAACTGACAATGTGATAATTGCGAGATACAGTCCATAGTAGCACTGTTGAGTTCAGAAACTGTACAATGTGACGCAAGTGTCAGCAAGGGCTTAATATGCCACCGATTCGAACTACTATTATTGGGTTGGTGACAATGATCAAAACATAAAAGTGGAAAATTATATTTGAAAACAAAAATATATTCACATCAACATACATTACAGTCCTCACAATTGTATATTTACGAAAAAATAATTTTACTGTCGCCGAACTATATTAGTGACGTAAAGAAGGCTTCATGAAGTCTGCTACGAAAAAAGAAAAAAGAAGACGAATGTCAAGGTGATTTATCAGAAAGGTTTCTTCCTGTTCACCAAAATATAGCGAAATGTCGTACCGTCGTAAATTTAAATATCTCCCTCGTACAACCGCATTGTGTATAAGACGGATCAACGTCGATTTTGAGCGCTGTTAGCACTAAAAGGTTGCGAAAATATATGTGTGTTGACACTCTGTGTACTGGAATAGAAAAAATCCGCTAGGCAGACAAAAATCACATGAATTACCGAAATGAGACCACAACGTGTCATAAGTGTTTAGATAAATGAATTTAATAACCAACACAATTCCGATATTGTTCAGGCCGGTAACCCTCCGCCTACATCATCAGTATTGGTAAGCAGCTCAATTATTAATGTTCTTACAGAAGGCCGATAGTTCCAAAACAAATGAAGCATACCAAATCGTGTACATAAATGAATTAAAAGCCAGGATTTCTAACTATGTGCAGCCGATTGGTGAAAGTATTCTGCACGCAGGACAGGTCAATTTTGGTTGTTTTGGCCACACTTGAACATTC
Source organism: Pictodentalium vernedei (assembly GCA_031216915.1). Lineage (NCBI taxonomy): Eukaryota > Metazoa > Mollusca > Scaphopoda > Dentaliida > Dentaliidae > Pictodentalium > Pictodentalium vernedei. Next base: position 742,656,973 of record CM062295.1, read on the forward strand.
AGATGACACTCTTGGCAGCTGTCATTGCTCATGCAACCCCAGAAATGGACACATATAATACTGAATGGGGAAGTTTGGCAGTTTACGCTTTTTTGGTATATCAGTCTCATCGTATTTTACCAATTTGATACTGATCCCATGAAAAATGGCACAGGATTGTGTGTGTGTGTGGGGGGGGGGGGGGGGTGGTATGGTCACAGCAGACTCACAAAAGCCACATTGGACATTCTTCATTTTTCATTGATGTACTCTCTCATTACTCCATACTTGTTCGTCTGAACTGTGTGGATTTGACCCTTGGTGAACTTCATAAAAGGTAAACAAACACAAGGAAAATGGCAGCCCTTTTGAAATGTAGACATCCTAAATTACAATTGGTCTCGCAGTACTTTCCTAGCAAGAATGATAAAAAGATTTCTCCGAGTCTGTACTAGAAGGATTGCAGAATTTAACTATTCGATAAATTTAAGGTATTTATTGTATAAAATCTGATCTCTTACTTATGCCATAGCAGACTTTCAGGCAGTGCTTTCTGCCGCATGGTAACGGTTCCATAGCAAATATTAGTTTCCACAAAATTTATGTTTCAGTCCAAACAAATTGATATATAATTTATTGGGGTTATTCCTTTCTGACCTTCTCTGGACTTTGGAGAAAATTACCTGAAAATTGACCAAATTTACCTTTGACGTCCCTTTAACAGCGCAGCGTCTTTGATCAAAGCTGCGCTGTTGTTAACTTGTTTTTACTGATGTCGCATTTCATTCAGGCATCACACAACACGTGGGATGTGTGTCATGAGCAGCAATCAAAGAGAAAATCAGACCTATCAATGAGATTATGCCTATGGTATCTTCTTAGCACCAAGAATCAAATGCTTCAAACGGAGGCCGATCTGCTCGCCATGCTGCTTTATTACATCCTATAATAAAAGTACCAAATTTGCATTGCTCTCCCGGATATGTCGATGGACTCAGTGTTTGTACAAATTATTGAATGAGGGTTCTTAACGCCTCATACGGTCTATACATCCCTTTTCGCCTTAGAGATGATTTTCAATTAAAAGTCTCCACTGTGCACTGAATATGCAATGCATGTAAGTTTTGAAGTTTACAGAAATCTTATGAATATATTTACTGAACATGTTGTACGAATACATATGCATTTCATGGCTCATCGGTTTGCAAAACTCAAAGTTTCAACAAGTCAATGACCCCTAAAATGCAGAACCTTTTTTCCAATGGGAGTTAAGTTGATATTCTCTTCTTACGCCTGTATTGTCTATAAAAAGTTATTACCCAGTCATCATCACGTTTTTAAAGAAAAAACTTCTGTGGTGAAGGACTTGAATACTCCTGGAACAGTTACTGTAGCTGCAGGCAAAGGTACAATTGTAAAAATCACAAATTAAACATTGACCAAAGTCGTTTTGGACGCAAATGGATCAGCACAAATTAAACATTGACCAAAGGCCACAAATGTGTCAGTATAATTGCCATTAACTTTAGACTCAAAATAAAATATGTGCAAACACACATGACCCTATCTGGGATTTGGTAGACAAATGACTCAAAACTGTGTATCTCAACACAACAACACAATTGAGGGATTGAGAGGAAACACACATTTGAGGGGGTTAATAGGCCACAATTAGTGGAAACACACATTTGAGGGGATTATTATGCCCCTATCACTTCCAAGGAATTTTCAAAAGGGGATTATTATGCCCCTACACTTTTTAGACACTAACACTTATAATCTTTCAAATATGCAAGCTTTCTCTTTTTTCGCACTGGTCGAAGACTTCAAGAGGAATTAATATGTGAATCACCAGATGACGATCGTGAAGAAACAGAAGGTTGAGGCTGATTTTTCAGTGTGTTGTCTTGAGCATTGTCTAAATTGTCAATCTCCTTCTAATTTTCTGATTCAAGAGGACTGTCATCTGTTGAAACATGTAGAGAACTTGGTGCTTTCTTGACTCGTGATATATTTCGAGTGATGAAGTGATCATGACCATCCGAAACAGTTATCAGATTACCTTTCCTGGCCGCACCAGTTCATGCCCCACACTATCGGATTCTACAAGGGCGTCTCGAAGAGGACCATTTAGGGGTGGGGTGTAAACCTGATTTGTCCCGACTGTGATGGCCCAGGTCCCGACTGGGCAAATATTCCAAATGTATCATCAAGTAGAGCTGAAACAGTTAATCGATTAATCAGTGATCAACATCTTGATCGATCCAAAAAGTAACTGATCGATTAAACGTTAATTTTGAATTACTGTATTATATGGGTTAAAAAAGGAAGAAACTTGCTCCAAAACAGACAAACATTGTCACACTGACTCACATCAATTGGTAATAGAGGACCGCCAATAGATACTACAGAACCTCATATGTATTACCGATTCTGTGTGTGACACAGATCCAAATATCAAATCTAGTTTTTCGAGAAAGTTTATTATTACTAGCAAGAGAGAGTCGATATCGTAGACTCTAAGTCTGACAAAAAGTTCGGACTGGAAACATAATAAAGGTGGGGGAGAGGTGTCACATCTACCTGACCCCATCTTAGCGACGCCCTCATCGCTCTCCTTCCTGTGGTTGACTCCCATTACAACTTTGAGCTGGGGGTGTTAAAAAGACGTTCGAGTTATGCTCTGTTCGGGTCAGTGGTGGCGCCAGGGGGGGGGGGGGGGGGAAGGTCCATCCCCCGTCGGAGAGGTCCAGCCCCCCCCCCCCCCCCCCCCCCCCCCGTCGGAGATCTTTAGTCAGTCCGTCGGAGAGTCTCGTAAACTCGACTTCACGAGAAATTTCCGACAATCGAATGTAGATATCTCGTCTTGGCTGTCTCGAACCCGTGCAGCACTGGAACTTTGATAGAGAATAGTGAGTTTCACGAAATTCCTTTATGTCGTTCGTCAAACTGGCTTTAAAGATGAAATATTTCCCGACCTTATTATAATATGTTTACTTTAACCCTTTACCTAAGGTAACGGCCAAAACCGGCCAGCGCTATTCTCAAAAATCGCCAATTAATTTTCATTATTTTTTTCATTTTTTTGTCTCAAAAACATAGGTTATGACCCTCGTTGGAACGAGCTCGTCGAGCTCGTTCCAACGAGGAGTCATAACCTATGTTTTTGAGACAAAAAATGAAAAAAATTAGTTATTCAAGAATTATTTTTGCAAGTGTCGTCTGCTTTTCAGGTTACATGCAGGTAAAGGGTTAAATAATCAACAAACATACTCAATTTGCTTCTATTTTGGTTCTCGAATTTACCAATTTTCACTCATTTTCCTTCGTTTGGGAGGTCAAATGTTATAGCCCCCCTGTCGGAGAGGTCAGCCCCCTGTCGAGAAATCCCTGGCGCCACCCCTGGTTCGGGTGACTTGCTCGTACGATTCTTCGATTTATCAGACAAAAGGAGACCCACAAACATGCATATCATTGAAAGTCTTTCTGTAAAAAGAAATGAGGTTCCGATAGTGGGGCAAGTGGTCAGTCCGCGTGTGCTGCATTTGTTGCGTACATTTTGTATCATAATACATGCAAAATGACTCTTTCTGTATCATACGACGAAAAGGCGATTTCATTACATAATTACAATCAAACAGCTCATTACGGAAAAAATCGTTCACAACACGTTTAATAAACGCGTGAGGTTAGAAGTTAACATCGACGTCGTAACATTGTGAATAAGTTGGTTTCGGAAGTAGAATTTTAAATGTTTCTTATATAGAGCTGAAATGGTTAACCGATTAATCGATTAATCAATGGTCAACATCTTGTAATTGATCGATTAACCGTTACTTTTGAACTACTGTATTATATGGTTAACAAAGTAACAAACTTGCTCCAAAACAGGCAAACATTGTCACACTGACTCACATCAATTATATGAGACAGAATAAAGCATGCAAGTTACTTACTAATATACTTGTTTACTGGCGTGATCATCATACTGTATCAATAGCTGGAAATGGTCATCTTAACCATGTACCCATTGCGGGCAGCAGACGATACTTGCACAATAAATTCATGAATTACTACAAATTTTCAATTTTTGTCTCAAAAACATAGCTTATGACCCCTCATTGGAAAGAGCTGAACGAGCTCGTTCCAATGAGGGGTCATGAGCTATGTTTTTGAGACAAAAATTGAAAACATAATAAATTTGAATGGAGATTTTTGTATTTAGGCCTAGTTGGTTTTGTTTGTTACATTGGGTAAAGGTTTCAAATTCATGCTGTAAATCATAAACGGCAGGGCTCAAAATAAGCGGTGTCGCGTCGCTTTTTGCTATGCAAAACTTGCAAAAAGCTACACAATGTTCAATTATGTATAGCATTTTGCGATACAAGATAATCAACTGCAGCCTATTAGGCTGCAGTTGATTATCTTGTATCGCAAAATGTAAATGAAAATTTGCAAACAAATTTGAAAACTAGTTCACTGATGCTTTACTTCTGATTGTGAAACATTCCAGGCATGACTCAGATTAACTCTCCATCAAGCATCATTAGCAACTTCATATGTAAGATGAATTCTGTTGGTTTAAATTCTTCCTGATTTTACAACATTTTGCATAAAATGTCCATTAAAAATAACTTCAAGCCTATCAAATTAAAAATCCCAACTTCCATTTTGAGAACTCTATAAAAATACGCCATTTGAAAATATCCAAGCCCATGCAACCCTTAAAGGCAGTTCAGTTAAAAAAAACATAGTAAATGTTTCATGTGCTGCAGATCATTTGGAAATGCCCAGAAATGGATGGAAACTATTCTATCTACTTAGAAGAATTCAATACAAAACAGCATAACATAACTCTAGTATACAAAAATAGCTATGTAATTTTTACAAAATGCTATTCATTTTTTGGAAATGTGTAGCATTTTGCTACGCAAAGAAAAAAAGTTATTTTGAGCACTGATCAACGGTATGGCAATTATTCAGATATCTATTTGGACAAGTGATTAATCGGTTAACCGAGGTTAATCCACGTGATTAATCGATCAAGAAAACACCTTAACCACTTCAGCTCTCCTCTTATATTTCATTAACTGTTCATCTAATACCAATAGGCGACAACATTTGGACACAAAATTATGAACAGCCAATCCTTTTCATTTTTGTTTCGAAAACATAGCTTACAACCGGAGCTTTGTCAAATAAGGCACATAAGTTGTGTTTTCGAGGCAAAATTTTTTGTAAATTTTTAAAATTTGGTCGATGATTTTTGTGCAGTGCTGGCTAGTTTTAGCCGTCAGGTTAGGTAAAAGGTTAAATTAGACATTATGGGATAAATAAAACTCTCAAATTCGTCAAGATTTTTCTCTTATTCTTATTAAACCACGGCTCTGGTCGATTTTAGTGAACGCGGTTCAGACATTTCATATCAAATCATCACTTATTTTGGAGATCCTGTATCTAACCATGGTATTTTTACAAAGTGAGATTCCACGAAAACGAATTCTGTTGAAGAGACAATAAGCCGCAACTTTGAGAAAAATACTTTGACCATTGAAGAAAACTACAATTTACATTGTACAAAAATACCCTTATGTCATTCGTATGAAAGCGTCTGCGTTTAGTTTAAACAGTATTTATTAAAGAATTTATTTAATGTATACATTTCACAATAATTGTTCAAAGAAGTAAATCGTCAAAGTACAGGATACTGTAGTATACAAAAATACAATAAATATAAGAAAAAAGGTTGCTGAGTAGAAAAGGAATTCGACAGAAAGCTTACAGCTTTTGTAAGTCGTCTGCGTTTGATTCGATTACACAAATTAACTTCTAGGCGAGAATTTATCGGATACTTGAAAAAAACGCTGCCATAGTTTTTCAATGCGAACTGATCAGCCGATCACTCGCGAAAAATCTCAAGGCAATATCGTTTTTCCACATTCGTCGAAATGAGCTTTTTCAGAAGAACAAATGTGAAGTCTGTACTCATGCGCGTCTATTTATAGCTTTCGTGTCAATGAAATCTATTTCAGTTTCCAATGTCGATAGGGTTTTATTAGATACATAACTGCAATTTATTTGAAATAATACAAACATTTTTTATCTAATTATGTCCAAGTAGTGCTAAAATAATACATAGTTGTTGTTCGTGGCAGTCATTTATTCGAACAGCAGCAGAGTTAAAATTAGAAACCACGTGTAATCAAGAATCATGTCACAGGGATTTCCCGGATTTGTTTACCTCCAATGACATTCGGGTCCCTTCCATTCTATCTTTGCAATATCGTGTTTTCTGTAATTTCGTCTACATTAAAGCTTTCTAAATATAGATTTAAGTAATTGCGTGATGCTTCTGGCGTCTTAAACTTTGCATGCAGTGTTTTACAAGCTCTTTCACATATAAATAAATTCTGAGAGTCAATATTTTTTTCAAATTGGCGGATGATTGTCGCTTTATTATTGAGATTCCGAAAGAGCTGGGATTCCTAGGCGACGTTTTTCTACAGTTACCGGAGGTATTAACACTTAAGCTGCCGAAAGCGACTATTGTCACCTATTTTATGATGATTATCTGTACCTTCTGGTATGCGCAGATCAAAACAACCATCTGATTATTTGTTGGAAAGGGCTCAGAGAGCCCTTTCCAACGATTAATCAGATGACAGAGTTTCAAGTATGTCATAAACTTGATTAAACTTCCTCTCATACAGGAGTACATACAGGTCCTCCATATATGGATATAGTAGGTGTGGCAGTGAAAAGGCCAACCTTCCCTACCTTTCCAGTATAAAAAACAAGAACTTCATTTAAATAACTAAAATGTTTATTGGGATCGTTGTGTAAAATGTCGGGGGTTTTGTTGAAACTGTATTATAGTTCGTCCTCGCGGGAACCCAGGGAAGTGAAACAGTGCCTGTTCACTGCGGTTAACAGGCTCTGTTTTACTGGTAAAACAGGACTCAGTCACCAATGCTTTGGAGGTGCAACTCTAAAATGGGCAACATGGCTTATTAACGCTCAGCCCTGGTCTTGAGTTGATACTCTTGATGTGGACATGATTAGCCATTGCGCAAAAGTATGTGACCTTAAACACCAATAAATAAATTAATAAATAAATAATATATTATAGTTCGACATTTGTTCTCTTGGATCTTAGTTCAATTCAATCTTGTCTTCACTTTTCATTCTTTTTATTCTTTGTTGTCTTCGGTGTTCATCGGTTGTTATTGATTGTGATGTGACAACTTTATAAACCTGTAATATCTGATTATAGAGCAGAATCTTGTCGTCGTGTTCGTTTTGGATATTGTCTATCTAATGTCTCTGTACTGGTCACGAGCGACCCACTTGTTGGGGTTTCTGTTCACTATATGCTCATGCAGACGCCCCAATAGTTTGTTTCAACCAACACGTGCCTTTCGTCTGTTTCCCTCGTTACGTTGTTGTTATAGTTAGACTAGTCGTAGGTTTTCTGTACGCAATATCCGTATCAGTGTAGTCCAAATGGGGAACATGAGACGTCACACGCTGAAATCAGTTGTGTTAACAATTAACCCATATCAACTGGGTTGAGTGAATATGAACCCAATTATTTAATCAGCACAGGTCCTTTGGGTTGATTTTTAACCCAACTGATTTTAGAATGCCTCACAGTCAATATAGGTTTTTCATCAATGAGAGAAAAAAGATAAAGAACTCCTTTTCCAACGCTCCTAAATTAGCTAGATTGTTATTGTGGATGTGCAGCTTTTACACCCCTGTCTAAGATATATAGACAATAGTTCATTGCTCGATTCGAGTACGAGTTTTATCCTCGAGTGGGGCGCGCGGAGGATTATTTCCCGAGGCTTTCGCTGAGTGAAATAATCGCGCGGCCCACGAGAGGATAAAATCGTACTCGGATCCATGCAGTGAACTATTGTATTTATTTTATTATCTCCTTATTTTTTCCAAAACAACCCTTTATAATTGATTCAACTCTAACGATGTGTAAACAATAAAACAAAATAGTCCGCCATCGCTGAGAGTGGAATACGATGCTGGGAGTGGAATGCCATTTTAGGCGAGTGGGAGTGGGAATACAATTTGTTTTGGGGAAAGCAAAATGAATGAAAATAAATTTTGATATTATTGTCTGTTTGGATAACTTCTCACCACCAAATGGAAGTTGGTCTTCTGAGTACTTGCTGTGGAGCTTTCTTCCTTTAGGGAGATTCCAAGGAAGATGCTGCGGGCACCTTGATGTACTTGCATGTCTGTGATCACGTATCAGTATTCATTAAAGATCGTCTGAAAAGTCTGCTGGCACGATATTCAAAAGTTTATAGATTATTTCCGAGTGTTATTGTGAAAGATGTTCGATCTGATAAACATCTCTCCACAGAACTCCACCTGTTGCAAACGGAAATCGCAACCCACGGCTGTGTAATGTTGCATCTTCTCTTCCCGTTGTACTCCGAGCTCTGGTCTCAATACAAATAGATTTCTGGAACGCTCATTTGTCACCAAGAGAAAAGTGGTTCGCCAGCAGTCATCTTATGGGTGGTTGGAGGATGAGAGGGGAACTGTTGTTATACATAAACAATATTCAACAAATAAAAATGTCTCGAGGGTTTTCTCGACGCCATGCAATCGCCGATCGATTTTTAAAGAACATACTTTGATGTTGTGAAAAATGAATTAATGTGATCTTGTGTATATTTTATTTGACAATACTATTAGTTATCCTTGTGTTTTCCAGGGTGTATGGGAATTTACACCGGTTTGGAATGGTGTATGAGTTCCCAGACTGGTGTAAATTCCCATACGCCCTGGAAAACACAAGGATAACAGATTTATTTCCAAGAATTTTGGTGTTCTTAATACTCTAACCTAAATTGTGGGAAAAACTTATTGACAATTTGTACTTTGTGAGTTTCTTAAAAAAAAACAGACAAATATGGATGTCATTGGAATTGGCTCAATGAGCCAATTCCAATGGCATCCATATATGTAATAGTTTATTACACATAAACACATAAATATTAAATTTCCTGAATTTTTATTTTTGTTCTAACATAACCGAGCAGAAGGTATGAATTAATAATTAAAAGTGGGTACATTTTAGCCATGTACCCTGCTATTGTGTATTCTTGTTTTTACACCACGGTGTAAAAAAAAGCTTCTGTGGATTGCAAGTTACACCGTACCTCTCAGCCAATCAAAATGTAGTGTTTTGTTGCATTTGGAAATACAATTGATTATGTACAACACATTTTAGTTATTATTGATAGAAAACAAGTACCGAGATTGGAAAGTTGATAAAGTGCTACTAGATTTCGTGCTAGGTAAGCACGTGACGTTCTTTGAATTAAAAGCTGAACACTGTTCTTTCTATATAACTGGATTGCTGGAACGCCCATTGGTCACATGTAGAAATTTATTATACCTCGAAGTTAGTTTGTCCAATCAGAACGCTGGAATACCATCCTAGGGTTCCGCTGTATCAGGTAACTGCCCCGATATTATTTGATATCAAGTGAGTAGCCACCACTACTATTTTGATGCACTTCCACTCGCTTCGAATTTTCAGAACTGAATTGAAACAAAATAAGAGAATTTAAGTCCCAAAAATATTTTCAAGGTATCGTATTTATTGATTTAAAACATTAAATATTTAATAAAAATGGATAGAAAATATTATTTGTAGTCCAAAAAGTTCTTTGTTGTTTTTACGATTCCATCGATTTTTTAATTTTATTCTGAAACGAACATGTTCTTTACAGTTTACTCAACAGATTAAAAGTGATTTTTTAAACATTTAAAAGTGCTTTGTTAACCCCTTTTCAGGTGGTAGTGACAGTAAATGTGTGTAAGTGTATTTCAGATATACTTGTAGCGCCACGTTTTATTTTGTAAACAAATATCGAACTTCGAACAGCGATGATTGTTTACGGACACCCTGGATAAGTACCGGTGGCAGTTACTGTTGATGATCCTGTGCGGTGCTGTCAATAGTGGTTTCTAAAAAATAAACGTCCAGTCGTTCTTTGTTTCTCGTGAAAATTTATTAATTATAATAATAATAAATAATTTTACATAGCGTAAAACCACCTAGGGTGCTCTAAAACGCTTTACAATAAGATGACCTAAGAGTCAATCCATATAGAAAACTGAGTTAAATAAATATGTTTCAAGTTGTCGTTTGAAAATAGGTAAGCTTGTCTGTGATCTGATCGGGGGGGGGGGGGGGGCGGTAGCTCATTCCATAGTCGTGGGTCTGCAACTGAGAAAGCCCGTTCGGTCGCAAACACAGACTTAACAAAGGGTATAGTCAGTGAAAGGTGGTTAGATGAACGCAAACTTCGACCAGGTACATGGCGGGTGATGAGATCTCTCAAGTAGGCAGGCGCCAGGCCATTGATACATTTAAATATTAACAAGAGGATTTTGAATTGAATTCTACTTTTCACTGGAAGCCAGTGGAGACTTTTCAGGACGGGTGTGATGCGGTCGTAAGGCTTAACACCACTAACAATTCGAGCAGCGGTGTTCTGAATTCTCTGCAACTGCTGTAACAGTGATTAATCCCTTGTTTTATGTGGACTTTCGACATAATAGATGTATTACATGGCGTGATACAATTAGTTACATGGCGGGTAGCTGGCTGATACACTTCCATACAAGGCGATGAGAGTTCATATCAGGTGAAGCGAAGCCTCACCTGATATGATCACTCATCGCATTGTATGGAAATGTATCGGCCAGCTACACGCCATGTAAAATATTTTATTATGTAGAAAGTCCATGTAAATCTAGGGATTGATCAATTTTCATGAGAAACAAATACCCACCGGACACCGCTGTTGACAGCACTACGCAGAATCATCAACAGTAACCGGCGTGTATCCATGGTGACAGTAAACAATCTTCGTTGTTCGAAGTGTAATACTTGTTTACAAAATAAAACGTATCGCTACAAGCATATCTGAAATACCCTTACATACACTTAGTTCAATTACTACCTGAAAAGTGTTCACAAAGCACTTTTAAATGTTCAAAAAATCACTTTTAATCTCTTGAGTAAAGTGAAGAGAAAATACTCGTTTCAGCATTTGATACAATATAGTCGGTATAGAGTCGTAATCACAACAAGAACATTTGGGACTACAAATAATATTTTCTGTACATTTTAAAATGTTTAATGTTTTAAATCAATAAATACGGAACCTTGAAACTATTTTTGGTACTTAAATTCTCTTATTTTGTTTTAATTCAAATTTTGAAAATTCGAAGCGAGTAGAAGTGCATCAATTTGATCAAAAATAGTAATGGCAACTACTCGCCTGATATCAAATTATATCAGGTGAGTTACCTGATAAGGTGGAACATTTAGATGGTATTCGAGCGTTCTGATTGGGTAAACTAATTTTGAGACACAATAAATTTCCATACAGGGCTCTGAGTGTTCATATCAGGTTCGGCTTCGCCTCATCTGATATGAATTCTCATCGCCTTGTTCGCCTCACCTGATATGAACACTCATCGCCTTGTATGGAAATGTATCAGCCAGCTATACGCCATGTAACTTATTGTGTCTCACCCGCCTTCACTGTGTGTGCGAGTATGTTGCAATATATAAACAGTGCTCAACCGAAAGAAAAAATTCTCCAGGTTCTTCAGCTTCACAACGCCTCGCAATCACCGAACACTTTTTAAAGAACATACTTTGATTTCTGTAAGAAACATGAATATTTATTGATAATGTTTACATTTCCGGGAAATACAAATTGAATATTTGCAATATATCGTCGCGTGAGAACCATAAGGTTCAATCTTCCAGTGGAAGATAGAACCTCATGGTTCTCACACGACGATATTTTAGTCATTATTGACGAAATACTGGAGGAGCTTGTTGATGGAATGGTATCTCTTCTCCCCAAATAATTTGCTTTTAAATTGAGTGAAATGCCGACAACACGGAGATTATGAAAGGGAATAAAGCTCGTTGGCACGGCAGAAGTTATCGTCGACTCTCCTTGAATAAACTGTCTCTCTTTAAAACAGAAAATATACTTTAGCTGGGAGGGTAAAACTCTCAAAAATCTAAAAACAGTTAACTAAAATACAGATAACTACAATTCAGAAGGGGTAAGCCTGGGTGGTTCGGTAATAAGCCCTTCCCTCTGTGGTCCCTCTGCGGTCGTAGCCTGCAAACATCGTCCTGCATTCTTGAACAGAAAGTACGAGGTCAAATCATTGACTGCAAAAGAAACGGGCTATAAACGTTTAAAATCGATCTTTGCGAAACAGTGGATCAGTAATAATAATAAATAATAATTCTTTGACCTTCCGCTGGTTTGTGGTAGTCATCTAACGAGGAGGCCCACATCAACCACTTCCCGTTGGGTTATTCCATCCACTTCCCTCCGAACCTCACAGCATTCAGTCAACAGTTACTGTTTCATAATTCACCATTGATGCTTTATCGATCTCTAGCTATAATATTGACCATTTTCTTCATATCATTCCACATCCACTTATCTCTCATGTTTTCATCCCATTTTCCTTTAGTGACTCAGGGAGTCGTGTTCTAATTGGTAAATATTTGGGGCATTAAAGAATAAAATATTTCAGTGTCTCCGTTACTCTTAGGTTGCATACGTACCGTGTGGCAATTGAAGGGCTGTACGGTATATCGATAAACCGAAACTTACCGGTATTCAAACCAGTATCAACTGAATACCGGTTTAATTATAAAAATATTATGTTTTATCGTCATTATTCATTTTCCCACTATTTAATTTTCAAAATGTCTTGAGTTTTAACCCTTTACCTAGCATGAAAAGCAGACGACACTTGCAAAAATAATTCCTGAATAACTAATTTTTTTCATTTTTTGTCTCAAAAACATAGGTTATGACCCCTCGTTGGAACGAGCTCGACGAGCTCGTTCCAACGAGGGGTCATAACCTATGTTTTTGAGACAAAAAATGAAAAAAATAATGAAAATTAATAGGCGATTTTTGAGAATAGCGCTGTCCGGTTTTGGCCGTTACGTTAGGTAAAGGGTTAACTGTAGTCCCGAATGAATAATAAATATTATCCCTTTAACCAACGAATTGACTGCATTCGTCGCGTAATTACACAAATTCAGCAGTTGAAAAAATATTTTTTTTAAAAATAAAAAAAGCGTATTCTGTGACCACTCATTGAAACGATGTTGTTTTGTTGAAATTTTTGGGAAAATTCGATAAACTAATATTTAAAATAATAAATTTTGAATCACCTGCATTAGGTAAAGGGTTATTCAAACTGCATCATCAAGACATGCTAATTCGTTCCACTGTGATGGCTCAAGTCCTGATTGTGTTACACCTATTAACAGTCTTTCGATATACCGGTACACCGCGGTATTTTTTTTTAAACCCTTTACCTAACATGGAAAGCAGACGATATTTGCAAAAGAAATACTTGAATTACTCATTTTTTTTTTTTTTTGGGGGGGGGGAGGGTCTCAAAAATACAGGTTATGACCCCTCGTTGGAACGAGCTTGTTCCAACGAGGGGTCATAACCTTTGTTTTTGAGACAAAAAATGAAAAAATAATGAAAATTAATTGGCGATTTTTGAGAATAGAGCTGGTCGGTTTTGGGCGTTACATTGGGTAAAGGGTTAATACCGATACCGGTATTCAGTTTGCAATATCGCGCAGCCCTAGGCAATTGTACTTTTTATGTTTCATAATTCGTGTTGGTCGCTTTTGTGTGGTAATTAGTTTGTTGATGAGTTTGATTTATATGACAGGACATTAGCGCCAGTATAATTTAATATACTTAACCGTTTTAACTGTTTAACTTGTACTGTTTTATAACAGTTTACTAAACAGTTATAACAGTTTACTTAAACTGTGACAAAAGAATAGTTACTCTGTTATAACAGTTTAGTTAACTAGTTTAACAGTCTGGTGTAATAAATTACAGTGGTGGTAATATGCGGCAAGAGATTTACAACATACTCAGCTGCGATATAGTAAATAGCTGTGTATCTCTTTATACATTGGGGTTTAATGACACTTTTGACAGCCAGGGTCACCTCGTGTCGGACAGTTTTACAGGTGAAAGAAGCCGGAGTACCGGACAGAACCACCGATCAGTGGCGAGCAACTGTCAGACTCCCCAACGTACCAACTCGGCACACTCAAGGTTATCATTGGTTGAAGAAAAGTGCATCTTCGATGTGCAGTAGGCATTAGTACACAGCGCCAGCATGCCCTCACGTGGTCAATCGGGATTAAGTACGTTGTGTATTAACGAATAATAAAGGTGCAGTAAAACGCTAAGCGGTAAAATGCACTCCCTTTCATTTAGTTCATAACTGGTTCTCGCTGTTCTCGAGTCTATTACAGGGATATGTTGCATATGAAGTAGCTTGTTATTCGAGGATGTGGGGGGAGTAATAGAGACAACGTGTCTCCACCCAATTTAAAAAAAACAGGTAGGTCCACTCATGGTAAACATTAGACCAAACTTGGACCCAAATGACGTGATATGACTGTTTGGTTTGGGGCCTCCACAGCACGTACCACACCAAAAATCACATTACGACATTTGGGGCAAAGTTTAGACTAATGTTTACCATGAGGGGACCTCTTGGGAATATTTTAAGGAGACGGGGGTGGGAGGGTGGCTGGTGTCACATCACCCCATTACCACCTCCCGTCCCGGGATGCACCCTTGGCACCATTCAAAAATCTATAACACATTGTAGTTTTGTATGAAATGTTTTGGGGCATTTAAAAGGCTTATATGTTATTAATTTAACGATCTGATACAACCAACTAAGAAAGAATAACAGGTATTTTACTGATATCAGAAAATTTATCTCACACGAGGTGGTGTATCGTTTGAATACGTTATTTATATTAGTTGAGTCACCAGCTCGCAGTTGATTTCTCAATGCACGCAAAATCTAGTGGTGCGGTGGAGGTCGAGCGCAAATGTATTTCCAAAATGGATAAACAGACGAAATAATAGAAATGTTTCACAAGCGTATCAAAGTAGATATTAGAAGTAACGATGATCGGTATCAGATCGTATCCGAACTACTAAGGTTATAGCAAAAGGTTAATGATAAACGATATGGTAATAGGAACCTACCACACTGTTAATAGATCGGGAGAAAAACTTACCGAATGTAGCGAAATGAAGGTTGTGGATGTACAAAATTTGGTCTTGAACCCTGGTGGTATCTTCCATGTCAGTTCAATGGCAGCAATTGGAAGAGTCCACATTCATTATTTGGTGCAGACCAATTAATATTTTCAACGTGCAGCCTCGCGGCTGCACGTTAAAAATATTAATTGGTCTCTCCACACATTCCCTCAGCAGCCATTCCACTTAAGGAAATTATGACGTATCATGCTTCTGGGCCGGAATAGCGACCACTCGGATTCAAAGGGTTAAATTACAGAACGGGATGGGGCGCAGACGAAATTCTCAAAGGACTCCTAAAAAGGGGGGGGGGGGCGTCACCAATTAAAGGTTTAACGACATTATGCATCTTGACCATGGAAAAACAAAAAGTCACCAAGGAGTTTAGGGAAAGCAAGATGATATTTATACACAAAAATGAACAAGAGAGTCTAACGTTATCCATATCCCGATATCCGCCTGTTATGTTATGATAGGAATAAGCATATGAGGTGATCAAGGCAGATGAAAAGATGGATGAACAAACACTGAGATGGTGAATAGACTTCATTGGACATGCTTAAATACCTCATTTGGATCATTGCAACTGAAGGAACCATATGGAAACTTCAAATTAGAAGAAATCAAAGTACATAAAGGGATATAACTGTGCTGGAAATTTTCATATAACATCGCAATCAAACCGGACCTATTAGCAATGTAACTTGTCAAATAGCTTGGAGGAGGAGTTAAGCGGGCAAGCATTTGTGACGGAAATTTTGCTATTACAAAGGGGCCGTAAACACGCAAACTTTCCGCAAACATAAATGGACAGACAGTTGCATGGACATAAGTCATGACCTGAAAAAGATGTAGACAAATATATCATCATAGATGTTCAGAAGAATTCTAAGTACAGAAAGGGCTATAACTCTGGAAAAAATATTCGAATCGAAACATCCTTTCCATTTGCACATGTACACATCATACCCATACTGCACACCAAGTTTCGTAAAAATCCAATGAAACATGCAGAAGGAGTTAAGCGGCTTGTCAAATAGCTTGGAGGAGGAGTTAAGCGGACAAGCATTTGTGACGGAAATTGTGCTATTACCAAGGGTCGTAACCACGCAAAAATCTCCGCATCGGAAATTCCTGACAACATGTACATCCACGCTTGATACTGATACTTCTGATACCTAGTTTCGTAAATATCCACTGAAAATTGTAGGAGGAGGAAAGCGGACAAAGTTTCGGACGTCCGGATGAACGGACGGCAGGGACCGACCTGGGCATGCGCCAGTGCGTATTTGGTTCTGAAACATCAGGACCTGGCTCTTAAATCTCAGAAATAGGCTTCTCAGTTGGCGCGTAACTTCGCAGATCATATTTTGATATTCTTTCGATGGATAATCGAGAGAGACACTCTCACATGTATTATATATATGATTATCATTTATCATTGTTGTAGAGTGCTAAGTTAATACTTCAAGTCTTAATTACCAAGCATTAATCTTCACTGCGGTTTCTGATCAAGTCTTGGCTGCCTAAATAGGCAGCCAAGACTTGATCAGAAACCACAGTGAAAATTAATGTTTGCTTTTGTGTACTAAATGAAAATGATGAGAGCTATTACATACTTGCAGTGTGTGTTACAAACAGCAGTGTGACTCCGTAAATTGAAATCTGGCGCATGAATTGAAAAAATAGGCTCCGAGGCTAGAGCGTATTTTAAATAGTCCTGATCGGTCCCTGGGACGGACACCATTTCAATATCCCCCTCCCGATTTAGTCGACAGGGGATAATAAGGAAGTATCAGTTTATTTTCATAGGAATCTCGGTCAGTAGCAGGATTGGAAAAGTCTTCTGTAACGTCCCATTGTGGGATATTAGTGACGGCGAGTGAAGAGAAGGGATTTGGAGGAGGAAAACCAGAATGGTTTCAGGAAAGGAATGAAAATCACCCATTATCTTTTTTACAGTAGAACAACTGACAGAACCAACTAAACCTAGAAAGAAAAAAATTGTTTATGCCCTTTCTGTGTGCTCAAAAACCATGAACGGGTATGGAGTGACTGGATGTAGAGGGATTGTGACGAAAGCTGGAGGCTTTGGGCCTAACTATCAGTTCAGTAGAGCAAATCCCAACTGAAGCATAATGGCGGAATTGGGTGGCAGAATGGATGAATTATGGGCATTTGGTGTAACAAGGGAGAAGGTCAGAATGTTTATTTGTGAAAATGCGAGAGATTAACTGCGGCACAGTTAAGTTTTTCACGGCGTGTCGGGAAGAGAGAAGGTGCAGAGGAGAGGCGCAGCTTGGGGAGCACGCGGATAATGCTGGCCTTCTCGTGTTAGAATCACTACAAAGGGGCCGCTCGCTCGTCGAAGTGGTATTATTATTATGGTTTCGGTCTTACGGGTAGGCTGGTAGTGTATCTGTGACGTAGGAACCGGGGGGGGGGGGGTATTTACCCCCCAAAATTCCATAACTTTGTAAATCATATCTAGTATCTACACGAAAAGAACCACATATATCTGCATATTCTACATCATACAGGCGCACATAAATGTTGCCAGGCAGAATTGTGATGTTTCGTTTTACATATCTTTTAGAGATGGAAGAAAATCACTTTTTTCAAAATTACCTTCTCAAAAACTGTATGATCTACACCATTTGCAGTGCATAGAAAAGTTTGTAGCCGATGTCACTGACTGATTTGATGTTCAACAGGTTAACACCTTCTTCTCTGACATACATCCTCCTATAAACACCAAAAATTAACAGCAACGATACCTTGATTTTTTCACTTGAGAAGCGAGGAAATGAGCTCTCAGTAGTTCATATTTCACAAATTTTCACCTCTCGCACTCTCCCACGGGCTCGGCTACGCAGAGCGAGCAGCCAAAGGCGGCCATGCTATCCCCTACAAGCCCCCGTTTACAATACCCTCCCCCACCACGCCCCCCCCCCCCCCCCCAATATTATAAGCTTTCTACGCCTCTGTAGTGTATGTCTTTAAATTTGAATCATTTCTCAACGATAACAGGTGGACATCAGAGTCACACTTGGACACACTCATTCACACTCATTCTTTTTATTGCTGCAGTATGTTGGTCCTAGCCTGTCCGTGAATGAAATTACTGGCCCCCTCCCAATAAATTCTGTCGACGCCACTAAGGTTTATGGTATTCTAGATGTCTAGATGTTAAGAACGCATATATGGATAGACGAGTCTGAAGAGAGGTAATATTGTAACGGTTTTTAGGGTCAGTTTGGATCTCTATTATTAATTTTCTATGAAATCTATTACTTCTAGGAGTCATAGACTGTAGTGGTAACTGGTATGGTCTGTTTTTAAGATAAATTTTAAATTGTAATTTCGTCTCTTGAGTTCCAATGTGTTCTATGTGCCTGCTGGCACATAGAACACATTGGAACTCAGGAGACGATTTGTTTTAGTGAATAAAAGATTGTGCTCCTGAATTAAAACATTGGCATCGTTTTTTTTTTATTCAATATTAAATAATAATTAACTATTTGGGCATATTTGGGGATCGTAATTTGTATATCTGTTAATGTATGTCAATTTAATTAACACCAGATACAGCAGTAGTAGCTGTATTGTGTTGTATGTTGCCGCTTATATTGGCGAAATTAGGAAACTTAACCGTGGTACTTAACCGTTTGTATTCATCGCCGATATCGATTATATGTATGGTCGCGTTTCCTGGGGTTGCGGAGGAAAATTGAGAAAAACAGTGAAAAAGAGTGCCAGATGTGTAATTTAGGCGTGATGGAGACCCTGAAACACTTTCAACTTGAATGCCCAAAATACCAGTCTAAGAGAATAAGATTCACTAGGAGTATAATGGGGAAATGGGATGGGAGAATGAAGGATGTGTGGTTAGTGAGTGATACAAAGGAGAGGGTTAATATGCTTATCGGAGAGATTGGGGGGGGGGGATGGGGCACGACTGATGTCACCAAGCAGTTCGTTTCCGAGTGTTGGGATGAGAGAAGAAGCGTGGGAATATGGAGGCAGTTGGGAGCTCAGGGGTGACCAATGCCTTCTCACATGGGAACCACGATAAATCAACGGCCCGCCGAAGTGTTATTATGTATCCCCATTTATACCATGGTTACCTGTTCTACTCTGTATGAAACACCTATGACATAAATTTTAGCTTTATTCACCAACTGTGGTGAACACTATAACAATTGGATTTCAGTGGTTAAAATGTACACCTACACTGGATCTACATCCAAGCTGGCCTTTGGTGACCTCGACCTGAATGCGAACTTGTCTAAATTTATCGCACGTCGCCCCGCGAAGAGTGAAATAAAAGTGGCAATTATTTAATACGTTTTAAAATGAGTTTACCCCATAAGACACCAAAAATTAACAAACATGCATTGTCCCATGTTAATGAAGCATCCATAACTCCAAATAGTATGTTATTATGTTATTAAAATGAAAAGAGGACCGCCCGTTTCTTTTTCCATTTCGTTTCGGTGATAAAATTGACAGCGGAAGTACCGCCCACCGATACTCATGTAAACAAAAACAGATTTGCACATATGTTCGTCTGCTGCTCAGTAAAATCGAGATAAAATAACAGGGACTCTAAATAACCTGACGATCGTGGTATAAATAATGTCTTGGAAGTGGTGTTAACCGTGGTGAAATGGTGTTAACCGCGCGCCAAAGGCTCGCGGTTAACACTACTTCACCACTCGTGGTGGACATTTGGTACACCAAGCCACTATGGGTATATTCTGTATACATATAATGTATACTTGTAGTTGATTACAAATGCGTAGTTTGGAAGTTAAAATCCATAGTTCTTTTGAAATGAAATCACGAAGCTTGTTCATTCGAATTTCCGTTGTGTAACAGGTCATTGGAATGTTGCGGATGGCGTAATTTGGCATTGGGACCTCCCACTTAACGCGAAGTGATTGACAGATTATGACCAGGTTCTGACCATGTAGTCAGAATCTGGCCATATTTTTCAATTATATGGGCATCAGTATATAAAGGGGTGTGAACATACGGGCGGGGATTTTCTTGTTTGTCAATTGTCGTTCCGTTTGACGTCTGTTTGTTTACGGCAAGGGAATTTGTAATTAGAAGTTAAAATTTAAAGAACATGTCGAATAGAAGAGATAGCACGAGGGGTGTTAAGTCAAGCAGGTAAAAAGACGCAGATTTAACCGTTAACCCAACGTAACGGCCAAAACCGGCCAGCGCTATTCTCAAAAATCGACAATTAATTTTCATTTTTTGTCCTAAAACATAGTTTATGACCCCTCTTTGGAACGAGCTCGTCGAGCTCGTTCCAATGAGGGGTCATAACCTATGTTTTTGAGATACAAAATGAAAAAAAATTAGTTATTCAAGAATTTTTTTGCAAGTGTCGTCTGCTTTTCATGATAGGTAAAGGGTTAACACATTCATACTGTGTATACGAATATTTAATTGTGCAACGATATAGTTACGCAGATCCTATTTAATATAAACAGATTATTAAATGAAAAGGTCCTGACCCTAATACGCTGCCGTAAATATAGCTGTTAAAGTCGTACTTTCCACATTTCGAATGCAACGCAGTATTAAATTATTATCGAGACACACAGTCATTCCGTGGAAATTGGCAGATTAGGGGACGTTAGTTGTTGCGTATTTGTATCAAAATATTTGATTCATTTATTTATTAAAGATTTAACTGTATTTAAATCTTGTCGTGCCTTAAACAATGACCATTGCCTCTAAATGCTAGTAATATGGCAATCATAGAGACTGTAGAATTTATTTATTAAGTATCATACCAGCTGACTGATCTGAGTGAATAAATATTTATTGTCCCAAAAGTTTTCGGAAATGATTCTTTTCCTGAAGTAGAAATTGTGCATAAAAAGAATGATATCACTTTCATTTATCTACATTGGTCATTCATATGACTACACTGGAGAGCGTTGAATAGTCAGTTTATAACGCTAACAGGCAAATCATTGCAGACGCCTGCATAAGCCTGGATATAAAGATAAGTCGACAAGTCGCAGTTAAATTGAAGGTTATTTAGGATTCTACCACTATATTTGACCGCTTGAAGAAATAATACATAATGCAGAGAAATAATAATACAGATCCATATGCCAGCACATATTCTCCAGTCCTGTGAATTCTGTATCAATTGGGCAAAAATGTTTAATTAAGAATTAGCCAACTGAATATTGGATCAGGCCCAAAACATCGTATCTCCTGTGTAACAAATGAAGGGGTGAATCAGGCCGCCCTTGTTATTAATTTATTTGCGAGGATTTCTTGTCTTCGTGCGGTGACAGAACGCTGGAAAACCGGGTTTGGATCACATTTTTATTTGTTGGAGAATTCTCTGTTACGGGAATTCACCACGTCACATTATTAATGTAACGGAAGCTGTGCGTATGAGGTTGGGAGCCTGGAAGGTGGGTTTGTGAAAATCGTGAAAACACTTGAGATGGGCTGTACTGGAGTTTTGGGTTCGATATCGGTGTCGGTATTTATTTTTTTATTTTTATTTTTATTTTTTTTGTTTTTATTTTTTTTTTTTGGGGGGGGGGGGGGGTATATATAGAATATACCCATAGTAGCTTGGTGTACCAAATGAAGTGGTGTTAGCCGCGAGCCTTCGGCGGACGGTTAACACCACTTCACCACGAGAGGTGAACATTTGGCACACACAGCTACTTTGGGTATATTTTATTGATACCATGATGGCCAGATTATTAAGAGTCGCTATTATTTTTTCTCGATTTTACTGAGCAGCAGCAGTACATACGTGCGAATTTGTTTTTGTTTACATGAGGATCGGTGGGCAGTACTTCCGCTGTCAGTTTTATCACCGAAACGAAATAGAAAAAGAAATAGGACCTTTTTCATTTTAATAACATAATAACATGACTATTTCGAGTTGTGGATGCTTCATTAACATGAGACAATGCATGTTTGTTAGTTTTTGGTGTTTTATGGTGTAAACTCATTTAAAAACGTAATAAATAATTGCCACTTTCATTTCACTCTTCGCAAGGCCACGTGCGATACATTTAGACAAGTTCGCATTCAGGTCGACGTCACCAAAGGTCAGCTTAGATGTAGTTCCACTGTAGGTGTAAATTTTAACTACTGAAATCCCATTGCTGGCGTGCTCACCACGGTTGGTGTATAAAGCTAGAATTTATATCATAGGCTTTTCATATATAGTAGAATAGGTAATCATGGTATAAAATTCGGTATCGGTTCGGTATTAGGTATCTGGCTTGACTGAGATTTTCTTATAGTACCAAAGAGGAGTTCACATCAGGAAAACAGAATAAGTCGTTGTAGTATCATTCTACCACAAAGCTATGACACTGCCAATGAGATGAACAGTGGCATTCTTTTACGACCACAAATCTACAGTAATTTCGTGACTTGTTCCAAACACACGGAGTCTTAATGTTTAACCCTTTACCCAACGTAACGGCCAAAACCGGCCAGCGCTATTCTCAAAAATCGCCAATTAATTTTCAAAATATTTTCATTTTTTGTCTCAAAAACATAGGTTATGACCCCTCGTTGGAACGAGCTCGTCGAGCTCGTTCCAACGAGGGGTCATAACCTATGTTTTTGAGACAAAAAATGAAAAAAATTAGTTATTCAAGAATTTTTTTTGCAAGTGTCGTCTGCTTTTCATGTTAGGTAAAGGGTTAAAGACCTATTTCAGGTTTTTACTATCTCGAAGCATGTGCCCTGACCATGCCATCTTTAGGCCCTCCTGCTGACAATAAACAAAACACGTGGGCAGTAATTTCTATTAACAGGCAGCCAAGACTTGACTAGAAATAAATTACTGCCGAGCAATTGGATTGGACATGTTAGGTTGTAGTCTAGTGGGAATTCAGGACAGTTTCTCAATCCATTGAGGGTTAACAAAACTGAAAAGAAAAGAAGCCACTTCTGTCATGAAAATGAACCTTTCAACTGTTATCAGGCCTCAACAGGGACTTATAAATAGCGAATGTAGGTGTATTTGAAAATTCAGACGGTACGTTATTCTACGATTGGTTCGGTTCGGTTTTCGGTATCCCCATGAAATCGAATATCAGTTCGGTTTTTCGGCATATTGCCCATCTTTTAAAACACTGTATATCGCGGATGTGTTTTGTTGTAACACTGTCGAGACTGAATTCGTTTCTCACAGATCGAACTTAGTCTCGATAATGTTACAAGAGAAGAGACCCGAGATAGAAGTCACACATTTTCGTTGTACGTCAAAGACTTTGGATAACGGGAGGGAGCTAGTGGGGAACTATTCTGTAGAGACTGAAGATCTAGAAGGGGGCGCCAGCATGGGGGGGGGGGGGGGGGGGGGTTATAAGGGGAAGGGTGTTTGAGGATTGTAATAGAAACTGGCGAGCTAGAATTGGGACCAGGAGTTCCTTAGACGGGTTATGCAAAAAGGATGCGCCAGCTTTTGAGGGGTACCTGGATGGATCGTTTGGGGGTCATTGTTGTTCAAAGTGAGATTAAAGTCACTAGAGTTGAGGGGGGTGGAGAATCGAGGGAGGCGTGGAAAGAGTGTGCCAAATGTGTAACTTAGGTGTGACGGAGACCCTGGAACATTTCATTTGAGGATGCCCCAAATATTTGCCTAGTAGAACAAGACTCCTTGGGGAACTAATGAAAAATTTGGATGGAAACATGAAGGATAGTTGGATGAGGAATAACATGCAGAAAAAGGTCACTTTTTATAGTTGGGAGATTGAGAAGGAGCCAATTGGGGAAATTATGAAATAGTTTTTGATTGAATGCTGAGAGATTAGGAGGGATAGTGCGGGTGCAATATCCCGGCTGGGCACTGGGTTAATGCAGGCCTCCTCGTTAGAGGACCGCGATAAATCAGCGGAAGGCCGTAGATTTATTATTATTATTATATGGATTGCCTGAGAGTTTTGAAAGGGGAAAGGTTGGAAACATACACATCGCATATTTATTCATTCGAGATGACATGATGTTGGTGTCTGAAAGTGAGGAGGGACACGGGAACATGTTGGCGATTGTTGGGAGATATAGAAGCAAATTGCAGCTCGAATTGAGAAAAAACACAAAAGTTGCAAGGAAGTATCTTTTGCCTGCGAGTTGGAGTCGACTCGAAAGTGGATAATGCATGGAAAAAAATTCTATGATGAAGTTAACAGTAAACTGCTTTTGATGGTGAGACAGGAAAGTATGAGTAAAATGGAGTTGTATAAGTGTCCCGGATACAGGAATGATACAAATAAACTGTCAATAAATGGGAAGAGGGGTTTCAACCAGCTGAAACTTTAGGACAGAAAGGCTTAAGTGCGATTTTTTATGGGGTTTGGGCGAATGGGGGTTCCAGGTATAACATGGTACTGATGTGATTCCTGCTATAAAAAGGTTGAATACTCTATCGAGTGGTATGGACAGATGGATAACAGGACCAAGTAATGTCGCAGCATTGGGGATATTCTGGGGAGAGCTTCGGTGGATTTGGATCAGCGACAAAATAGATTTGGGGAAAATTAGTTAACTTTATGTACCTCCCCAATAGTGAATGGTGCAAACTAACAAACTGGTGTTTCGCGATAATTTGTGTTCCACTATCCACAGGGAACATGTATGTACAAGACAAGCGGTGTGGTCCACTATCCACAGGGAACATGTATGTACAAGACAAGCGGTGTGGTCCACTATCCACAGGGAACATGTATGTACAAGACAAGCGGTGTGGTCCACTATCCACAGGGAACATGTATGTACAAGACAAGCGGTGTGGTCCACTATCCACAGGGAACATGTATGTACAAGACAAGCGGTGTGGTCCACTATCCACAGGGAACATGTATGTACAAGACAAGCGGTGTGGTCCACTATCCACAGGGAACATGTATGTACAAGACAAGCGGTGTGGTCCACTATCCACAGGGAACATGTATGTACAAGACAAGCGGTGTGGTCCACTATCCACAGGGAACATGTATGTACAAGACAAGCGGTGTGGTCCACTATCCACAGGGAACATGTATGTACAAGACAAGTGAGGAAGTTAACAAAGAATGCTCCATATATATCACAGGCATAGAAAAGGGTTGTTATTGAAACTAGAGAGAGAGTGGGAATCCTAACAAAAATATCTTTGGTCAGTTTGTGCATTAAAGAAGAGCCGCCAGTATTCGAGGAGTACAAACATGGATGCGGCACTTTTCAGGTGGGATTGTGTATGTGCGTCCTGGGGGTTTACTGTAAGGAGAGCCAAATGTATAAATAGAGAGTTTTGATGGCTCTGGAACATTTTCACTTGGAATATTCAAAATATCAGTGCAGGAGAATATCATTCACTCGGAGTTTAATGAAGAAATGGAACGCGCACTGGGAGTTGGCTGTGGCAGGATCGTGAAAGGGGTATCGTGAGAATGCTCCACCTCCTGCCGCTTTGAGAACTATCTTTGAACAGAACTTGAATTCAACTTCAGAAAAATCAGGACATTTTCTGGTATAGTCAATGGACAAATATATCCAAATTGGCAATGCTTTGCTGTTGCCAGGGCTATAGTTAGCGAAGCTAGATGCATGCCGTACTTGTGGTAAACCTCGCACATCGTCGTGCTCAGGGCACGCTCAACCAATCGGACAACTTCTAGGTCTAAAATCAGCTTGGGTATATTCTTCGAGAGAATGAGCAGAAATCTACAGTCTGATGCTGCATAAAACTGTACGACTGCAGTACCCAGTGCCTTCGTCATCGCAGCGCCTAGTTGCGCCTCCGGCCTTGTGTAAAGCCTCAGAAACTCGTCGTCGTCCATGAGGCTTACAGGGCCAATGGAGCGGACTCGTCCCAAAATATTGTTTACTTTGCACCTCCTGTAGCCAGCGCGGTGATCCTTTTTCGTTTCGTCTGCAGTCCCGCATCAGCCTATGGTTGATATTCTCTTTTGGGTCCCCTTAGTTGACACTCTCTTTGAGTCGCCTCTGTGTTAGTGCTCAAACGACTAGTGAATTCCAAAGTCGACTAGTCAATACCCAAAAGTCAAGTCGACTTCGACAAGTTATTGGTGATAACCTGTCTCCTTATAACAGTGTTGGTGTTCCGGTAGAGTGCTGAAGGTCCAAATTTGTCTTCACTTGGGCATTCATATACAGCAGCTTACTGGAACATTATTCTGCTAATGTGCTTCTAATTATGCCAAGAGTGAAATTACATAGTCTTATTTAATTTGCCTTGTTGCGATTTATGGGAGAGTGCCTATCGGCACTCTCCCATAAATTGCAACAAGGCAAATTAATAACATATCCTGATAGCCCAAAATAATTCAGCACTCTACTAGTACCAGTTAAAACAAACTACTGTCACTACTATTAGATGGCAATAGATGTATACATTGATTGCCCAATATTGCTGTTCAAACTGTCTGACAGTGGCACAGAAGGGATACTATTTACCTAAAAGCTTGAACTCCTCCGACTAGTCGACTGCACAATTGAGAGTCGACTACTGGTTTGCCCAGAGTCGACATCGACTAGTCGACTAATCGTTTGAGTACTACTCTGTGTGAACTTCAGTAGCACTAGCGTCCTCATCCAGAAGAGGTAGAGTCTAGAGAAGTTTATCGCAGTTCATTTTGCAGTCTTTGTTTTCCTCAAAACGGAACAGTTGCACTAACTTTCTCACTCATGCGATAATATGTATCCTATCGTATCACGAAACACTGTAGTTACCTGGCCCTTAAGTCTAAAATACCCGTAAACCCCGCAACATGAAATTGTAACCTGGCAAGCAGAAGTACTGGGATAACAAGCAGAAGGGATTCACACATGCAGACAAACAAAGTTGCATTTATTTTAGCACCCTATAAGTAGCTGGTTGTTCAGTCTCTAGTAGGAGTTTAGCATGCTTGCTTTCGAACAGTAGCTGGTGCATTACAGCTCGTTCCTGTCGCGAGGGAATCACACTGTTCTCCCGAAGACAGTCTTCGAAAACGTCACGGCCTTTAGATAGAGCAACACAGTGGGTCTGCTCTCTCAGGTCTTTCAGTACCGAGCTTTGTTTTTTGGGTCCGAACCCAAACGCTATGTTCTGCAGATCAGCACTGAAGGCCGGGTCTTAAAACATGTTTTTTTTCTTCGTAAGTGCATTTGGGCGGAGTAGTCGTCGATTGTGTAGATGGTGAGTTCACCTTGGAAATGGTTGTAGAAGGCCAACAAATACTCGTTAGCCGCTCATCAGGTTCAACGATGTAGATTTTGGCGTCTGCTCAGATCACTGTGTGTCTGAAAATGCCTCGGTACGGACCTTCCCACGGGTCACGTACAAAAAATGTCTTACCACAGCCGCCGGTCTGGCCGCAGATAATTGCTGAATGAGGTTCTGGGTGATACTCGACATTTATCGGATTTGATCCTTATTCCTGTTATTCAGAATATTTTTGAGACATACAGTACGTGGAGAATGTATTATCACTAAATCACCCACAGAATGGAGATTCCACCCAAGCAATAATTGCAAATTTGTTGCAAAGCATAACAAGCACAAGCAAAGTTTTAGCCAATGGACCTCCGGGTTAAACCCGGAGGTCCATTGGCTGAAACATTGCTTGTGTTTTAGTCGATATATACAAAATACGAAAGTTATAGATTGGGTGATAACCCCACTCCGCGGGTGATTTAGTTACAATCCACTCTCCACGTACTGTAGCGGCATTCCTCGATGTTGAGTTGGGCATCTTTTATCACATATACGAAAATGTTCAATGCGTCGGCTTTTTCGGCGGTCTTGATGATCTGAATGGTGACGCCCTCACTCGCTTTTTCAACCCTCTTGCTGCTGCCGTAAAGCTGGCCGTCATTGATCATCCGCATATCAAGACACAGAGTGTATTTAATGGTGAAGAACTCTCCCAGGGAGATATCCACTAGAGCAAGATCTTTTGCATCCATTGCCACCTCAGGATGTCGTGACCCAATGCTAGTAGGCACGCATCCCCTGGCTGTAGAGGAGGTTGGGCAACCTCTCAACGGTAACCTCGACCTTTGTGTCCTTGGGGTTGAAGAAAGTCTCATTATCGCGGGTGTGAGCAGCACCAGTGCCAACAGGACCCTCGAAAACCATTAGAGTGCCCTTCATGCTTCTTTGCAGGGACGTTCGGGTTAATGTTTCACAGTTCATCTCTCTTACCTTTCGCAATTTTGCGATGTTGGAGGATACGGTAATAGAGGATGGCGATGCGTCCTGTGTACTAGCCTCGAATCAGTCTGGCTTGGTCTGGCAAGGTAACCATGTCATACTCCGAGCTGATATTGTCGATGTTGTACTTGGCAGCAGAGTCGCCCGTGGCCTGGATAACTCGATTGTAGTCATTGAAGGTCAGTTCATACTCTAACCTGCCCCTGAACGCACTCTGATAGAAGGGCATGTGGCCATCCGGGAGTTCGAAATCCGGGGGTATAAAGAATCTATTGCCATAGGCGTCGTGATGTCCTTGTCATCCATGTTGACTCATAATTTAGTTACGTTCCTGTTGGTTGAGGTATCGATGCCTTGGTGCTGCTCATTTTGCGTCACTGGGCTGTCTTCCACAGGTCGCCGTAAAATGATACAAGTCACCACGTCATACTCCGAGCTGATATTGTCGATGTTGTACTTGGCAGCAGAGTCGCCCGTGGCCTGGATAACTCGATTGTAGTCATTGAAGGTCAGGTCATACTCTGACCTGCCTCCGAGCGCACTCTGATAGAAGGGCATGTGGCCATCCGAGAGTTCGAAATCCGGGGGTATAAAGAATCTATTGCCATAGGCGTCGTGATGTCCTTGTCATCCACGTTGACTCATAATTTAGTTACGTTCCTGTTGGTTGAAGTATCGATTCCTTGGTTCTGCGCATTTTGCGTCACTGGGCTGTCTTCCACAGGTCGCCGTAAAATGATATTATAAGTCGCTGTCGTCGACAAACATGACGTCATTGCTATCGATCTTGATTGTGGTTTTCTTAACCACGGTACGCCCTAGATTCTGGACCAGTGGCCCATTAGCGTTAGTTGAAGTCAGGTCAATGGCGAAGGAGAGACACACTGTACCATGCACAATAACTAACATCAGGAGCTCCTTGGTTGGGGCAGCTCTGATTTTGATCTATCGTCAAGAGTGAGCTCGTTATCACAACCAATTTCTGGATACCCTTGGCAACCAGGGGCACTCGCAGTCCACGGTGTGAGTTTAGCTTGTGTCAGTATTGACTGGAAGTCATCGTTGTCATAGTCTCTATTGACCCATCCAACTTAATTGTCCAATAGCAACATAACTGTTTCGTAATATGGATGACAAAGAACATGATAATGTCGCATCCGGTTCCGATGTTACGGGCGACAGTATCTCTCAGTTTCTCGAAATACAACCGCAGACGCAGGGGGTGGGCGTGAGAGACACATAGACGGTGGAGATGGGGCCAACAGAAAGGAGAGATTCTTGCGCGAAGAACTTCTGCGAATGACTGACGTTAACTGCTACGATATTCTTGCACAAGCAGAGCAAACGCCTGCATTATGTCGCGATTATTCTAAGTTTAAACTCAGAAAGAACATTTTGCAGCTGAAGGTCTGTCCAATGGATCAAATAACGAACGCCCGCATCGGTGCACCCCTTGCATATCTACTGTTGCCAGCAGGGGTGGTGGGAGTGCCTAAAGTTCCTGCGACTCTCCAAACGATTTAAAATGAAGTGGCTAAGGTGGTTGTGGCCATAGACAGTGATGAAGATCAAAATGAAGGGGGAAGTATCAGATGCTGCTCGCGGTGACCTGATGACTATATTCGATTCCCTTGACTGCACCTTCGGTGAGACATTACCTAACTAATTAACTGAAGATCAGCTAACTGAATAATAATCAGATGAACAACACTTAACTGAAGAGCAGGAAATACCTCTTAAAACCATCATTTTTTCTTCTCTTAAGTCCAATGAACTGGTGGCCATTGTCAGAGGGCTTCGGGGACTATCTACTTCTAGCTGCGATGGCCGACGCACCAGTTGTTATAGCTCTGGAGGCGAGCTCGGGCCTTCGTGTTCTTGTTAGTTTTCTTCGGAAATTCATTGGCTGGCGGTTGGCTAAAAAGGTCAAGAAACACGCCGCGATTTGCATTTTGCAAAAGCCGAACTTTCCACTATAACAGATCTGTATTCTATAGCACCGACAGACAAGATTACTTCACAGGAATTAGACCTTTTATTGGCCGAAGAATTGAAAATTTGCGAACAAATGGCTGAAATTCAGAAAACAAAACTTGGAGGGACTTAGCTCCAGAACAAAACCTATTCGGAACTCTTGGTGATAATACTTACCGAAGATTCCGATTGCAGACATACCTACGTCCAACAGTCCCCAACTGCCTACATCCCACAGCTCCAAGATTGTCGGATGAGCTACTCTATCTCACTTTGATTAAATGGATACCCCCAGAGTCATCAGACAAGGTTTTTACAATAATAATACACCCAGAGAGATCAGACAGGGTTAATACACAGTCTGAGCTGCCGAAAAGAACCGTATAGTGTGTTTCTATTTATTTATATTTAAATCTCTCTCTCTCTCTCTCTCTCTCTCTCTCTCTCTCTCTCTCTCTCTCTCTCTCTCTCTCTCTCTTCATTTGGCCTTATACACATCCACTGCATGGCGCTGCCCGCGAGCTATCATTATCATACCCCTACATATTTGGTGATCATCACATTTTTTTCTTTTGAGAAGCCACTTACTGGTACAAAGTTACTTATGTTTTTTTAGGTATCGTGGACATGCGATCGATTGCTACCTTGCCGTATGATGGCACATTCACATCCTCTAACCGGCCAATCGGGGATACGATGTATGCACTCGCCAACTGGATAAAATGTGCGTTAATTCTCCCTTTATTGGGGATATTTGTGGTTGTGGGATACCTTTCTTGTTATCTCGCGATTAACCCTTTACCCAACGTAACGGTTAAAACCGGCCAGCGCTATTCTCTAAAATCGCCAATTAATTTTCATTATTTTTTCATTTTTTTGTCTCAAAAACATAGGTTATGACCCCTCGTTGGAACGAGCTCGTCGAGCTTGTTCCAACGAGGGGTCATAATCTATGTTTTTGAGACAAAAATGAAAAAAATTAGTTATTCAAGAATTATTTTTGCAAGTGTCGTCTGCTTTACATGTTAGGTAATGAGTTAACAACAACATAAAAGGATTCCGAAAATTATCTTCAAAATATGAACTATTTGCATCGCTGAAGGATTTGAAAAGCTATACTTTCGGGTGGGGAGGTTGAGGTTTTAGATACGAATATTTCAAACGAAGATAAATTCATAACTTTTTTTATGTGAAACGGATTGCACATTAGCCCTTGGAATCAAAACTCGTTAATTCTCGCTGTGAAACTTTTGTCCTCGTAGCCGAGTGAAACCTTTCATTTGACACAAATATTAGCATACGAGTTCGAATCATGGTGGGAAAAAAGTTAGTATCTTTTTTCACTTTCGGGATTATTAACTTGGGAATTAAATAAGATAGTAGCTGAAGAAGTACCAAGAAAGATTCTGCAGTGTGCTCTTAACATGACCGTTGTGACAAACGGGTAAATTATTAACGTCAGTCACTGATCTTTGTGAATCCCACACTTCAAATATCTCACCGTTTTTTTCCTTTCTGTGATGAGGATCGGTTTGTCGGTCTTTTCGTCTATAAATTTGTGGATGCCTTAGGGCAGGTCTCCCCACCCCATAGGTTTAACGCACCTAATCCCCTTTGAAGCCCTCTCTTGTTGGTCAGCTCATATTGCTTTGTGTACTCATTGGAATACTCTTTATATGCTCTTCAAATGGAATTTTTCATCTGACATCAGAACCCTCGTTGGATGGGTCTGATGGATTGAAATTTGGTTGCAATATAGGCTAGGAGGCTATATTCAGGTTG
The DNA here is from genome assembly GCA_031216915.1 of Pictodentalium vernedei. Taxonomy (NCBI): domain Eukaryota; kingdom Metazoa; phylum Mollusca; class Scaphopoda; order Dentaliida; family Dentaliidae; genus Pictodentalium; species Pictodentalium vernedei. The sequence goes on from CM062295.1 coordinate 742,689,109, forward strand.
GGAAGGCTCCTATAAAAAGTGCATTCCCCCCCCCCCCCCCCCCCCCCCGTTACTCAAATACGATTGAAAAATAACAATGAAAAGTTGAGAGAAAAAAATTGGAAAAGTGCGGTCTACCTATGTACCGGAATCACCAGTAAGTACCGGAATCACTCTAAAAAGTTATGATATGAATGAATGTATACCTTTATGTAAGAGTAGATTCGAATGCCAGTAACTTCGGCCCACTGTAATTTCGACCCAAAGTAACTTCGACCCAAATCGTTAATTTCGTCCCGAAAAAGTAATGTCGACCCAAAAGTAATTTCGACCCAATTTCGGTAACTTCAACCAACTATTTTCCACGACTCAAAAGCCCCCCCCCCCCCCTCCCCCCGGTTACCACCTTACCGATCGGTAATTTCGACCCACTTATTGAGGTATCTGGTGCTTAATAGCACTCATGCAACCCAACAGTAAACAAATAAACTTTACTCCGCTGGTCCGTTGAACGAAGCACATTCGCGTAACAACTGTTTGGTGTTCAACTCACCAGCAATATAATCATCCCAGGCATCAAATAATCACCTTTGTAATTGTTTGTATTGCTTTTTTGTCTCTTTTTAAGCTTCTCTCGGATATACGTTTTACATTTAATGTCACGGGCTCACAAGTAATACCTTCACTAATGTTCAAAAGTGGGAACTAGCATTGGTTTTCAAGTTCAATCTGCTGTGCCAGCCCTCCGTTTCATTATTGGACAGACAATTCATAGAATTCAGACAGCTAACAATTTTTACACTCACACCAAGAAAAAATGCCTGTGGCTACATAAGTCGCTTTTCAGTACAGTAGAATCCTCTTAATTGAATATCCATTTTGCCAGCGAAATTTATTCAATTAACAGGAGTATACAATTAACAGGGATTTGGTCAGTTTCCTGTGTTCTGGAGGTAAACTGGGCATTTATTCTATTATATCTTGTTTGACAGAGCTCTTAGAGCTCTGTCAAACAAGATATAATAGAATAAATGCCTGTATTGGGTGTAGTGAGGCCAAAAAGGTTGATAAATAAGGGGAATTTGGTGCGTGTCACAGTAATTTTTTGGACATATTACAAAAATTTATATACAATTAACAAGAGTTTACTCTACAACCCATATGCAATTAACAGATCCAATTTGTACTGAAGGTATGGTAAATGGTTTTGTGTTTGAAAATTATATTCAATTAACAGGGATATACAATTAAGAGATACCCAATTAAGTGGGCTCCACTGTATTCTACTGAGTTTGCACAGATGACTACTAATAACAGTAGTTTATTCAGTAATTAAAAGCAGTGGCAATAAGCCTTTAATGAGACAATCGCCTCAATGGGATTAGCTTCCAGGAACAGAATCAAACAGCTACCGAAAGGGAGCAGGCGATAAAATTTTCGATAGACCCATGGTCGAAGTGGGTCGATCAACTCGGCAATACCTCCACTACGTCAAAACATAACTGGATAAACTTTTCCAATTCATGATCCTGGGCTGCTTCAGTAACAGACAGCGCCGGCACTACAATAATAGAAATCAGAAGTTCCGCCAATACAAGCTCTCCTGCTAACTCCTCACACACGTTTCCTCCTTTAACACTCCCAGACATGAAAGAAAATTTTTCACACTACTGTCAGCATATAATATAATAACACTTTGGCCAGCCGCTGATTTGTCCCGGTTCTCGGACGTGAAGGCCATGGTTACCCCTGTACTCCCAACTGCCTCCCTATTCCCACGCTTCTCCTCTCCTCCCAACACTCGGAGACGAACTGCTTGATGATATCCCTTGTCCCATTCTTCCCAATCTCTCCGATTAGCATATTAACCTTCTCCTTTTAGTCTCCCCCTAACCACATGTCCTTCATTCTCCCACCCCACTTTCCCATTATACTCTCAGTGAATCTCATTCTTTTAGACTGATACTTTGGGCATTCCAGAAGAAAGTGTTCCAGGGTCTCCACCATGTCCAAGTTACACATCTGGTACTCCCTTTCACCGTCTTTCCCAATTTTTCCCCTCAGTTCCAGGGATCGCGACCTCAGTTTGAACAACAGTGACCCCCCAAAGGTGCCATCAAGGTACTCTTTAAAACCTGGCTATCACGCAGGCCACCCAAAGACCTCTTTGATTTGACCCTCTCTCGCCAATTACGGTTACAATCCTCCATGACCCTTTCTCTGACGATTTTTTTACCCTGGTTTGCCCCAACGTCCAGGTCCGAGATCTCCAACGAGTAGTTCTCTACTAGCTCCCTCACTTGGACCATCCACCCCGTTTTGATATTTGAGTTGAAAATTCTCAGGAACATTACTTTACACCATCGGCTGTCGGGGAGATTTACCAAATAATTAAGATAACCGAGTTTCAATAGGTCTATCCTGTCCTTGATCCTCATCTACCCAAGCTCACCCCTGATTGCTTCTAGCTCTGCGGCATTACTCGACCCCGTTATCCATCGGCCTGCATCGTTCTGCAGGATTTCCAAGCTCTTTACGGCCGTCTGGTTTAGGGGTACCACTTCCGTACCGTATGTTATATTTGGCAGCCCCACCATTTCCCAAATGGTTTTCCCCACGAAAACCTTATTGAAACTGTTTCTCCCTATAAGTTTCATTTGGTTAAGGATTCGCTTCCCCTTCAGAATCAATTTATTTGTGTGGTTCCGGTAGATGCCTCTTCCTGTAATGTTTTTATTTACCCCCAAATATCCGTAATCACCTGTCTCTCCCACACTGAGAAGTTTGCTGCTCCCTTCCGGAATGCAGAACTCCACCTTCGAGTGGGGTCCATTTTGCGGCCCACAGGTATAACATTGCTCTTGCTTTCATTAAGTTCGAGTCTCCATTTGCTCCCATATTTCCCAACAATTCCCAGCATTTTCTTTAGCCCCTCTTCGCTTTCTGACACTAGAACCATATCGTCTGCAAAAAAATAGTCCTGGGATCTTCAAGTCCCTAACTGCTACCCCCCTCATCGCTACGCAGGAGTTCATCTCCTAAACCTTTGATGTACAATGCAAACAGGATTTTCTGTGATGTGGATCGGAAAAAGACTATATAACCGATTTCTATGACTGCCACATCACACCACCATTACATTCACACCTCTGAACTCAGAGCGCGAGCATCCTAATTAAGACCGTAATTATGGAAACACTGGAACTATCAGCGAGGCTGAAGAAAACGATAACAGCTCTGGGCGTCTCTTGCCCTATCACCTGGCTATCCGGGAGATAGGCAAGAGCGTTCATTTGACCCTTGAATTCAAGTTACCGAAATTGGGTCGAAATTACTTTTTTGGGTCGAAATTACCGATTTGTGTCGAAGTTACTTTGGGTCGAAATTACTGGATACCGTATTTTCTATGCCCTGGAAATATTATCCACCCAGATAAAATTTCCTAGGAAATATAATTCCCTGGATACTATTTCCTGAGGATAGTATCCGGGGTATCATATTTCCTATGAAATTTTATCCTGCCCGGATACTATTTCCAGGGGGATAGTATTCACAGTTACATTTATTCTATCGTCGTCTCTCTTAAAACTCCCATTCTATTCCATGATTGTTGGTTTTGTGGTGTTTGAAGGTCACAAATATAAATTAGAATTTTTTGAAGTGATTCCGGTATTTATAGGTGATTCTGTTTGAAGACATGTCCTGAAAATTCCATTAAAAAACTAAAATGTATATTAAGGGGACGTCCAACCTAACTTTGGTCAAATTTCATGCAATTTTCTTTCACGTCTTAAAAAGGCCCAAAATGAATAACCCCAATAATTTATATACCAAAATGCTTGGAATGAAACATAGAACATGTGGAAACTGCAATTTGCCATGGAACTGCTGCCATATGTAAATAGCACCACCTGAAAGTCTGCTATGGCATAAGTAAGAGCACAAAATTTTCACAATAAAATACCTCAAAATAAAATAACAGCTGCATTCTATAAACATTGAAGTACATACTCGAAGAAATCTTTTCCTAATTCATGAAAGTAATAAAGATTGAGACCAAATGTTATAAGTGGAGTGCGTACTGATTGAAGGCAGACATTTTCTTTTGTTTATGTTTTAATTTGGGGAGTTCAACAAAGGTCAACTTGAAGGAGTCCAGCAGAAGAAATATGGAAGGACAAAAGAGTGTCTCCCAATATAAAGATGTATGTGTTACTGTGGTGATTTGGAAAGAAACTATGATATTCTCCTATGTAGAATGCACTGCAAAGTCATACATTGTAGTTGAATAAATATATTTACAAACCCCTTGCACTGTAACCCCTTTTATCCCATGCATCAATTTGATAGTGATTAAATTGTTAAATTTGTCTGGTTTATCAATAAGTATAATAGCTTTGTTTACTCTTGGACACCAATACACTCATGATATCTGTTGGAGAAGAAATAAGGGTAACTGTAACCTGTCACTGCAATAAACCATCTAATGTACTTAAAAGTACATTGTTATTCACAATACATCAAATCAACCTTACATAACCATTATTGCATGTACTTTCCCCAAGGAGGCTTATTGGCATATTGAGATCAGAAGGGCACATCCTGAGGGTCTCACATATTTTTTTCAAGAATGCAGTACACAAAGCAATCCCCAAAAGGTGACAAGTGAGCTCCATTTGACACAAAAAATTTCCCAGAGGAGGGGGGGGGGGGGGGGCTCTCTTCCTTGTATGACGCTACCTCCGGCACTCAAGGCATATGCCTTTTTTCTCAAAGTTTAACTCTTTTTTCTTTTTGAAGATCCTGGCCACATATGTTCCAAACACTATCAGACAGGTAACCCTCCAAATAAGTGTATCTGCAAAAATCATGTTACATTGCAAAACATTCTCTTTAGACTTTTAGTTCTGGACCTTTCATGCTTCTTACTTCCAACTATAACACTTAATTTATCGATTAATGGGTGAATAGAAAAGTCCTGCCATAATCAACATGTTGAGTTCCGTAACCCTTCAAAACAGCTCCGTTAAAAGTGTCAAACATCAGATTGGTGGCTTTATACAGAATATTCATTAGGTTGTTGCTTGATAAGTAATAGGAACAAAATCTTCACCAGAAAATTCTGTAGCAATACAATTGAGGGTATTAGCAGGCACTTTGCAACAAATTGTAACAAATCAACTAGTTAATTTTCTAACTCAAAAGAGTGAAAAAGTACCACAACTCTGAAAAAAATGTGGGAAGAAACACATGCTACAGCAGCTACACAGGCATTGTTTCCCCATGATGCTCGATCACAACACCAAATATCCTTCAAATTGGAGTAGCAATGGTTGAGATACAAGGGAGAATGTTGGTACATGTAATGATGAATGGGTAAGACTAAGATTAAGAGGACAGGGGTCACCACTGCACGGCCCTAGATGCACCTTTGATTTTCTTACTTCCTGATCTGGGGCATAATAATCGCAACACATCCACCTTATCAATTCATAATTTCAGTAAAATAAAAGGAATTATCAATTTTAATTAATTAATAGATGGTGGGAAATATTTGGCTTCCTTCGCCTTCTCGTACTATTTGATTACCACAAACAATATCAGTTTGATGCCGACAAACGAAACTGAACGCATGTGGTCCGGTTAAAAAGTAACTCGGCATGGATAATGAAGAAATTGCGAATATTTCGTGTATTTCATTTGTTTAAAAGCCAATTGCAGCTAATATTGACCGTGCATTCGATAATGCGTTTCGGTTTTGACCACACGGCCACGCTGACACTCAGTGACAGTGGTTATGTTTATTGTGATATGCAAATTGGGGGATGGTTTCCGGTGAAGGAGATTTGTCACATTTGTCAGTGTAAAACGATGACAAAAGACACTGATCGACGCTTGTGTTAGTACGGTTGGTTGCAAGAAAAAACTGAATTCTCAGCATCGTCCAAGCGCACCTTATTTAAAAGCGCGAATGCATCATTTTCAACCCATCTTCAATCGGTCCTTTGCAGACATCAAAGACAGCCGCGACAAATTCCATGGTTACTAGGAAGTAAATAACTTCGCAAAATCGGGAGAAATTAACACGCTCAATATGGTTCTAGGTCACTTGGAATATACTTCGTGAAAAAGTGATTTCCGAAGCATTCTGCTTACTTTGTTATGAATATTGCCTTATTTTATGTGTATTGTCCCGATTTTATACACTCGGTTATTTTCTTACAAATGGTTCATGTTGTCTTTCTAGTGCGCAATAATTCAGATTTTTTGTCAACAAAAAGTTCAGACGGCCTGTAAACACGAGAGGGAATTTCGAACCATATTTTGCAGTTATGACAGTAGTATGTAATGTGGTTTTGAGGGAATATTTGGGGGATCTCATCGGGGGATCTCATGTGACGTCATAGTCACGTGACCCAGTGGCGCCATGTTGTGTTGTCATGGTAACCCGCGTGAGCGGCCATGTTGTGACGCCATCTCCATAGTGATACGTGGTGTTAGTGCAGCGCGTGTTGTTAGGGTGATACGTGTTTCCGTCGTCCATTTTGTAAACTGGAGGCCGCCATCTTGGTTTCTATGGAAGCACGTGATTGCTATGCTACCTAAGGCCTACAATAGGACAGGGGTATGTTCGAAGGGTATGTTCGATTGAATCGGGGTATTTTCTGGAACGACTTCCCTGGATAATTACCACAAACAACCCGACAACTTGTATTATTTCGAATTCTACCATAGAAACCAAGATGGCGGCCTCCAGTATACAAAATGGACGACGGAAACACGTATCACCCTAACAACACGCGCTGCTCATGCGCATTAACACCACGTATCACTATGGGATGACGTCACAACATGGCTGCTCACGCGGGTTACCATGACAACACAACATGGCGCCACTAGGTCATGCGACTATGACGTCACATGAGATCCCCCGATGAGATCCCCCAAATATTCCCTCAAAACCACATTACTAAATACCTATGACATTAACAGCTCAAGTATTTGCTGTCACCTGTTTGCAAATCCGCTCATACATTGTCTCGAACAAATAAAGGGCATGATCACGTCCTTGCATTCTTACGATTGCCCAAATTGAGTATTTCTGCAAGAACCACATCGTAATCACATGACTGGAATAAACATCAGTAGGTATAAGTGGCCGATTCCGTATCACTTTTCCAAAAAGTGTACATGTACGTGTACCGCCATGGGGATTCAGTGTTAAATCGTGTACAGAGTGCAAAAAATGTCGTTTTTTCTTGGTGATACAGAATCGGCAATTGTTTTGAGGCTCACAGATCGCACTTTTAACGTTCAAACACCCATTGGCGAACGTGTAGATTCGACACATCGCTCAAAAGTGAAAATATGTATGAAATTTGAAGAAAATGTAAATTTAAAAATTTTTCTCAACGTTCTCATCGCGGATCAGACCATCGATCTATCGTTGATGAACGCGAGCAAAAACGCTTTGCCGGTTCCAGATCAGCATCAAAAAAGCGGTTTGCCGATTCTGTATCACCTACGTTCGCCAACGGGTGTTTGAATGGTTAAAGTGCGATCCGATCAGTGAAGCACATTTGTGGATTCCAGACCAGGAAAAAATCGACCTCAAAACGTTTTCTCGACGTTCACCAACGGTGAAAAGTGAGTGTAAAGCGTAGTTACTCATCGAGGATTTTTTTAAAAACCGATTTGGGCCTCCGGTACATGGAAAAAAGGCGGTTTGCCGGTTCTGTATCACCTACGTTCGTGATCACGTTTCGGACGGTCTAGGGTGCGATCCGATCGGTGAAAAACGATTTGTCGATTCACCTCGCGAGTTTTGTGAGGTGAATCGTGATAGAATCGGTTTTGGCGAGAGGAAATAAAAAAAGTGATTGATAGGAGAGAAAAAATATATAAATAAATAGTTTTTTAAAAAAATAAATATCGAATCGAATAGATAATAAAAATACGTAAATCATGAACGCTTCCCAGACTATTAGAGCAAGGTTTCTTTTAAACATGCTGATGAGAGCATACGCAATCTGTGTGAATGAAGAACTACGTCGCCTCTTGTTAGAACGATGCGTCGGATGTTGGGATCATCTAGACTTCGATCACGAATATCATTCGTGTCTGATGATGGAAAGGGAAGATATGGTCATCAAGTATTTCGAACCAGCATTCGAATGCGTTCGAATCGACGAAGTGATCACGCTTTGGAGGAGATTAGTCTTCTATAAGGATCGAGTCAAGCCCACAGTTTCGGAAAAACTGAAATTGGTGTGTAGAAGTCTGACTTTAGAAGACAAGGGATGCATCATGAAATTATTGCTGAAGGAAGCATACGTCTAAGTTTTCTCGTTGATATAAATAAGGGAGAATAGAAAATAAAAATAAATACACACATAAATTTTTTATCTAATATTAGAAAGAAAAAAACACAAAAATGAGAACGAGAAATAAATTGTATCCGACGTTAGATGACAATGAGGATGAGAAGCCGAATGGCGTTTTGCCAACGGCACCATCACTAGAAGAAAAAGAAAGAGGAGAGAGGTATCGCATCTATCAAATCAGTAGAATCCAATTGTATCTGACTCGAGAGAGAGATTCTCGCCATTCTCTCAAGAAGAAGTATTCGCGTTTCCTGACATTCGTCAACGTGGTCAACACGACACTCATCACGATATCCATGGGTTTACACGCGGCCGGCATCGGTTTGTTGTCAACCGTGGTCAGCATTCCGATCGTGTTGACCATAGAAGGAGTGGCTCTCGCCGCCGGATTGTTTAGCACGCTCGGAAACTTTTTGAGTAGGAAATTATATCTGAAAGCTAGGAAACACGAAAAGATTCGCATCTTGGCTGACTCCAAGATCGACACGATATCCGAAATGACCTCGATGGCGTTGAAAGACGGTAGGATATCGAACGGAGAATACTTCACGATATTGGGCAAGAAAACAAAATACGATGCCATGAAAGAAGCCATGAGAATCAAGACTCGTCAAATAATCAAGGAAGAGATGAAGGATTCTCTCGTGGAAAGGGGAGGAAAGAGGCCAGGGAGGAATTCAGTAAGATGATAGAACTCAAGAGCAGCGATTGAAAAACAATATATATAATAAGAACAGAAAAAAGAAATATTAAATTTATATATAAAATAAAAACGAAATTAATTTAAATAACTCTCAAAAAAATGTATTGCATAAAGTGTAAGAGAGTTACCGAGACGAGTAATTCTTGAGAAGTACGAACTAAAAACGACAGACAGATGCTTTGCGGAATTTGCGATGTGTGTGGTTCGATCAAGACTCGATTCGTCAAAAAAGAGAACACGAGCAAAGGTAAAGGCATCGTGAATAAAATGATCAATAATCTACCTTTCGAAATGCATCTGCCTGGTCACAGTTTCACGGGACCCAGAACGAAATTGAACAAGAGACTCAATGCCGATCTGACTCCTAAATCTTGGATCAAACCCTTGAATAGGGTGGACGCGGCTGCGTATGATCACGATCTGTGCTACGCCGGACATCCTGACACCAAGACTCGCAACGACATCTGCAATAAAAACATGTTGGCGAAATTGAGAGGCATATCGAATCCGACCAGGAGAGAGAAGATAGAACGTTCGCTGGTCGGCAATTTGATCGGTGCGAAACGTCGATTCGGATGGGGCATTCAAAAAAAAAAAGCGCATCGGAAAAGAAGAAGAAATGATTATTGACAAGCAAATTGGCCGAGGAGTTATACAAACCCATCGTGCGTAAATTTCGAAAGAGAAGGGTGTTCGTGAAGGGTTTGGATGACATTTAGTCTACCGACTTGGTCGACATGAGATCGTTTTTGAGGTGGAATGAGGGCGCCAAATATCTATTGACGGTCATCGACGTGTTTTCCAAATACGGTTGGATCAGAGCTTTGAAGAATAAATTGGGACCTTGCGTCACCGAGGCTCTGAAGAGCGTGTTCGACTCGTCTTCTCGAAAGCCGAATAAATTGTAGGTGGACAAGGGAAAGGAATTCTACAACAAGCATGTTCGTCGATTAGTCGACCTCTACTCGATTTAAAACAAAGAGAAAGCCAGCGTGGTGGAATGTTGGAATCGAACGATGAAGGAAAAGATGCACAGATACTTCACGGCGAATTCGACTAAGAAATACATATACGCTCTGAACGGTCTGGTCAAATATTACAACAACACGTGACACAGATCGATCAAGATGACTCCCGTGGAAGCTAGCGATCCTCGAAACGAAAAACAGGTCTACGCGAATCTATATCCTGAGAGATCTAAGATCAGGAAGAAGTCTAGAATGCCGAAATTTGCGATCGGCGATCGAGTGAGAATCTACTTCGAAAAGGGTTATACTCCTCGATGGACCTCAGAAATCTTCGTGATAATCAAAATATTTCACACTGATCCGGTGACTTACGAAATCGAAGCTTTGGATGGAGAAGAGATCATCGGAAAGTTTTCCGAACAACAATTGCAGAAGACGAAGTTTTAATAAGAAAACAAAATTTTTTTTATTTACTCTCTTTAACATTTTCTTGTTTACATATATATATATAGGAGAGAAAAATAATAATAAAAAATAATTAAAACTATTTTTAGATAAAAAAAGCAAGCTAATTAATAAACAAAAAACAAAAACCCTTAAAAAATGGCAAATATACTAGATATCACACATTTATTTATTTATTGATGTTTTAAGGTCACATATTTATGCACAATGGCTAATCATGACCGTGACAGTTTTAAGGGTGGAGGAAGCCGGAGTACCCAGAGAGAACCACCAAGCAACGACGAGCAGCTGCCAGCTCCCCAACATCGTAACTTAGATTGGTTGAAGACATGCGTACCATCGACGTGCAGTACGCCTTAGTACACGGCGTCATCGTGCCCCCACATGGGCAATGGGGGTGAAGTGTCTTGCCCAAGGACAGCAGGTGGGATTCGAACCGAGAACCTCTCGGCTTGCAGCCTGCACCTCTACCTACTGAGCCACCGTGCCCCCAGATATCACACAAAGCATAATGAAAGATGAAAGTATTCAAGAATATGAGGTCCTTGTATACGAACCGATAAACGGAACGAGTTTGAACAATGCGGGAGAGATAAGAATCAATGTCGAAACCCAAGATCTATTCATCCATCCTAGCGAGAGTTACATAGTGGTGCAGGGACGTCTCACCAAAGAAGATGGGAGTGACTACGCCAACGATGACACGGTTACTCTAGCCAATAATGGCATCATGCATCTGTTCAGTAATATAAAATACTTGCTATCCGGACAAGAGATAGAAGCTGTGTTTCATCCCGGTCAGGCCATCACGATGTTCGGACTCTTGACGTATTCGGATGATTTTTCAAAATCCAGAGGACTTAATCAGTTGTGGATGAAAGACACCCTCTGCCCTGCTAGTGCCATCGCGATATTCGACTACGTCGTCAAGACGCCCAGACCTAAAGGAACGTTTTCGTTCAGGATACCTTTGAAACACATCTTCGGATTCGCAGACGATTACAACAAGATCATGTACGGATTCAAACACAATCTGACGTTGATTCGTAAAGGAAACGACGATGCAATAGTGAGACTTACTGTGACTGATGTGGGTAAGATAACTCTACAGAAGATATCGTGGTTCGTTCCGCACGTGGAGCCTTCGATCGTGGAAAAAACACGTCTCTACAAGATCATAGAATCCAAGAGTAAATTACCTGTGGGATTTAGAATGAGACAGTGCGACACGGCTAGCATTCCACTCTCCATGAATCACTTCGATTGGAGATTGATGGTGAAATCCGCTTCTGAGAGACAGTGTTTCATCATGGTTGCGTTTCAGACCGATAGGGACGGGTCTTAGGAAAAGAATGTGTCGCTGTTCGATCACAGCAATTTGAGAAACATGCAAGTGTTTCTGAATGCCATGAGATATCCAGCAATCGATTACAACACATCATTCGACAAGAACGATTTCTGCAGACTGTACGGCGACGCCACTGATTTTAGAAAGAAGTATCACGGTCTAGACGAATTGATGAGCAACCCTAATATATCTCCCGGCGAATACAAGTCGATGTATCCCATGTTCATATTCGACATTAGTAAACAGAGTGAACAACTCAAGAGTAGCGTCTTAGACATTCAGATCAAGATGCAATTCGATAGGAATGTGCTGAGAAAAAATGAAGCCTTCGCCCTGGTCCTGTCGGACAGAGAATTACAATTCAAATCGGATGGAAATAAGATGTTGATCATTCGATGAGAGACGTGTGTGAAAAAAATTAAAAACAAAATAAAAAAGTAATGAGTAATTATTAAAAAACAAAAAAAAAAAAAACAAAAAAAAATAAAAGCAATGAGATCTAGAGAGACTGAACATCTTTCTAAATCTCATTACATTTCTTTTTGTTTGTCACTCATTATTTTTAATTAATTATTTCCACGCGTTCACTGTTTGTTCGAAGGATCTAGTTCGATCAGTAGGCTCACCACTGAAGTGGCAGCTTCGGCATTATTGGTTTTCATAACGAAATTAATCCTGTCTCTGGCGTTCACTTTGAGAGGCGTGCCGAACGTGCTAACATTCACGTGTTGATTCTCAGTCTTTTCAACGCTGTATCTCTTATCGCTCTCTACTCCATTCACCGCAAGATTGACGACTGCTCTGTTATTTAAATCCATGGAAGCCAGACCCATTTGTATGATTTCACCTCCTAATGGCATGGGATATCCCACCTGACCATGTTGCGATCCGCTACCTCCATTTCCGAAAGACCACTCGTTTTTTCCCTCCTCTAACGTGCTGGCCTCCTCGGCCCACACGGTGATCAATTGTCTAGCGTATTTGACTTTTTCCACCACTGAAATCAGGGTGCAGGCATCCGTCATGTGCACGGGATCTGGTAAATTCGTGAGCGCGTGTCCGCCCATGTCTAGTTTACCTTCCATGATGTCGCCCTTTCTCCAGACTGAGTTGTTGTCCACGTACTTCCTGCTGACCGCACTGGAATTCGGGATCGAGATCGAGACCGAATAAATTGTGACCATTCATGTTGATGCCACCCTCCAGGGTTCCGCCAGATTGTTTGTTCAGGTAGAGATGATCCACTTGCGATTCTTGTATTCTTGTGTCTGCGTCATCAACCTTCGACAGATTCAATATCTTGTTGAATCCCGCATTCAGATCCGATTTCATTTCTCGTCTGTCAGACTTTCTCTGTTCCAGATCTACGTAGTGTTTGGTCGCCACGTCCTTGCGATTCGTGGGAGTGGCCACGTTCGTTATCTTGTTAGAATTGGCTTTCAATTCCGAGTGCATCATTTTCTGAACGTGTCTACTTCTCAGATGTTCGCTGAATTGCGCGTGAGAGTCATCCGCGTATTTCTTGGTTGCGGCATCGGTGGAATCTATGGGATTCGCGACGTTCACCAAACGTTTAGATTTCAGATCGAGATCGTCGGTCATGGCTTTATTCAAGTAATTTTCTAGCATGATTCGTTCGAAATCTGCATTCCCCCTGTCGACATATTTTTTAGTCACAGCATCTGCAAGATCTATTGGCTCGGGAAGATTGTAGAGCTTCTTATCGTTCATGTTCAAAGGTTCCTCTCGAGGTTCGTATCTCCGAACGTAACATTCGTCCAAGTTGGCAACGTCGTAACAATCACTGACTTCGAGCGTCTTCCTCTTCTTTTTGGGTCGACTTTCGTCGTCACTTCTACCAAATTTATCGACTGGAATGTTGTTTTGAGGTTTTTGTTTTAAAATATATTTCAAACGCAGTTTATTAAAAATGAATTATTTCACTTATTTTTTATTTTTCGTTTTTATTCAAATAAAAATTTTTAAATAATTTTTTTACCTTTATATATACTATAAAAAAATGTCTCTCTAATGTAAATCATTGAGAATGTCTTGAAACCGATCTCCTTTAGACCATCTCTTGAGAACGTAGAGACACAGGTGACCATAAAACACTTGATCTGGCGATTGCAATCATTCCGTGTTGTAACGAACCATCGATTTGTTGAAATAGTTCTTTATTTCTTTCAGCGGTGAGATTCCGTAGCTGTCGAAATAATAATTATTCTTCTTCCCATTCTTGAACCATGCCACCCAGTGAGTGCCTTCACCCGATAAATCGTCTAGATTTAAAATTTCACATTCCGATTGTCGAGGTCTTCTCTTCGGCAAGGCATCTCTGGAAAACACACTTAGAAAATGTTTGATTTTCAAATCCTTCGCCGCATTCGACAGATCGATGTTGGATAGGGGTTCGTTAGGTAAGACGACACCTTCTACGGATATCTCTATTTTCTTATTCATAAATGTGTATATTTTTTTTAAAATTATTTATTTATTATCATTCACTAAAATGACGTTATTTTTTTATATATTTCTTTTTCTTTTTAAACTAACTCTCTCAATATCTCTATCGACTTCCATAATCTTGAATCTGTCTAATTCCTCTTGTTTTTCTGGAATCCTATCATCCTTAATCATATCTGAAATCCTATCGTCTAAAAGTATATCCAAAGTCCAATGTCCGAGTGTCAAAGTGCTTATTTTATCGTCTAACACGAATCTCTTATCATCATCGGCCATCAGCAAAATCTTGTTGACTATTTCAGTATACAAGTCATGATTTTCGCTTCGAATCGATTTCATAGCCTTATACACTGGACCACTTCCTAACAGACAATCTTTATACTCTTGGAAAGAGATGTTTTTCTTCACCACGCAAGTTTTAACCCCTTTGCACTTCTTGATCTCTTCATCTTCTAGATGATAATCATACAGTTTGGGTCTCAAGCCCACGAATTCGACGATTTGTTTACCGCCGCTCTCGTCCTTAAATTTACCCAACACCTTCTTGTTGTCGTTCGATTGAATGTTGGACAGGTGATCGACGGGATAATTGCTCATGTCGAACCAAGCGGCCATATCCGGAGATATATCTCAGTAGACATCTTTCGTCTCTATCTCATAAACTAAACTGTCCGTGTCAGTGAACAGTAGTTTGGCTTTATCACCAAATTTTCGTTTGACATAATCATAGTGAAACTCGTACATCAATCACTTGCTGATATCTAAGATGATTGGTCCGAGATAATACAGTTTGTCGAACTTCAGGTGTGTCTTTTGCATGTGAATGGCCACTAGATTTTCATTGAAAATGGTTCGGTGTTTGTAATTGGGTTTCGCCAATAATTTTTTAGCTTTTTTCTCAGACGTGACGAGTCGAACGTCGGTTCTCTTCCTGATGTTTTCCATCAATTTACCGTACACGCAGTTGTTCATGAGTTTGAAGAAATCTTTTTCAAAATCATTCTCGGCTCGAATTCTGAGATTCGTGTTGAGATCGATGTATTTTTTCATCCAAGGCTCTTCGTCGAATCGAATGATGCGATGTATGTCGACTAATTTCATCCCGTGATCGACGTATTGTTTCAAATTCTCACTGTAGACGATGTACTTATGTTTGTTAAATAAATTGGAATGAATTTTTCCTCGTCTATTTCGATCGGTACCATTCGTTCGGGAGCCAGCGGATAATCGTTGTGTAGATCGTGTAATTCTTCCGGATAGTTCAAATCGACTTCTAAAATGCAAGTATAGTCTCTTCATTTTTGCATCTCTTCCGGTTCCGTCACCCATTCGAAATTTCCAATCGGTAAAGGATGACTCATAGCCCAACTGTACAGATTATTAGCGTCCCAATACTGTATGTATTTATTCGATCGTTTTGAATCAAAACCTTCTTTCATGTAGAGATTGTTAGCTTCAGAATATCTGTGGGAGATCATCGAGACGCCACCTCTCACAGCCCTTTAGAACATGAGAAACATGTCCACGTCAGATAATAATTCCAATTGGACTTCGGTGGTCTTCAACAGAGCGCCCCATGCCAGACCAGGTGCAGTGAAATACCAAGCCGGATTCAGATCGTAATTTCGGTGAAAGACGTCTCGAAAATTTTCGAACACGTCTGCCAAGAGCAGAACGTCGGTCTTCAGATAGAGATCATGATAATCTCTCATGGTTTTCATATCGAATGATTTCCACACGTTTTTGGCATGTTCTTAATTCTCGTCGGAAATGGCGGATTCGTATAATTTCGATTAAAAATCTTCTTTCGAAGGTAGTGCGGTGTCGTCAAATCTCTTTAGATCGTTCATGTAATCATAAGGATAGACTCCTTTCCTCAACATGACGTCTACTCATTCTCCGAAATGTTCGCTCGTGATTTTAAATTTATCCTTGCTCATGTTATTGACTAATTTTTCCAGAGTGGTCGACATGAATTTAAAACTGTCGATGAAACGTATGCTTCTATGAATGGATTTCGTTTTTTTCTTCCAACATCTCTCCGTCGATTACTCTTTTCTTCTCCATGCACTTCCATTTCATGAAGGAAATGTATCTTTCTTCGCTGTTCGCGATGCATTTTAATTCTCCATCTGACGTGCTGAGATTTTTCACGAACAGATGACTGTCGTAACCCGAGAGATTGTGAAATATCACCGGATAGAAAACGGCGTCTCGATATTTTAAATTACACTTGCTCTGAGCCGGACCGCGATACAGACCCGTATAATGATCATGGTCTCTGACCTTCTTATTTTCCTCCGAATTCTCATCGAACGATTGTCTGCATATGTGACATTCGGTGGCTCTGTTATTTTCATCCTGCTGCTCTCGCGTGATGATCATTTTCGCCAGAGTTTTGAATTTATCGTATAACATTTGAATTTTCGATTCTAA
Source organism: Pictodentalium vernedei (assembly GCA_031216915.1). Classification (NCBI taxonomy): domain Eukaryota; kingdom Metazoa; phylum Mollusca; class Scaphopoda; order Dentaliida; family Dentaliidae; genus Pictodentalium; species Pictodentalium vernedei. The sequence goes on from CM062295.1 coordinate 742,705,858, forward strand.
CTCTTCCACGAACCTTTGAGCCACGTTGTTGTCTTTGCACTGTTTCGTGTAGGTGAAGGGACCCATGTCATGTTGTGAGTCGAAAGCGCATTTCACGTAAATGCAATAGCCCAAAAGCGTGTGTTTTTGATATCCTTCGACGTAACTTCGAAGAGCATCGGGTTGGCAGGAACTCATTTTCACAGTGAATCATTCGAAATCGGCGTACACGACGAATGGTACTTTTAACCTTCTATTGCGATTTTCAAAGTTCATGATGGTGTTGGGTTTGGGCATTTCGACGGCGACACCTTGATTTTCATTACAATATTCTTGATGTTTCGCTAACGATTTTTCGCTGCGAAACGCATTCATGCAGTTGCAACATAAACATATCTTATGTTCATGTTTATTATTTTGTCTCGATAGTAATCGGCTCGGATGTTTAACCCAACAATAATGACGATTGTCACCATTCGAAATCAATAATAAATTAATCATCTTTTCTCTTTCGAGATACGAAGTCTGCCTGAAAGGACAGATCATTCGTTTTTCATCGTCGTATCCCAAGACATTCACCACTACGGTGGGATTTTGAGCTGCGAAACGTTTGATGTGTTAACTCCACTGGAAAAGTCACTCCGGTCCAATCGAGATTTTTAGAAGTCTCCTTGTAACGAGAAACTCTATCGGAGTTCATTTTGACAGGGTATAAAGCGGAGGTGACTGCCCATTTAAAACACTGATCATCTTTATTTCTCACGTTGATCACAGCATTTTTTTAGCTAAGAAATATGGTAATTCCACGTAGGAAGACCCTTTCAACGAATCGTTTTTAGTTATATGAATTTCGAGTTTCAACACCTCATCGAACGTCCAATTACTACCTTCATGTTGATAATTCACGAGAGACGTCAACATCTTGTCTTTCATCTTTTTGAAAACGTCTGATAAATCTGAACCTCGAAGTATGGGTTCGACGTTAGATCTGAAAAATGCATTTGTCCTGATGCTCTTGCCGGACTTCATGTCGATTTTATTCATCACGCAATGGAGTATCATCTTAATTTTTTGTCCCACGTTCATGTGTTCATGAAACAAATCCAATACTTTTTTCTTCTCCCGTTCCATGAACAATTTCGGATCGACTTTCTTGAATGAGGGAACCACTTCGAAAGTTTTAAAAACGCCTTTGATTGAACTCTCCTGTTCTACGGGATTCGATTGGAATGCTTCGGTGACGAGTGATGCGTGCTACATATTCTTCTCCTTTCCCTTCATCGATTGCTCATTGAATTTCGTTTGATACATCTCGTTTGTCTAGATTCTGAACTGCATCACTCGTTTTCGTTTTAGTTTTTTTTTGGTTTTGAAACTTGAAGTTCTTCAACGGCTTTTCGTTTAGTCGTCTTCTTATTTTTCACAACCGAAACGTTCTTGTTTTTTTTCGATGTCGACATTTCGATTCCTTTTACTATCTTTTTCTTCTTCTCATTTTTCACAACCGATGCATTTTTTGTCATCGTTGCTATCGACATTTCGTTTGCCTTTTCATCGTGCAAACTATGTATCTCCTCGCATATGATCTTTCTAATTTCATCACGCTCCACTTTTCCTTTTCTATCGTCAGGCGTTACTGTCATTGGCTTATTTTTTTCGCAATTCGAGTCTGTTTAAGTTTGTTCACTTCCGATCTTTTAATTTTTTTCTTTCCATCGTTTTGCAAATGATATCCCTGTATGACTTCAATTTTTTTTGATTTGGTTCTATGATTTCTGAAATGTGGAATTTTTAGTTTTTTACAAATCTCGTTTAACTGAGGTACAGTTTTCTCATTTAAATTTTCCATTTTTTTATTTGTTTGCTTCATTTGTAAGAATTTTTTTTTTTTCGAATTTTGTATTTAAATAATAATTTGTTAAAAGGTTTGTTTTTTTTTCTCTCTATATATATGTTTTAATTCCTTCAAAAAAAATTTTTTTGATGAAATTAATAAAAATTTTTATGTTCCTTAACATGAAAAGAATTGAATTAATATTAAGACTTTTTCACATTAAAGAAAATTAAAATTAAAAAAAAAATTTTTATATATATATAGAGGGTAAAAAAAAAACTTTTTTAACAAATTATTATTTAAATACAAAATTTAAAAATATACATTATTTGCAATAATTCATAAAAACAAAAAAAACAAATAATCGATCATGACAACAACACCTAAAAGATGTGAATTGAAATTGAAACGAGTCGAAACCTGTAAGAAATTCGGTTATAAAATCTATAGATTACAACGACACGACTCCATCGAATTGAACGAGGTCAAGATGAAGGGCTTAGAGCACAGACATGACAAATATAACATGCCTTTGAAATTGGATGAAGCCACGCTCGATTTGTTTTTCGAGTACCAAAGCGATCTACAGAAAATTGTCATCGCCAAAGATAGAGAATTCGACAAGGACGATTTGTCGTTGCCCTATGGAAGTTACATATATCCAAAAATCTCTCTCGAACACGTGAACAAATCGGGTGGTGAGAGCATGTTCACTGATGTAAAAAAAACTCAAAAAAGTAAAGATAAACATTCAACACATTTTCGAAAAAGGAGAAGAAATGACCGTCAACATGCTAATAATGGACTTGGAAATATAAACAATAGAGAGACTGATTTTTAGCGAAGAAGAAGGGAAAAAAATTAATGAGATCTAGAGAGGTTGATCATCTCTAGATCTCATTACTTTTTTTTGTTTTTTTTTGGTTTTTTTGTTTTCCTTCTTCTTCTTCTTCACTATCACTCATATATATTATAATAACGTTTCCTTTTTTCTCAATTTCGGCGTCGATTCTTCTTTTCTTTTTTTTGTGATATGTTACGTTTTTATAAGAACACATTTGTTTATCCGAATCATAATTATGAACGAATGTTGTGCATCTCTTGGTAACACTCACATCATTTCCATTCTCTTCAGAAGGTAGTGGTGACGGTGGAAAGCGTCTCATTCTCTTGGTAACACTCAATTTCAACCATTTATCCCACTCTTTTTTCAGTTCTTTCCTAAGATATCCATCATTAGCGTCTAATTGTTTTTCCACATCTTTTTCCCACACTATCCTGCAATATTCATAATTAGCGTCTAATCTTTTTCGCACTCTATCTCACGATATCCATCATTATCGTCTAATTGTTTTTCCACCTTTTTATCCATTTTATATTATTTTTTATACTTTCTATGATTTATATTTTATATAATTATATAATTTTTACATTATAATAACATACTCAAAATCAGTATATTCTTAAATGGCAAATTCTCACCAAACAACAAACCCTTACTGAGTCGCTCAATGTTCCATCCACTCTTCAGATAGAGACCTATTCCACTCAAAGAGTTGCCACCTCTAACAGGTTTTAGATACAATCCTTCACCACTGACGTCCACGTGGACGTGACACACGGCTCCTCCCTTCTTCAAAAACAGTCCGCTGCCACCCATTAATTTCTCAACTGCCAAACTCGCGAGTCCCGAGAGAGCTCCCATGCAGAGAGTCTTTCCAGGAAAGGGTAATGCTTTTGCAGCAAAGGGTAATGCTTTTGCGGCGATTCCTGCCAATAGCGGTAGGAAACCACCTTTCATTCTCAAATCGTATCTCAATTGAGCGGGACTCAATCTCACCATCAACCCTCTTCCATCACGAATCGCTTTCTCCATCCTTTTGCTTTGACTTCTGGTCCAGGCGATCGAATCCTGACCGCCACTCTCCAGATCTTCATGAGGGAATTTGAATCTCACTGCCTCGCCTCGAGTTGTTAACGCTCTCTTAAGTTTCTTCCTCTGTCCTGCGGATATGTTCATGTTTTTAACCACGTATTGTGTCATAATTCTTTTTTTAAAATATATTTTGTTCAATTGTTTTTTTTGTTTTAATGATAATTATATATATATTAAATAATTTTTGTAAATTAATATTGCGTTTAGTTTATTTTCTTATTTGTATATATGCTTAATTTTTTTTTTTTTTTGCTTTTATATTTCTCTTGTGTGAAATCGTATCGTCACCCTCTCTCTGCGAAGATCTAACAGTTCACCATTTTGATCCGTCAACGTGGTTTTGAGACTATACAACGTGTCTAAAATCACTGGTAGATAAACTAAATTTCAAGGTCATTCCACGTCGACCCGTTGACATGTTTGGAAAAAAGGAATAGATCATCGGTTGAGCGCTACCATTCATGTAGCTTCCAGCAATCACATCCACGTTCACCAGAATGCTATTGACTGTGAGAATGTTGACAGTATTTTCAGATGCCGTGTGGCCTCGATACATCTTTCGATCGAATCCCAGCATCTTGCCTATAGAATCGTCCATGTTGAAATCCACTCGAAAATTATCTTCCAAATCCAACATCGTCTGTAAGGTATTAGGGTTGGCAGTGAGTCTGATCTTGTTGCTTCCCTTTCCATCCATCTTCATTCGCATCTGAATGTAATTGTTCAAATTGTCTATGTCGTAACTTCCTTTGGGAATTTGAATCTCCAACCAATCCACTCCGTCGGAATACTTGAATGAGTTATTCTTTTCGGTGACGTTGGGAAAGGAATAATAAGTCTCCAGATTCACCAACGCCATCTCGTATCTTTTCTCTCTATTCAATTCGATGGAAGGTTCGAATTTCGTCGCCAATTGAGTCAAATCGCCACTCACCACGATTTGAATGGATTGTTTTGCAGCTGTATTATCGGCTATCCGTTCTAACAATTCTCCTTGTTCGAACATTATATTTTAATTTTTATTTTATTTTTCAAAACTAAATTATTTGATGATTTGTTATTTTCTAATTTTATTTTCGCTCTCTGTCATATTATCATCAGAAACATAAAACTTGTCGAATCCGCACCGATATTTTCCACGATTAAATTCGCCAGTCAAATCAATCACAACGAAATTGTAAAGTCCTCCATCCCAAACCCTCTTGCAGAATCTCCTGAATTCTGCCACGCTCATGTCATTTGCGACGTGATCACTGTAGATGTGATTGAGATTCTTGAGATCCTGGCGAAAGAGACACAGTAAATTAGCGTTCTCCCTTATCGTCTGTCTGGGCAATCGAAAATAATTCTGCGACAGGTAGAAACAGTCCACGTTGCTGTGACGACCCCTAACGTAATATGATTTGCATTGGTTCTGTCTCTCCAAAAGCAGATCGTCGAAAATCATGAGATTCTTATCTTCCGATTTCAATTCTCTAGGATCTGGAACGTTGTTAGTGTTCTCATAAAATCGACACTCAACGTTCGAAGACGCATTTCTCTTCATCAATTCCATCGCAGCACCGTCTAAAATGGTCGAAAGAGAAGCTTCACTTTTGTCGAATTCCTCCCTACTGTCAAAGATTCTGGCTATGACGTCCTTGGGCAATCTACGATCCATGCACTCTCGAAGCAATCTGTATTCGGGTTGAAACAAGCTCTTGCCAAACACGAACAATCTGTCGTAATCCAACCAGTCGGGTTGCGACAACAGATTCGTCAAAAGATTGGTCTTTCCACAATTCGATTTTCCCACTATCAAGCCTCTTATGCTTTTGGGAAAGAACTCGTTATTCGACCTCTTGGTCGCGGTGTCGTTCCAAGACATATCTTTAATGTTCATCTTTGTTTATTTTTTTTGTTATTTTAGATTTTTTCAAACACAATTTTTATGTTTTTTCAAACTCAGTTTTATAAATAGTATTATTTATTTATATTACACCATCGCGAGTTTTCTTTAATCCAGATCCACTCATCATTTTGGCTAAATCTTGTATGGGTACCACACCATCCTTAAAATCTTTCCAACTTTTCGGCGATCGCTCTAACGTAGCTCGCTTCGCCGGCGGACTGATCAACATGTCGATCAATGCGTCGGCTGCCCTCTTGCCAGCCACAGAAGCTATCCTACCACTGGCTTTGGAAGCGGCTTTCTTACCAGCATCCAAAACCGTCTTCTTACCGACCTCAAATGCAGTCGATGCGAGTTTTCTACCTGCATCGCTCGTGAACGCTCGCATTATAGAATCGATGATGCCAGAACCGTCTCGAACGTAAGTTCTGACGTATCCCCTGTTCTTTATCACCAACATATTTTATAATATATATTTTGTTTTTTCACTGCTAAATCGTTTGTTGTTTAAATTACTTTTATTATTTTGTAGTGTAAAATTTACTCTTTTTATTTTATATTTTTTTGTTTGTTTCTCTCTACTTATTATATATCAATCCTTCAATTCGTTCATCAGTCTTTTATAATCGTGTTTATTCAAAACCTTCTGCCTCAACAATTCGTCGCATATGCTCACTATCTCATTATCTAATCCAGTGTTACCAGCATGTCGACTTGCCATCAAAAAACTCAATCTCTGAGACAGAGCATCAGAATCGCTCGGAAGAAAAGTGGTTTTCACCCCTTTGCCAGTCACCCACTCGACGAACTTCTTATTCATATCCCATATGGGTTTCACCACCTTCGTCCACTTGTAACCTCTATTGGCTTTGGGTCTCGTTTCTCTGGCATCGTTATTTCTCTTCATGGCGTGGGTCTGAACCAGAATGTCGCCGTAATTGTCATAATCCTCTTCCATGTAACCTCTAGGCTTGTCAAACCAAAGCAATTCACGCAGTCCCTCAGTTTTTTTGTACCTATTCGTACCGACGTATAAATACTCATCATCCATCGACACTTTGGTGTCACCCACGAAAGTTTTACCATCTGAATCCTCGCGAACTCCATACAACAGATTTCTCTTACAACCATCCTCGGATGACGCAACGCTATCAGTGGTGATAGTCGAAGCTGTATCATCGCTCTCACTCACGTCGGTTTCGATTCTCATGGGAACGTAATCTGGTGTAGATTGAAAGGAATACTGTTTTGTAAAACTACCGGGCAACAAACCCATTCTCAAAGAACTTCCTTTTAAGGGCCTCAATTCGTCAACGATCTCCTTTTTACTTCATTCCTGAACCTCAGTCACAGGTTTAAATAATTTTGTGGTTTCGCGTCTTAATTCCATTTCTCCAAGTCGTCTGCTTCTGTTAACTGATTGAATACTCTTCTTAGCACGTTCATATTCATTTGAAAGTTGATCTCTACGCTTGGAATCTGTGATGTGTAAAAACATTTTTTTTCATTTTTAAATTATTAATATTTCCTTTAGAGTATGCTAACATGAGTTATTTTATTATTTTCAAAATCAAATGTATAATTATTTTTATGTTTTAAGTAAATAAAAATCTTCTGTCTTTAATATATAATAACTAAAACCAGTTGAGGAAAAACATTTTACATGATAAATGCGTTTTTGCCTTCAAACGTGTTAAAGATCACATCACCAGTTATTTCCAACATTGAGAATCTTAGAGTTAGTCTCAAATAAACATCTATAAATACAACGTTTTAAAGTGTTAAATCATACAGGTAGTTATTTTCCTCACACTTGAAGTCATTGAAAAATCTTTTAAAAAAATTCTCTGGCGAGAATTTTTTTTGCAAAAAAAAATATGGGAAAAAATAACACTCCATGAATATCTCTTAATATTTTGGGTTAAAACCGCGTTAGTACTCGCACGTTGAAGAATGGCATTTCTTCTATATTTTTACATGGAAATCGTTTCAGTCAAAAAATAAGAGTTGAAAAATCTTTTTAAAAAAATTCTCTGGCGAGAATTTTTTTTGCCAAAAAAAAATATGGGAAAAAATAATACTCCATGAATATCTCGTAATATTTTGGGTTAAACCGCGTTAGTATTCGCACCACGTTGAGCAATGGTATTTCTTCAAAAGTTTTACATGGGAATCGTTCCAGTCGAAAAAGCCATAGTTAAACAGCACATTGAAAACACAATTTCTGATTTAATACGTAATATACTTAAAGTCATTCACAAATAAAACCATTGATAAAATGCAACGCCCTCGGCGATTATTCTCACCTCCATATCATCAAAGAGCAAAATACTGTTTGAAGTAAACAAAAACAATTATCATCAAAAGAACAAAATACCGTTTGAGGTAAACAGATGAAGTTTTGTGAATAGGAACAATTTAGAAGTGTGTCTCGTCAAAAGGTGTTTTTATTGATGTCTCTTGAACCGAGACATGAGTCAATTAAAATTCAATTACCTCTTAAAATCCATTTAAGTGGAATGCAATTTTACCCTTTGATTCTATCACGATTCACCTCACAAAACTCGCGAGGTGAATCGACAAATCGTTTTTCTCCGATCGGATCGCACCCTAGACCGTCCGAAACGCGATCTCGAACGTAGGTGATACAGAACCGGCAAACCGCCTTTTTTCCATGTACCGGAGGCCCAAATCGGTTTTTAAAAATATCCTCGATGAGTAACTACACTTTACACTCACTTTTCACCGTTGGTGAACGTCGAGAAAAAGTTTTGAGGTCGATTTTTTCCTGGTCTGGAATCCGCAAATGGGTTTCACCGATCGGATCGCACTTTAACCGTTCAAACTCCCGTTGGCGAACGTAGGTGATGCAGAATCGGCAAACCGCTTTTTTTATGCTGATCCGGAACCGGCAAAGCGTTTTTGCTCGCGTTCACCAACGATAGATCGATGGTCTGATCCGCAATGGGAACGTCGAGAAAAATTTTTAAATTTACATTTTCTTCAAATTTCATACATTTTTTCACTTTTGAGCGATGTGTCGAATCTACACGTTCGCCAACGGGTGTTTGAACGTTAAAAGAGCGATCTGTGAGCCTCAAAACAATTGCCGATTCTGTATCACCATGAAAAAACGACATTTTTTATTTTTTGCACTCTGTACACGATTTAACACTGAATTCCTATGGCGGTACACGTACATATACGTGTACTTGTACGCTTTTGGGGAAAAGTGATACGGAATCGGCCACTTATACCTACTAACATCATTGAAACATGGCCACATCCGGAACATCCAAAATTTGTGTTGGTGTTATTAATATTCAAACATCAAAACCCACCAGAGTGTGTGTCAAAAAATGCTTTCTTCGAGACTGTAGTATGTTATCATTATATTGAGAACAAGGCTTTCGAATTACCGATTATTTTGTGGTTTTACCTGTTCGTTACTTACGCCATTGACAAATTAATCTTCTTCAAAATCATAAAATTCACTTTTTTCATGAAAAAAATTATATGTACCTTTTCTATGCACTTTACTCATTATTTTGATACATAATTTGCCTTTCCTTACTTCTCTTATCCCCTTTCTGATGCATTGGGAAAATGTCAACAAATTGACCAAAGTTAGGTTGGACGACCCCTTAACAACAAAGATAAAATGTTTATTTATTTATTGTCTTTAAAAGCCTTATTATATTATGATGGACTTGCACTTTAACTGTGCAAGGCAAACTATAATGGAATTTGAATGAATGAAAAGTTTCAGCGTGCCGAAGGCACACAGGGACGATGGAATTTTGTGAGGTGATTCCTGCATTTAAAGGTGATTCCGCTTGGGTGTCGAGCATAGCGGAATCAACAAAGTGATTTACGTTTATTGGATACGAAAACACCGTGTTGATCAAGAAACTGCTTGAAATATGGTGTGACAATTCGTTTTATTGGGAACGGGTCAATTCGTAACCAAGTCAATTCGTACTCAGTCAAACTGTGTCAATTCGTAACCATTTTCTTGAGTACGGATTGACCCGAACTGAAAAAAAGCTGAATCAATTCGTAATCAGCTTTTTTTCAAGTCGGGTGAATTCGTACTCAAAAAAATGGTGACGAAACTGAAAAAAGCTAAGTCGTTTTGGAATAGATAAAAAGAATAACAAGTCCCAATTTTCGTAAATGTAGGTTTATTTCAACGATTTTCGAAGTCAAATAGGGTACAGTGTGCACGATGTTTTAAAACTGATACATTTATTTATCAATCGATTTATCACATACATATCAATTTTACATTCAGGCATAAAAATAAATATATATATACATTTTTACAATATACAATGCATTCAATCTCCTGGTGTGTATGTGTTGGCACATGCTCTTAACAACTGCATTGGTCCTCTCTCTCCCTCGCTTTACTCTTTCCATAATTCGAATAACTTTCTGGTTGTTTTCTTGTGTTTATTTTCTCTGGTCTTTCTTCAATTTTCTTCCTGATATTAATTTATACTGAACTTTTAAATATTGTGCTTCCTGAAACAGCCTATCAATTAGCAGGTAAAATGGTGGGATGTCGCTGCTTCTATAATTCAGGCGCCTATGCCATCCTACAAAAGAAAATTAACATTTATATTATTCAATGCTATGATTATGTAGTATTCAGAAAATAAAAATCGGAAATAAAATATAATGAAGGATGATATAGCTTGAATTTAACCCTTTACCTAACCTGAAAAGCAGACGACACTTGCAAAAATAATTCTCGAATAACTAATTTTTTTAATTTTTTGTCTCAAAAACATAGGTTATGACCCCTCGTTGGAACGAGCTCGATGAGCTCGTTCCAACGAGGGGTCATAACCTATGTTTTTGAGACAAAAAATGAAAACAATAATGAAAATTAATTGGCGATTTTTTAGAATAGCGCTGGCCGGTTTTGGCCGTTACGTTGGGTAAAGGGTGAATAAATTTCCTTGTAATTAACCTTTGAAACGGAACTTGGGATACCTTTTGTAGACAATTGGGGATCATTTTGGGGGGAAAAGGACCTATATGGAAGGGATGATCTCCATCTTAGCCCAAGGGGTACGGAGGTTTTAGGAAGAAATATGTTGCAGGTGGTGGAGCCTTTTTTGGTATAGGGAGGGGTGGGGACAGAGAGAGGGGAATGAACACAGGAAATGTATTATGAACCATAGTTGTAAAAATGGGATAAGGGAGATAAGGAAAAGGGACCAAAAATTCACTTCAGAAGGAATAGCATCCCAAGGAAAGCCCAGGTATACAAAATAGTATATACAAACATACAGGGACTAGATAACAATGGGACCAGTAGGCGGAAGCCAATGAATCTCAGTACCCTGAAAGTGGGTTATAGCAACATCCAGGGTCTCCACCGGAAAGTCAGTGAAATTGCTACATTGATCGAGGCAGATGCGTTTGATGTCATGGGCTTAAGCAAGACGTGGGTAAGACACGAGGAACGGGTAGACCAAGTAAGGGGGTGCGCGTGGATAGGTGTAGGGCGAACGGAAGGCCAGAAAAAGGGGGGAGGGGTAGGCATGTACAATAAATAGGATTTAAAACCGTCGCTGATCACAGACCTGGAATATGTCAGCACCTCGCCTAAGGTATCGAAAGAAATTGGATGGGTAAAGATCAATCTGAGAACAACAGTATTGCCCTTAAGATTGTGTACTGTGCTGTGGAGGGAAGCAAACCCGAGTGGAATGACTCGATATACTCAACCACTAAGGTCCAATATCAAAGAACTAGAAAGCAGGGGGCTCGGTATAATTCTGATGGGTGACTTTAATGGACACATGGGTGATAAGGAAGAAGGCATAGAGGGTGGGGATACGAAAGTCAACAGGAATGGAAGGAAGCTGTTTAACCTCACAAATGAGCTCGGTCTGAAGATTCTGAACAGGGACGCGAGGTGTAAGGGGAAATGGACCTGGGAGAGGAACGACAGAAAATCAATAATCGACTACATTCTCACAGATATAAATTTATGGAGGGAGGTAATAGGGGTAGAAGTGGATGATGAGGGTAAGATGGAGGTGGATAGTGATCACAACTTGATTACAGTGACGATCAGGGCCAAAAACCTAGTAAAAAGCAAAGGAAGCTTCAAAGAGATTTGGGAACTCAAAAAAGATGCTGACTGGGAGAAGTTCGAAGAAAAACTTAAACCAAAGCTTGCAACTGTACACAAGGGGGGCAGTGTCCAGAAGATGGCCCACGCCATAGTTGCGAGCCTAGTGGAGGCAGGGAAGGAAAGTGTTGGAAAGATCAGGGTGCCAACACGGGAACTTGGGTACAGAGTGAACGAAGAACTGAAAAGGGCCATAAAGGGTAGAAAAGCTAAATGTGTTGCATACAGGAGAAGTAGAAAACTTAAGGGGGCGGAAAGCAACGAGGCCACAGTAGCAAAGGAAGAATACCAACAAGCACGAAATAAAGTAAATAAGATTAAAGACGATAATCGGAGAGTGCGAAATAGAAGTCTTATTAGGACGATAAGAACAACAGGGGGGGGGGGGGGGGGGTCGAACGTATTTTGGAAATGGGTGAATAAACGTAACAAAGGAAGTAAGCCACAGAGTATTAAAGTAGATGGCAGAGTTACATATGAGCAAGATCAGGTCGTATCAGAACTAGCCAAGTACTGGGAAAAGGTAAACGATAAGCGATGGGGCATGGGGAGCCCACCGGAGTGTCCGAACCAGGTAGAGGAAAATCTATCGAACTTTCTGTGCAGCGAAATTAAAACGGAGGAGGTGCGAAATATGATCTCAAAATTAAGGGATGGAAAAGCGGGAGGGATGGATGAAATTCCTAACGAGTTTATCAAAAAAGGGAGAGAGGAATTCGTGGAAAGCCTAACTGTCCTATTCAATTTAGCCATAGAAAATCAAGAGGTCCCAAAGGAGTGGAGAGAAAGCAAAGTGACATTTATTCACAAAAAGGGGAAAAGACGTTTTGGACAAAGTTCTATCGAGGGATCTCTGTCAGTAGCAACATTGGAAAAGTTTTCTGTAAAGTCCTGTATGGGAGACCAGAGGAGGTGATTGAAGAGAAGGGTTTTTTGGGAGAAATCCAGAATAGAATGGCTTCAGGAAGGGAAGGAGAGTCACTGACCATCTTTTCACGCTATCCCAAATGATAGAATCCGCGAAAGCAAAAAAGAAAAAGATGTTGATGGCCTTTTTGGATGTTAAAAAGGCATACGATACAGTATGGAGGGAGGGTATGTGGCGCAAGCTGGGGGCTCTGGGCATGGAAGGCGAGTTTGTTGAAATTATGAAAGCATAATATAAAGACGTACAGAGTGAACTTAGCCTGGGAAACATTACAACAAAACGTGTGCCTATGGAGATAGGCCTAAAACAGGGGTGTATCTTTTTGCCAATTCCTTTTGCATTGTACATCAACGGTTTAGGAGATGAACTCCTGCATAGCGACGATGGGGTAGCAGTTGAGGACTTGAAGATCCCAGGGCTATTTTGTGCAGACGATATGGTGCTAGCGTCAGAAAGCGAAGAGGGGCTAGCGAAAATGCTGGGAATTGTTGGGAAATATGGGAGCAAATGGAGGCTCGAACTTAATGAAAGCATGAGCAAAGTTATACTTGTGGGCCGCAAAGTGGACTCCACTCGAAGGTGGAGAGTGGGGGAGTTCTGCATTCCGGAAGGTAGCAGCAAACTTCTTAGTGTAGGAGAGACAGGTGACTACGAGTATTTGGGGGTAAATATAAACATCACAGGAAGAGGCATCTACCGAAACCACACAAATAAATTGATTCTGAAGGGGAAGTGAATCCTTAACCAAATGCAACTTATAGGGAGAAACAGTTTCAATAAAGTTTTCGTGTGGAAAACCATTTGGGAAATGGTGGGTCTGCCAAGTATAACATACGGTACGGAAGTGGTACCTCTAAACCAGACGGCCGTAAAGAGCTTGGAATTCCTGCAGAACGATGCAGGCCGATGGATAACGGGGTCGAGTAATGCCGCAGCGCTAGAAGCAATCAGGGGTGAGCTTGGGTGGATGAGGATCAAGGACAGGACAGACCTATTGAAACTCGGTTATCTTAATTATTTGGTAAATCTCCCCGACAGCCGATGGTGTAAAGTAATGTTCCTGAGAATTTTCAGCTCAAATATCAAGACGGGATGGATGGTCCAAGTGAGGGAGCTAGTAGAGAGCTACTCATTGGAGATCTCGGACCTAGACGTTGGGGCAAAAAAGGGTCATTGAGGATTATGACCGTAACTGGCGAGAGGGGGTCGAATCAAAAAGGTCTTTGGGTGGCCTGCGTGATAAAGAGAAGCCTGGTTTTGAAGAGTTCCTTGATGGCACCTTTGGGGGGTCACTGTTGTTCAAGCTGAAGTCGCGGTCCCTGGAGCTGAGGGGAAAAATTGGGAAAAACAGTGAAAATGAGTGTCAGATGTGTAATTGGTGCGTGGTGGAGACCCTGGAACACTTTCTTCTAGAATGCTCAAAATACCAGTCTTGCAGAGTAAGATTCACTGGGAGTGTAATGGGGAGGTGGGATAGGAGAATGAAGGACATGTGGTTAGTGGAAGACCCAAAGGAGAGGATTAATATGCTAATCGGAGAGATTGGGAAGAATGGGGCAAGGGATGTCATCAAGCAGTTCGTCTCCGAGTGTTGGGAGGAAACCCTGGAACACTTTCTTCTAGAATGCCTAAAATACCAGTCTTGCAGAGTAAGATTCACTGGAAGTGTAATGGGGAGGTGGGATCGGAGAATGAAGGACATGTGGTTAGTGGAAGACCCAAAGGAGAGGATTAATATGCTAATCGGAGAGATTGGGAAGAATGGGGCAAGGGATGTCATCAAGCAGTTCGTCTCCGAGTGTTTGGGAGGAAACCCTGGAACACTTTCTTCTAATATTTTAACCAGTTCCAATCAACTCGATCTCAAAATAAAAGTAACAACTACTTGCTGTCCAGATATAGCTTATTTAACCTTAACATTTGCCATTCTGTTCTTTTAACTTATATTATTAGATTGTCCAGGGGATGACAGGAAGACAGTCGTAAGACTAAGTCATTCCCCACTGTCTATGATTTTGTAACCTTGTTTTTTCGCCTCATGTTTGTATGTGTATGCTGTGAAATAAATTGAATTGAAATTGAATTGAAACTGAATGCCCAAAATACCAGTCTTGCAGAGTAAGATTCACTGGGAGTGTAATGGGGAGGTGGGGTCGGAGAATGAAGGACATGTGGTTAGTGGGAGACCCAAAGGAGAGGATTAATATGCTAATCGGAGAGATTGGGAAGAATGGGGCAAGGGATGTCATCAAGCAGTTCGTCTCCGAGTGTTGGGAGGAGAGAAGAAGCGTGTGAATAGGGAGGCCGTTGGAAGTACGGGGGTACCCAAGGCCTTCTCATCCGAGAACCGCGACAAATCAGCGGTCGGCCAAAGTGTTATTATTATTATGAAGAAATAAAGTGCTACATACCTTCAACATCATTATTTGTTCTAACTGACTGCCTATACACGTCTCAGGTCTCAGGTGGCCACGTTGTGAGTGAATGAATTAATGAAAAGTTTCTGCGCGCCGAAGGCGCACAGGGACGGTGTGGGATTGAAATCCCTTGCGACCCTAATAACTTTATTTGCTTTATAGCTTTATTTGCTTATAAATCCACGAGAGTCGGGAGCTAGAGCCAATAATCTTATTAGGTTTGAGTGTGCGACTGGCAGTAGGGTAGTGGGTTGAGATCTCCGAGAACCTCGAGCTGAAAAATGTCGAGGGATTTACATAATTACAAGAGTTCTGCTTCGTGTTTGCTAAGAGAAGTGGGCAAATTTATGGTAATACTGAAACCGTAATTTGGTGGTTATTTTAGAAAAAAGAAAAAGAAACTCAAACAGTCGCTGGTTTGGGAGCAGCCCCAGCATATTATCCTTAACGGAGAAAATCCACCTATATGTGTTTTTGAAAGCTGGGAGTCATCCATCAGCCTATACGGGAGAGTGGATGCTGAGTATTGGCCATCTGGTCTGCCTTCAGGGGGAACAGATGACGGGGTGATTGGAGGGGAAAAAAAACAAAAACAAAAAAAAAAACACACACACACACACCCTCTCACAGACACACACCCGAAAGCCCTAAAAATGGCTGTTAAATCTTTATTCAAATGTTTATTTATATAAAATGTACACTCGTCCTCAGCCAGACAAGCTAGTTTCAATCCGTGCCTGGTGTTTGGTGGTTTCCTGTATTTATGTTAACAGAAAGGTAGGTTGCACCAATTCCACCTACGCTTTATCTACCATTTCCATGCGTCTTCTTGATAAGACTGTGGCAAGAAAATTTGAGAATGTTCGATTAGAAAAGTTATAGGTAGAGAGAAAGATAGGTGTCCGCTATTGTAGATTGTGACTGTTGTGTGATTGTTGCTATGGATGGTGTGAGGGTGGGTTTCTTCGGGGCCAACTCCCCACACGCAGAGTTGCGAGGCAATCCTCACAGACTAAATCCTAAAGATCTTAATGAGTAGCGAGGCAATCCTCACTGACTCCACGCAGTTTAATTCTATTGTGTAATATTAATTTACTGTGGCTAATTTTGTTAAAGGTTCGATGTTCGTTCAGCTTCACCATCGATTCACTATTCTGGAGTATGTGGAGGGTTTTGTTAAATAGGTCTTATTAAACGCATTTCAATCGCGCGTTAGCAGAGTTGCGAGGCAGTCCTCACAGACTCTATCCTAAAGTTCTCAATGAGTAGCGAGTCGATCCTCACTGACTCCATGCAATTTAGTTATATTGTATAATTATTATTATTTTTTTTTCCTGGAAACTTATTTTGTTTTTCTGTTAAGGGATCGGTGTTCGTTCAGCTCATTCATTAATTCACTCTCTTGAAGTCTTTTGAGGGTTTTGTTTTGTAGGTTTTTAATCGCGTATCAATAGTTCCTACTTTTGCTAACTCGTGAAGTTCCTTTATCGGTGTCCATTTGGGTTTGCATAGTTCCACGCGCAGGGCATAAATTTGAACCCTCTGTAGCTTCTGAAAGTTGGTTTTGCTCAGGTCACTTGTTATTATGGCACCATATTCTAGTACCGGACATACAAATGTTTTGTAGAGCTTGAGGAGAACATCTTTGTTTGCTCCCCAATTTCTACCCCGATCATCTTCAGAACATTGATACGTTTAGTAGCTCTAACCGCAATGGAGTTTTCGTGACTGTTTAGGCTGAGATTGCTATCTAGGATAAATCCCAAAAATTATTGCTATCTAGGATAAATCCCAAAAATTTTTGCCTCTTTGCTTGCTTCTAATTTGTGATCGTATAACTGGAGATCGATACTGGGGACTGTTTTTTTCCTTTGCATCTTGAAGAACGTAACTTTTGAGTTTTGGCGGCATTGAGTTTGATGCGCCGCAGGGCGCACCAGCTCTCAAGATCGCGAATGGTATCCTGTAGACGGTTTTTAATTATGTTTCGGGACTTGCTGGCCGTCCAAATGCCTTTGTCGTCTGAGAACTGTGACAATTCAACACAGTTTTCTCCTACTTTTTCTATGTCATTTACATATGTTATTGTAACAGGGTTGGGGTGAACGACTCTCCAGGGGCTAGAACCCTGACCGAAATATCCCTGTTGTTCTTCAGTTTCGTGAGGATCTGGGTCAACTAGCAAACCATGGATAAAATATAACTCAACTTTTGGGGTAGAATAATCATTAAGTTATGTGTCGTGGTCTGGGTGAATTCACAAGAAAACTGGAACAACAGTTTATAGATGGTTTATTAAGAAGCCAAAAATAGTATGATATGAAATGGACATGATTATGAATGATGGGTCAAACACCACGGGTCCACTACACTTTTTACCAAAAGGAGGGTTCAGATTCCACTCAACATATCTATTAATGTGAATGGTTCCCACAGATCTCGGACCTGGCGAGAATCAGTGTCAGAAATGTTGATTCTCACTAGGGCCGAGATGAATGGGTCCGAAAATGACGATATCCATTACGGTTAACCTTTTACAGGTTACAAGTGTCCCCATAACTATGCTAGTGTGTGGTTTAAAATTGGACAGCTAGATCACAGTAGTCCTCTGGTGTTCACTGTTGGAATGTTTCCAATTTCTTTTCACTAGTCGATAACAAGATAATCCCCTTCTTCTTCACAGCATGCTAAACAATACGCCGTTCTGTTCTGGAGAAGTGGAGTTCTCTTCCATTACCACCACTCATCTCGGATCTGCTGCAACACGTTCATCAGATTCTGTTCTCTCCGCTAGCACCGACAGGCATGACAAAAATGCGTCAGCAGAAAATCAAGAATTCTTTTCTGACACACTGCATGCTACATCGCCCTACTCCGTTGCCAACTTCTTGTGATGGTGTACACTCCATTAATGTTAAACAGACATTCAAGTTCCATTGGGAGGAGGAAACAAATTAAATCTACAGCAGTAGCAGCAATTCTAATTGCTTCCTTTGCTTTATAGTTTCACAGAAATTCCAAAATGCGAAATACTAGATATACTGGTTAATTTCCCAATAAGATAGGTGAAATATCCAGAATACAATTAATGTAGATGAAATTCTGGATAAAATTATTTCTCTGGATTTTACAATTCCGCCAATAATTCCAAAGCATTCACAATTTAATTGTAACGTTCTAAAGGTCAACAAGGCCACGAGGTTTCCACTGATCTAACACATGTGATAGCTCCCTGGCTCTTCCACTATCAACCATATATTACTTTCAATGGGACATATCAATATTCGAGCAGAATAAGCAGCTGTATTCAGCGTTTTAATATATAGAGACTGCTCACAATTGTGCCCCATTTTAAATTTAATGGTCAATTTGGAAATTATATTTCAGGCTATCCATGGAGAACATAATTCTCAACAACCAGCTACTTTACACTAGCATTCAAGAAACGTTTTTACGTTTTAGTAAACGAACGAGAGATTGGCCACTACCCACAAAACAACAAGCCTCAGGATTGCAATATTTCCTCTACTGTAAATTACTTGCCCTATATAAGACACTAGAGATGGGCGGTATTGGAATTTTGAGTTCGGTATCGGTTTCGGTATTTTTGTGTGGGCATACTGCGGTATCGGTTCGGTATTCGGTATGTGACTTCAGATTCACTGATAGTACCAAAGGGGAATCCATGTCCGAAAAAATACAGAATAAGTTGTTCTTGTATCATTCTATCACAGTGCTACACATGCCATTGTTGATGGGCTCAACATTGTCAATCTTTTGTCAACACAGATCATATCTACAGTAATTTGGTGACTTGTTCTAAATATGTCTTAACTTTTCAAGCTCACTTAAGGCATCTGTAATCATAGAATGTGTGTCCTGAAGATGTCATCTTTAGGTGGGCCTGATGACAGTAGTAAAATGATCTGGTCAGTGATTTCTAGCCAAGTCTTGGCTGCCTGTTAAGGCAGCCAAGACTTGGCTAGAAATCACTGCTAAGTAACTGGACATGTACAGGTCGTAGACTATTGATAATTTAGTACAACTGCCCTGGTCCTTAAGGCTTAACAAAACTGAAAAATAAAATCAGTCACTTCTTTCATGAAAATGAACACTTCAACTGCTATCAATCCTCACCAAGGCCTTATAAATAGTGAATGCACAGGGAAAATTGAAAATACCGTTGGTTTCGGTATTCAAAGATTGGGTCGGTTCGGTTTTTCGGTGTCCCCATGATATCGGTATCGGTTCGGTTTTTCGGTATATTGCCCATCTCTATAAGACACTCTAAATGTACACATCTAAGGTTAGTTCAATTTGACATATCAGTAACAGCTTCAGTTTTCGCCAGAGCTAAATGATGTATCGCAATGACATCCACAAATGTTATCTACGTAATATTAAAATAGCACCCAGACTATTGAAGGAAGACAAATCACCTATTATTATCAGAATCCAAGACGGCGGAAGCATAACTTTAAAAAGAAATGTACAAATATTTACAAACTCCTACACGTCGGGATTACTGTTTAGTAGGTAAGGTTCCACATACGTCAATGCCTGTTGCCAATAGAAAATTGACACGCCAACACACTGTGCACTACCTACTTTAAATAAGTAGACTACGAGGTCTTATTTCGTTTCCTATGAAAAACATCCTTTTCTGGTCACTACCGAGTGTTACCTACGGTAACACAAAATACATCCAAACTAATGAGCAATGCAATCATCTTGCATTTTAGCTTTCACTATCGACGTACTAAAATATTGTTCCTTGAACCAAGTTTACTTAATAGTTAAAACCTTAACGAACCTCCAACTTGGCCATGTTTATAAGATTTAAAGTTGACCATAAACATTTCCAGAAGTTGAAAGGAAAGTTGTGAGGTTAAAATCCCAAAAACACTCAATGTTACTTTGTACAAAAGGGCATATAACTCGACTTCCCCTCCTATTTACCCATGGTTGAGTTGCCTCATATGCCCCATAGACTGATTCACCAAATGGGTCATCTTCATAATGAACCTGGAAAGTGAAGGAATTTCAGAAAAATTGTAATTAAACTGCAGACATTTTTTACGACCAATACCACTCACAGCTTTTACGAATAAGCTTCTTGAGCAACATTGGCGCTTTTCAATTTCCAATAATTTGCCTGAATACTTAACCTTCAATTCCTTTACTAGTCTCAAAATAAATCTATCTATAACAAAATCATAAAAAGCCTTTATTGGGTATTTTGCACATTCATAAGTGTTTGGGCTGAGTTGACTGATCAGTTCAGACCCTCTCAAATTCTCTGGTCCAAATTGGTCAGATCGCAGACGAGAATACAAAATATGTATTGTTTGAGTATTTTTGTGTGTGAGAGGGTGGGGGTGTATTTCGGCCCCTGTTAATCCCAGTTCAGTGACATCTTGGGGTTTATTGTGCAGAGCAAAATAGTCAACAGAATGAACAGTCTATAACCTTAGACTTCAACTCACTCGTAGAATGATTTTGCCTTAAAACCTTAATTACACCAAGCTTATGAGCTTCCACTTCCCCAGGAGTGGTATACTTGGGTTCATTGTGCCACTTAAAACCACTAAGTAGGATTCCAAAGGTTTACAATTGCACTCAGTTGGGGAGCTACTGAAATTATGCATACCAACAATCGAGCTCTAATTTCCCCATGAATTAAATTAATCTTAACCGTTCAAAGAATGCACACCTTGTTGTGAAAATGGTCGAAAAATTAAGTAGTTGTAATAACCAGATCAAAAAACACACACACACACACCCTCTCACTGACACACACCCGAAAGCCCTTAAAGGGCTGTTAAATCTTTATTCAAATGTTTATTTATATAAAATGTACACTCGTCCCAAGCCAGACAAGCTTGTTTCAATCTTTGCCTGGTGTTTTGTAGTTTCTTGTGTATGTTAACAGAAAGGTAGGTTGCACCAATTCCTCCTACGCTTTGTCTACCATTTCCATGCGTCTTCTTGATAAGAGTGTTGCAAGAAAATTTGAGAATGTTCAGTTAGAAAAGTTATAGGTAGAGAGAAAGATAGGTATCCGCTATTGTATAGTGTGACTGTTGTGTGATTGTTGCTATGGATGGGGTGAAATGTGGATTTCTTCGGAGCCCACTCCCCACACGCGGAGTTGCGATGCAATCCTCACAGACTCAATCATAAAGATCTCAATGAGTAGCGCGGCAATCCTCACTGACTCCACGCAGTTTAATTCTATTGAGTAATTTTAATTTACTGTGGCTTATTTTGTTTTTCTGTTAAGAGTTCGGTGTTCGTTCAGCTTCACCATTGATTCACTATCCTGGAGTATGTGGGGGGTTTTGTTATATAGGTCTTATTAAACGTATTTCAATCGTGCTTCAGCAGAGTTGCGAGGCAGTCCTTACAGACTCTATCCTAAAGTTCTCAATGAGTAGCGAGGCAATCCTCACTGACTCCGCGCAATTTAGTTATATTGTATAGTTTTTTTTTTCTCGAAACTTATTTTGTTTTTCTGTTAAGGGATCGGTGTTCGTTCAGCTCAACCATTAATTCACTATCTTGGAATCTGTTGAGGGTTTTGTTTTGTAGGTCTTTTAATCGCGTATCAATAGTTTCTATTTTTGCTAGCTCGTGAAGTTCCTTTATCGGTGTCCATTTAGGTTTACATAGTGCCACACGTAGAGCATAATTTTGAACCCTCTGTAGCTTCTGAATGTTGGTTTTGCTCAGCCACTTGTTATTATGGCACCGTATTCTAGTACAGGACGTATAAATGTTTTGTAGATCTTGAGAAGCACATCTTTACTGTGTGAGGTGGACTTTTGTATTTGTTTCAGTGAGTTAGAATGTAGAGCCCCATGTTGGGAGAAAGGAAATCTCGTAGTATTTGCCCGACAGAGCCGCTGGTATAACTATAGTTTCGACCGTAAGGTCTTATCAAATAAACAAATACATAAGATTTCGTGTTTAGAGTGTGTTTACATGGACCACGAGGTATATTCGAATTGCACCCAATTAGTGAAACACGTATTCTCACACGCAGCAGTTACTCAAAAACCACAAACAACACGCTGTGTCATGCGCTAAATAAGTAACCCGTACCTAAGCTCAGCCTACAGCTGATGGAGCGCAATCCATTTTCATAAGCAGTGAAAAGTTATATAACTCCACGGGGTGGAAGTCCACCCATATGAGTGTCCAAAACATGGACCACAATCTATAACAATTCTCTGCCCATATACTCAGCGTGCAGAGAGCCGTGACCACATACTCTAAGAGTACTGGAGGGGTACCACCCTCCCCACATACACACTATGTCGGACCCACCGAATGTCTCGCACTAAACGTGCAGAGGTAAACATGCAGCCACAAGTCTAGCTCTTGAGACATCCTAACTCTCTCTTCGCAAAAAGTCATGTAACGGACTCCCACAACTGCCTGTAAGCATGCCTTTGTTTCTGCCCCCCCCCCCCCCCCCCCCCCCCGTTTCAAACATGATTCTGGGCTTTTGGGTCCCTTTTTGGAGGACTTACGTTTACCGATGAGGATTTGATGCTTGCATTGAATCTGCCGTCGGGGGTTGACCAGGCAAACAACAACCAGTGCACTGTAAGCCGCGACTCGCAGGTGGGAGCTCTCCCACGAGAGAGTACCATAAAACAGATCTCCACTGGTATCTGTAATTCTTAACGGTTCAGGGCACCGCCCTAGTAGACTGACATACCTGTATGCAGTTATCGGGAAACACACGAATATCAGATGATCTTAATACCTAATGCAACATAATTTGGTCAGAGCTGTAGTGACTAACACAGCAATTTCACAAACATACTATTTTAAGCAGCAAGAATAGTATCGGCGACCATAGACTAGAAAAATAAACAACAATTTTTCTATATACTTAAACAATTGCGTAACCACACTGAATAAAAGTTATCCCTACAAATAGAATAGCATTGAACTGTAGGATAACCCCATAGAGTGGAAATCCACCCATATGGTTGTCCAACACACGGACCGAAATTTCACCTCGTGCACGAAATAATACTGGCAACTAGAGAATCCAACAAATAAACAAACAAAATCTCTCTCGTTGTTTTTTCCATTTTTTATATATATATGGAAGTGGAGAAACACATAAATGGGACAAACATCCAAAAACCTGGGCTACAAATTGCAACTCAAACGTTTTATTTCCCTCTAATATGGAAGAGTTTACACATCGTCAAGTTTCCAAATTAGGGCATGTAAACTGGTTCCTAAATGTCATTTCTCCAATCACAACACAATCGAACCCATAACCAGTCACATGACTATGAAATCAAGCTAACCTTAACCAGCCAATCAGCGTACAGAACTCATTCACGTGGTACTAACTGACAGAGGAAGAAAGAAGCAGAAACATCTCCCTGTCGCCATTTGGATTGTTAAAACAACACGTTTTCCATCACTGCTAACTGATAGACTGATTACACAGAATCATCAAATATCTCGCTAATTCATTATAATTGGCTTATTTATAGATAGGTGTCGCTTCGTTTTATATCTGCAAGTGCTTACATTCATGATTTCATAACGGATCTTTCTTTTCAGCGTGAGTTTATCCTACCCACTTTGATTTTAGAAAATCAACTTCTCGAGTCTGTTTTCTATGATCACAAATCCTCTGCTTTTAGCACGAGGTGACTTCCACGTATTGCGCGAGACGATTCCTCCACAACTAATGTGCGAGATGAGATTCCTCCGCAACTACTGTGCGAAACGATTCCTCCACAACCAATGTGCGAGATGAAATTTAGAAAACAATACCTCGACATAATTCCAGGGTACCCACCCGATACAAATCCTCTGCCTTTAGCACGAGGTGACTTTCACGTATTGCGTGAGACGATTCCTCCACAACTAATGTGCGAGTTGAGATTCCTCCGCAACTACTGTGCGAAACGATTCCTTCACAATCATTGTGCGAGATGAACTTTAGAAAACAATATCACAACATAATTCCGGGGTACCCACCCGTGTACTAATAGCTGATAAAACCATACCTACATCAGCCTTGCACGTAGTGTGAACAAAACCTACGGCTTATACCAACTTCTCTACACGCTGATAACAGCTGTTTGAACGATCCACTGTACGTGACAATTTCACAAGCTGATCTAATCATATCAGTTATATACGTAACGTAGCCTCAAAGTCTACATAATACACCATTCTTAACACACTGATACCAGTCGTGTACACGATCTTCTTAGAGACTGAATTGATTAGCAGAGAGTAAAAGCACAAGGCTATTCTCTTCTATAACATAATGACTGAGTGAGCCAAATCCACGCTCTGTAGTACCACTCACCCTCTGTAGTGTAAAATCGCACTTCCGTACAGCTTCAACAAGCTGCTTGTCACCAGAGACAACAGAACAGTCGAAATTTCTCAAGCGCATACACGCTATAATAACTGACCACAACATAACTTCAAGTGGTCTGTGTAAACACAACCTAAACACGAAATCTTATGTATTTGTTTATTTGATAAGACCTTACGGTCGAAACTATAGTCATGCCAGCGGCAAATACTACGAGATTTCCTTTCCCCCAACATGGGGCTCTACATTCTAACTCACTGAAACAAATAGAAAAGTCCACCTCACAGAGTAATGGACAAACATAGAAACATGCCTCCCCCGGACGCCTTCAGTCCAAATGCTCAAGGGGAGCGAGGTCAAAAAACCATCCGACTGACTATGAGAAAGGCAACATCTCCATGTTGATTCCAAGTGACTTCTACGGAACCACTGAATGAGAAAATACAAAATATAGTGGTCGGTTAGCAAAACACAACTGTATATACACAAGCCTATCTTGTTAAACATTGTGACAACGATAAAATAGTATGAATGATAGACTTCATACCGGTACCTATCAAACTCTTCCAAATATGATAGGTGAGCTGTTCTAATTATGAATAAGGGAAGCTCTTCTATAAAGCAGCCAAACGCTACGCTTACGCAATCAAGCTCGTCGACAAAGCAGCCAAGCTCCTCGATAAAGCAGCCAATAGTCAAATAAATAACCCTTAAATAAGGGTGCTGACATCTGATACAGCCTAATCTGTTCTTAATGACAATAAATGGTTATATAATCCCAATGAGTGGAAATCCACCCACATGATTTTTCAGCACAAATTAAGTGCAAATAAAGGGCGCGGACAGACAAATAATAGCGTACACTGCACACTTGCTCTCAATCTATCGACAATATCCTTTGAAATGTCGACAATTAATTACTCAGGCAATGTACTCAGCCTAATAGCTGGAAAGCACATTACCTCCAACAATACAGCACACACATGCTGATGAGCCTTTTGGTACGGCCATATTTAATACTGCGCGCCGACACTGATACGGCCTTACACGCTAAAAATAGAGCCAGATCATTTTATTGGAAACACTGACGGCCTCGGCGTTGTATCATGGAAAGCACATGCATTCAACAATATAGCATGCAATTATAGATGAGCCTTAGATCAAGGTCTAGGGGAGAATGGAGGAAACGGGTAGCTAAGCCATCCACCTTTGGTCCTCCACCAGTGCCATCGACCTTCACGCATACCAAATACTGATACGATCTCACAAATAAAACAGTGTACACGTAGTATATTCGAATTGCACCCAATTAGTGAAACACGTATTCTCACACGCAGCAGTTACTCAAAAACCACAAACAACACGCTGTGTCATGCGCTAAATAAGTAACCCGTACCTAAGCTCAGCCTACGGCTGATGGAGCGCAATCCATTTTCATAAGCAGTGAAAAGTTATATAACTCCACGGGGTGGAAGTCCACCCATATGAGTGTCCAAAGCATGGACCACAATCTATAACAATTCTCTGCCCATATACTCAGCGTGCAGAGAGCCGTGATCACATACTCTAAGAGTACTGGAGGGGTACCACCCTCTCCACATACACACTATGTCGGACCCACCGAATGTCTCGCACTAAACGTGCGGTGGTAAACATGCAGCCACAAGACTAGCTCTTGAGACATCCTAACTCTCTCTTCGCAAAAAGTCATGTAACGGACTCCCACAACTGCCTGTAAGCATGCCTTTGTTTCTGCCTCCCCCGTTTCAATCAAAAACCACAAACAACACGCTGTGTCATGCGCTAAATAAGTAACCCGTACCTAAGCTCAGCCTACAGCTGATGGAGCGCAATCCATTTTCATAAGCAGTGAAAAGTTATATAACTCCACGGGGTGGAAGTCCACCCATATGAGTGTCCAAAACATGGACCACAATCTATAACAATTCTCTGCCCATATACTCAGCATGCAGAGAGCCGTGACCGCATACTCTAAGAGTATTGGAGGCGTACCACCCTCCCCACATACACACTATGTCGGACCCACCGAATATCTCGCACTAAACGTGCAGTGGTAAATAAGCAGCCACAAGACTAGCTCTTGAGACATCCTAACTCTCTCTTCGCAAAAAGTCATGTAACGGACTCCCACAACTGCCTGTAAGCATGCCTTTGTTTCTGCCTCCCCCGTTTTAATCATTGATAATTGTTTTGTGAGTACTCTGTGCAGTGTTTTTGAGATACTGAGTAAATATTCCATTTGTAGTTGGGGATGTAGAAGTATTATTAGTTGTTACACCACTGTATAAACCTTTATAATTTGTGCTAATGTTATGTGAACTGGTCTTGTGCTAGATTTATTTCAGAAATTTATTACTTTTATTAAAAAAAGGAAAGACAGAAAAATGGTTGTTGTCATTCTACTCCTTCATTTCTTTCTCACCTTACATTTTCATAAAATTTTAATCTTTCTATTTAATAATAATAATAATAATAATATACATTTATATAGCGCAAACATCTCACAATATTAACCCTTAAGCCCCCATATAGCCCCAAACCGCCACTTTTATATTGCATTGAAGCAGGTGCTCCCTTGTGTAATCTTTTTTATTACTCTTGTGTGTAGACTGAATTTTCCCTGGCAGTGGTTTACATCACTGCTGGCTGCCTGTATAGGCAGCCAGCAGTGATGTAGAACCACTGCCAAGTCATCAATAACTATGTAAGCAGAAAAAGGCCATAAATACTTTAAAATTAAGCTGAGGACTTAAGGGTTAAAAAAAGTTCCATGGCGCTTTACAACACTGCTCATAAACAAAAATATGACCAACATAGGATTTAAAAATATTTGTTAAATAAATGGGATTTCAGTTTAGATTTAAATGCTGTCAAAGAAGGGGCTGTTTTAACAAATTCTGGTAGCATGTTAAACAGTCTAGGAGCATTATAGCTAAAAGAACGTCCACCGTAGCTAGCGAGAACATAGGATTTCTCTTCTAAAAGATTTTGATTTGTGGAACGGAGGGGGGAGTTTCGGTATATATGGTTTTACTAGATTAGCAATGTAAGCTGGGGACTGCTTCATGTGTACTTTATATGTGAAGAGGAGAATTTTGAACTCAACTCTGGCCATAATAGGAAGCCAATGCAAACCTTTCAACTTAGGTGTTATGTGATCTCTCTTTTTCGCTAATGTCACAATGCGTGTTGTTGTGTTTTGAATAGACTGTAGTCTGCCAAGTTGTTTATTGGGAAGACCATGTAGAAGCGAATTACAGTAGTCCAGCCTTGAAGAAATAAATGCGTGAATGAGGCATTCTGTGGCACGCGTGGTTAGGAATTTTCTGGATCGACCAAGATTTAAGAGGATCAAAACAACTGCCTTCCGGTGGTCTAGGTATTCTAGTATATCATTCTGCACGCTCAGAAGTGCAGATTCTGTGGAGTGGCCTTCGCGGTATGCAGACTGTTTTGGATCCACAAGCTGATTGTTTTTTAAATATAAACGCAGCTGTTTGGCAATTACTTTCTCAATGACTTTGGAGATAAATGGCAGGTTTGATACAGGTCTATAATTTTTCAGTACACGGGGATCTAAAGAAGTCTTTTTTAGAAGAGGCGTAACCAGGGCTGTTTTGAGACATGGTGGCACATAACCATTTTGTACTGACTCATTAACAATCTTTGTTATACAACCTATGAGAGCTGGAAGACATGACTTCAACAAAGAAGTAGGAATAGGATCTAAGGCACAACTATTAGTTGGCGAGGACATGATAATTTTCTCAACAACACTTTCGGACACACAATCAAAGCTTACCAATCTTTTATCAGATGAGATAAATGGGGTTTCGGTTGGGCCTTGATCGAAGGTACGTTGTGTTTGATCAAGGGTCTTTCTAATTGTCTCAATTGTATTCGCGAAAAACTCTGAGAACTTTTGGGCAATATGGGCACTAGACAGCTCCACCGAAAATTTATTTGTCTGCTTCGATTATAGGGACTGTATGATTTAGAACAGTTGCTTTTGGTCAGAACCACAGGTACTGATCTTACCACAAAGAAACTGTTTCTTAAAGTGAGTAATTTGGTTTTTGACAACTTTACATTGTGCAATGTACATCTCGCGATGTACAGTTAGATTTGTACGCCGCCATTGCCTTTCTAGTTGATGGCGCATTTGTTTGGATGTACGAATTTCATCATTCATCCAGGGGCGTGTTTTTCTACTGATGATAGTTTTTGAAATTACGGGTGCTGTCTTATCGAGTAGCTCCCTAAGACTAGAATTGTAGCAATCTAGCAGGTCCTGGAGAGAAGTCCCACAGTTAAGTTTGCTATCCCTTCCATCGCCATTAGAAACTTTTAATTGTGGCATTATAATCTTTTTTGTTTTCGCGCTTCGATGGGCCTGTGAATCAAGATAATTGTTTTTCGTTATGGTGAAGCTTCATTTTGCTTTCAAATCGAGCCAACTCATTGTCATGGTTCATCCCCTGCCTTTTTCCCATGACACCATGCAGAAGGGACGTCGTACCATAAAATTTCCCACGTGCTCACCAGACATTGGCTTCCACGCAATTGTAAACTACACTATGGTTGGTGCCGTCTACCCTCTATCATCCAATAAGTAGTTTGTCAGATTGTACAGGCCAGTGATGAATTGCTGAATAAAATAGTGGGTGGGCCCTAAAATAGTAGATGGATGGTAAGTCATCTCGAAGCGCTGACCGCCATCGAAGGCGTCGGGGGGGGGGGGGGGTTCTCCCCTCCGATGCCCTCGGTGACGGTCAGCACATCAGGGAAGCATGAAAGGAGCTTAACCCACCATCCTTTGTAAGTTGGACCGGAAAAGATTTTTGAAACTACCATTAGTAAGGGAGTCCTGATTGATTTTCATATCTTTCTGTCGCATAATTCCACGCCGTAGGCAAAGGGTTAACTGTCCTCATGACAAACGTTGTTTGAGAAAATATATACGAAATTGCAGCTTTTGAGCTTTGAATGAAGCAAAGCTGTAGCTTGATATGGTAAATAAATACTGATCGCGCATATGAGCAAACTTCTCAGGATGTGAGTCCAATCACCGCTATCACAGCGCGGATGACACTGCGTTCACTTCTTATGCACATGGGCCCTCAAACAGTATGAATTTGAGGATGGAATGATTCACAAACAAATCAGACCATATTTTATCTAGAACATTCTGTCCGGGAGATTAGGTACATTAACTTGGGTCTTGGGGAATTTGTCCTGGTGCCAGTTGGGTAGTATTGAGTGTTGTGAGGTGTTATTGGGTAGTATTGGGTGTTATTGGGTAGTATTGGGTAGTATTGGGTGTTATTGGGTACATCGACGTGCCCAAAATAAACCTATATTTTCAACTGTAACGGTGACTTGTTATTTTTTCATCTTTCCACCCAAACGCGGCCCCATTCTGAAGAGATTGCGAATTGACTTGGGCTTTTCCCTCTTACTGCTGTCCCAAACCAAGTTGAATACGAATTGGGTGCTGGACGTTTCGTACACGGGCGTTTCGTACACGGCCAATTTAGGACGTTTCGTACACAAAAAGCCTGGACGTTTCGTACACAGATTTCAGTTTCGCATTTTCTCGTTATATCTCACTTTTTTCCTTCTAATTTCAGATTTTCGGTTTAAAAGAAAGAAAGAAGACTATTTTCTTGCATGAAATAATTTTATTTTCCAATAAATACGTGGTGATTTTAGTTGAAATCTCATACATGCTAAATTAAAATAAATTCATTAAACTAAAATAACATGTTTTGTTTTTATGTGTTTGTTGTATTCTGCGTGTGATTTTATTGTATTACATCAATATAAAATATATTGCTATCTTTGATATCGACAAAATTCTATTGCGTTTTTATGACAACTTATCTCCGGCGATACTGCACATGAGGTGATTCGATAAATTTTATCGATATTTGCCCTTCAAAGATAGTACTAGTCTCTGGTTCCATTTCATGGGAATCCCTTGGACTTTCCATTAAATGACACCAAGGATACTGTACATTATGGAACCAGAGACTAGAGACTAGTAGTAGTACTATCTTTGAAATTCAGATTTGACATGACACCGCGCTTGTTGCTTTTCCAAGTCAAAGGTCACTTGTAGACTCCAGTGAAAGCTTGTCAGACTCTTTGCAATTTACCGCTGACTAGATTAGTCATCAAAACATGTGAGGGAACTAATGGACAATTACTCTATACAGGTCACAAACATAGAAGTAGGAATGAAAGAAGGCAAAAGGTTTGTCAAAGAGAGAGTCATGGAAGATTGCAATCGAAACTGGCGAGCAGGGGTTAGCGTGAAAAGATCACTGCAGGGGTTACAATATAAAGAAAAGCCAGCTTTTGAGAAGTACCTAGATGGCACCTTTGGAGGGTCACTGCTGTTCAAACTGAGATCAAGATCACTGGAGCTTCGGGGAAAAATTGGGAGAGATGGGGAAAAGGGATGCCAAATGTGCCACTCTGGAGTAGTGGAGACCCTGGAACATTTTCTCTTGGAATGCCCACAGTATATACCTCATAGAATAAAATTTACTGGAAGAATAATGCAGAAGTGGGGTGAAGAAACAAAGGATAGATGGCTGAAGGGGGACACGAGGGAGAGGGTAGGAATGCTTATTGAAGAAATTGAAAAAGAGGAAGTGAGGGACACTATTAAGCAGTTTATATCTGAATGCTGGGAGGAGAGGAGGGGAAGAGGGGGTGGGGTGCAGGGGGAATGATGGCCTTCTCTTATGAGGATCGCGACAAATCAGCGGCTGGCCAAAGAGTTATTATTATTATCGCATGTACAAACAAACAAAATAACCTAAAAACATCTCGGCAATATTCAAACAAGTCACTCATTGGTAAAATCAAACAGTAAATCAAACAATAAATCAAAGAAATCAAGGAAAATTAACCTATTCAACATGCAATTAAATACCAACAGTATCTATAAAAACAGGAATAATTTTACATAAATATTCACGGGAGATATTCATAAATGTAAAAATATTAATTTAATGTAACAAAAATAATAAATAATTTTATAATACAAGGTCTAAAACAGATAATTAAACACGTGTACGAAACGATCACTTCGTGTACGAAACGTCC
Source organism: Pictodentalium vernedei (assembly GCA_031216915.1). NCBI lineage: Eukaryota > Metazoa > Mollusca > Scaphopoda > Dentaliida > Dentaliidae > Pictodentalium > Pictodentalium vernedei. The sequence goes on from CM062295.1 coordinate 742,737,498, forward strand.
AATTTTTGTGTACGAAACGTCTTATTTGTGTACGAATCGTCGCGTGTACGAATACTGGACTTTTCGCCGGAAAGACAGTTCGCCGTAAAAGACATTTCGCCGGAACTTAAATTTTTAAAATTGGACAGTTCGACGAAAAGATTTTAAAATTTAAAAAATGACTTACCCATTTTTTTAAAATCCGTTTAACAGGTCAAAACCGACTCATTGATGATGAAATTCTAAATTGAAATGAACGTTTAACTGAACACAATGTTTTTTTCTGTTTTTTTTCCGCCGACAAGCCAAAATGCCAATTAACACTGACGGCACATTTTTTTTCTACCGACATGGCATATGACAGTGTTGTGAAATGCAACAAAAACAAATTTAACCGACATGGCATATCATATGTCAGTGTTGTTAAATGCAACAAAAACATTTTCTGTCGGTGGATAGCATTGATGTTAGGAGATTATTGTTGTCATTGTTTTCTTAAGGTTTGGTGAAATATTATTTTTACCCATCGTTTTATTGCATTTGCATGACAATCCTCATGCAAAGATGTGCAGAAAACCCAACAAGACCAAGGCAAGGATTGAAACAATCTTCCCAGCAAACAGCCCTTTTGGGTGGGAGTGGGGGAGGTTATTTGGAATTCCCGAAGGAAACCAGATACCTCATAATCATCGGGGCCGCTACCAAACCGACGTTGCTGTTTGGTTTTCTTTTCTCTTCTTCCTTTAAATTTGCCATCACACAACCTTATATTCTGATTATTGACAATCTATCACTCCAACCAAAACTGCCGGAAATTCTAACCGCGCGCATTACCCCTCAGACAACATTTGAGGCAATAGGAAAGCTAGGCCTGTGTGATCCAAGTGAAATAAAGTAAGGAAAAAAAATATCGCATTGTACAAAAAATTAATCTTAACACATCTCAGTCCACTATAGTGTAATTCCTGCTTTCGTATGTATTCAATAGGCTTACCTGCCACAACTTCCTTCTGTCTGTTGATAATTCCCAACATCAAGAATTTCATGTCTGTCGCTGTAGAACATAAACGACCTGTCTCTGACACTTGTGGATTATTGACCCTTTACCCAACGAATCTCCCCCGTCCGCTCGCGTGGTATGCAAATTCGGCAGTTGAAAAAATATTATCTTTCAAGGATTTTCGACGGAACCATGTCATGTGACCCATCGTTGGAGCGAGCGCGTTTCAGCGAGGGTCGCATGGTGGGGTTTTGTTGAAATATTTTTGAAAAAGTAACAAAAAATTGTTATTTAAAATAATGTTTTTTTATATCGTCTGCGTTGGGTGAGGGGTTGTCCCAGTAGTGTCTGGAACGGTGCCTGTGTGTCGTACCCTCAACGCCGAAAAGTTGAAAATCTCCAACATTTTGGATAATATAATTGTGAGTTCGATAGAACTGAGCAAAGGTTTCTTTGAACAATGTGTTCACCTAATTATAAACTTGCCTGAGTGTCGGATCTGTTCCAATATTCTCAACCTATTTACATAACTGTTTTGTTATAAATTATTGAAACTCGACAATATGCAATCGCCATCCACCAACAACAAAGCAAATAGAAATTGAAAAAATATTTTCTAGTCTGAGTGTCGGATCAGTTCCAATATTCTCAACCTATTTACATAACTGTTTTGTTATAAATTATTGAAACTCGACAATATGCAATCTCCATCTACCTACAACAAAGCAAATAGAAATTGAAAAAATATTATCTTTCAAGGATTTTCGACGGAGCCCTGTCATGTGACCCTTCGTTCAAGCGAGATTGTTTCAGCGAGGGTCGCATGGTGTGGTTTTGTTGAAATATTGTTGAAATATTTTTGAAAAATTAAAAAAAAAAAAAATGTTTATTTAAATTAATGATTTTCTATATCGTCTGCGTTGAGGGGGGGGGGGGGGGGTTGTCCCAGTAGTGACCTTGCTAATTGCCTGAGTGTCGGATCAGTTCCAATATTGTCAACTTATTTACATTACTGTTTTGTTATAAATTATTGAAACTCGACAATATGCAATCTCCATTCACCAACAACAAAGCAAATAGAAATTGGATGAAAAATTATTTAGCCTGAGTGTCGGATCTGTTCCAATACTCCCAACCTATTTACATAACTGTTTTGTTATAAATTATTGAAACTCGACAATATGCAATCTCCATCTACCTACAACAAAGCAAATAGAAATTGAAAAAATATTATCTTTCAAGGATTTTCGACGGAACCATGTCATGTGACCCTTCGTTGAAGCGAGATCGTTTCAGCGAGGGTCGCATGGTGTGGTTTTGTTGAAATATTGTTGAAATATTTTTGAAAAATTAAAAAAAAAAAATTTTTTATTTAAATTAATGATTTTCTATATCGTCTGCGTTGAGGGGGGGGGGGGGGGGTGTCCCAGTAGTGACCTTGCTAATTGCCTGAGTGTCGGATCAGTTCCAATATTGTCAACCTATTTACATTACTGTTTTGTTATAAATTATTGAAACTCGACAATATGCAATCTCCATCCACCAACAACAAAGCAAATAGAAATTGAAAAAATATTTTCTAGCCTGAGTGTCGGATCATTTCCAACATTCTCAACCTATCTACATAACTGTTTTGTTATAAATTATTGAAACTCGACAATATGCAATCTCCATCCACCTACAACAAAGCAAATAGAAATTGAAAAAATATTATTTTTCAAGGATTTTCGACGGAACCATGTCATGTGACCCTTCGTTGAAACGAGCTCGTTTCAGCGAGGGTCGCATGGTGTGGTTTTGTTGAAATATTTTTGAAAAATTGAAAAAAAAAAAAAAAAAATGTTCTTTAAATTAATGATTTTCTATATCGTCTGCGTTGGGTGATGGGTTGTCCCAGTAGTGTCTGGAACGGGGCGTGTGTGTCCTACCCTCCACGCGTAAAAGTTGAAAATCTCCAACCTTTTGGATAATATAACTGCGAGTTCTAACGAACTGAGCAAGGTTTTCTTTGAACAATGCGTTCACGTAATTATGAACTTGCCTCAGTGTCGGATCATTTCCAATATTCTCTACCTTTTTACATAACTGTTTTGTTATAAATTATTGAAACTTGACAATAGGCAATCTTCAATCATTTGCAGCTAAGCAAATAGAAATGAACAAATAGTTGTTACCAATGTCTGTCTTTGAACTTGATCTATAATACTGGTGAATTTTGCAGGGTTAATAGGCAGTATTAATAGGCAGTCATTTGTAACAACAGAACAAATTCAGATTAACTAAATTGTGTTTACCCTGTTCTGAACTTGGTTGAGGGTCGGACCATTTTCAATATTCCCAAGCTATCTTCCTTTGTGTTTTTTTGTTTTTTTTGCAGATTATTCGAGATTGGCAATGGGCAATCTCCGACCATTTGTAGCAGAGCAATTTAAATAAACAAACAGTGGCTTACTGATGGCTTTGTATTTGAAACCTGAGTGACAAACTTAATGGCCTTTTAGTGCAAAAACTCATATTGAATAACAGCCACTTAATGTCCGAACCTGGTTGAGTGTCACATCATTTTCAGTACCTATAATATAACTATCAAATTGCTTTGCTGCAAATTATTGGAGGGGGTCAATGGGCGGTCTCCAATCAGTTATAGCAGACGAAATTGAAATTAGTAATTAGTGAAACCTGAGTCACAAAATTCAGGACTTTTATAGGATAAATAGACTCTTAGAATCATATGCTACAAGTTAGTTCACATTATCAAATTAGTAATTACCTTTTGTTCGAATGTGATTGTCTGTCGGACAATTTTCAGTACATATAATTTGACTAATAATAATAATAACACTTTGGCCAGCCGCTGATTTGTCGCGGTTCTCGGACGAGAAGGCCTTGGTTACCCCTGAACTCCCAACTGCCTCCCTATTCCCACGCTTCTCCTCTCCTTCCAACATTCGGTTTTGACTATCACTTTGTTTTTTTTTTGTTTGGATTTGTTTGAAGATTATTGGAGATTGTCAACGGGAATCTCCGGACAATTGTAATAGAGCATATCGAAACTATCAGATATAATAATTTCATTATCGAATTGTTTTGATACAAGTTATTGGAGATTGGCAAGGGGCATTCTCCGAACATTTGTAACAGAACAACTTGAAATTGACAAATAGTAGTTCCCCTGTATCTGTACTTGAAACTTGAGCTTCCGACCAAACTCGACTGTCTGTCTGCCTACCGGCCGGCCTGCGAGTGTGTGTGTGTGGGGGGGGGGGGGGTGACCAAGCCCATTTCAAGCTACATCAGTGTGTATCTATCATGATGAGTTACCGAATAATCTAACACTCTTATTGACCCCCGATTATATGATTTGTACATATAGATGTGTTTGTATATATATTATTAATGAATGTTTGTTTAGCTGTGGCAAGGCGACAGCAGCCCACAAATTACTTTCGAAGCCTGGCAATCTGACATTTTCGTTAACTTTTCATCTTGAAAGTGCGGGTACCAAATAACAGTTCTTTAGTAGGTAGCTGCGGACTGCTCGTATTGAATGATTGGAATGCTAAGAATCCTGATTCGACATTACCCTCTGTCGTTTTCAGTTAGTGACCCTTGGCCAATCACTTCTTCGAATCTTGCGCCTAATTCATCACTGAACAGAAACAACTGGGTCACCCTTATCACCTCTCCTTCTTGCAAGCGACAAAACTGCTATCCCTGCGTGTAATTGCTATTATTGTTGTTATTATTGTTGTAATAGGGGTAATGGTGATGATGGTAGTGGTGGTAGTGATGGTGATGATGATGGTAATAATAATAATAATAATAATAATGATTATTATTATTATTATTATTATTATTATTATTATTATTATTATTATTATTATTATTATTATTATTGTTGTTAATTTCTTCTTGCAAGCGACAAAACTGCTATCCCTGCGTGTAATTGCTATTATTGTTGTTATTATTATTGTAATAAGGGTAATGGTGATGATGGTAGTGATGATGATGATGATGGTAGTGGTAGTGATGATGATAATAATAATAATAATTATTATTATTATTATTATTATTATTATTATTATTATTATTATTATTATTATTATTATTATTATTATTATTATTGTTAATTTCTTCTTTTTTTCTTCTTTTTCTTCACGTGAAATCTCATCTGTTGCAAGACGGATTAATCTTATGGTACGATACGGGGTTGATCCCACTTGTCTTGTATCACTTCAACCTTTCAGGCAGTCCTTCCGTTTATTTTCGCCATTTTTCGTGACTGAAGAGCTTCCTCGCTGTTTCTTCTCTCTCAACTTTTAATGTTCCATTGAGTTTGCAAGTGATACATTAACCTGATGAATTTGGTTCAGTCGAGTGTGACCCTCAATTTGAATTTTGTACAGCCAAGAGTAGCCCTTAATTGATGTTCTGCGTCCCAATAACGTTGCTCAACATCGGAGAGGGTCAAGATGTGCTCGACGTTGCACAATGTCCCATTTGAATATCATGTTCCTTCACTTATCATCTTCTGACCGACTCACGTCCGGAATTTAATGAAGGCCCAGTAATCAAACTAACTTAACTGTAAGATCCACCTAACAATCCATGGCGTTCGACTTTAAATAAGCAACTCGCTCCATCATAACTTGATAAAAACTCCATTATGATATTACATTGTATCATATTTTCCTTTTGTTCGCTTGATTTTTGTTTTTCTATTTCCCTAACTATGAAACCATTTTCCCACAAAGACCAACTTGATTTCAGCTCTTACCAGTACAGAACATTTCTGCTATTGAATGCTACTAACGCTCGGGCTCCCTGCTTATTTTACCATCCACCGATCACATGATGTGTAGCCTTGACTCGTACCGTGCCCGAATTGGTACATTCAATACCGTAGTTTATGTTTGTGGACTAAAACATAAATTACAAAAGCAACAGTCCCTGTGCGTCCTGACATATGTATATATGAGGTATATCGGTATTGACTTACTGAAAAGCTTTACTGTCATGACAGCATTGTTTCATCTCTTGTCAAAACAAGTTATCTCAGATTGTCAGAAAAAACCTGATAATTGTGCGAAAGTCCAAAAACCTCAATTTGTTCACAAAAATGATACGATCCTACTGACACCGCCACTTCAAACTGGCATAGGATACGCTTTGACTGCTTTCCCTGCTTGGTATTCTGCAGCCTTTTTAACCTTGGTCAGAGAGATGATTCTGCTCATGTCAGGACACATAGAATCAAACCCAGGACCAGACTCTTTGTCCACTGAAAATACCCTAAATACATTAAAAATTTTCCATTTGAATATCCAAAGCCTAAAGCCCAAATTAGACGTTATGCAATATGAATCACTATCCTATGATGTACTAGCTCTCACGGAGACCTGGCTACAAAGCACTGATTTGACGTCTGACATTATGATTCACGGATTCCAGGAACCCCTGCGGTTTGACCGCATGACAAGAGGAGGTGGCGTTGCTGTCTATGTGAAGAATGGCTTGTGCTTTCGGCGGAGAAGCGATCTTGAGGTGAATGGCATCGAATGTCTATGGGTCGAAGTGTTCACGAAACACCACAAGTCCCTATTGCTCGGGGTATTTTATCGCCCGCCCAATAGTTCCCAAGATGCTTGGGATTATATTACAGAATCAATTGATAGAGCGAAAGATACCTTGATCCCTGACCTAGTTATTACTGGTGACTTCAACGAGAATCAAATGGGCTCCCCAAGGGGTCATTTCCATGAAGTTTGTAACTACTGTAATCTTAGACAGCTAGTGATTGGACCAACGTGCCTCACCGAATCATCTGCTACACTCCTCGATCTTTTTGCTGTCAGTAGTACTGTCCACGTTGTAGGATGCGAAGTTCTTGAGCCAATTATACCTGACATGACTCGCTATCACTGTCCGATCTCTATCGATGTCCAGTTCACAAAACCCCGATCTCATAAATTTAAGAGACGCATATGGTTGTATGCAGAAGGGAATTATGAGGAGCTTAACACAGCGTACAAAAATTTAAATTGGGAAAACCTACTTGATATTTTATGCCCTGATACCCTAGTTTCTAAATTCACCGATCAACTACTCGACACTGCATCTACTTTCATTCCCAACAAAATCATAACTTCTAGGACCAATCAGCCCAAATGGATGCATAATCAAATACGGCTGTTACTAAGACAAAGAAAACGATTGTACCGGACAGCAAAGCGCACAGGCCTACTTCGTGACTGGGCGAAATACAAATGTAAACGAAATGAAGTTGTCGCATCGGTCAGGAAGGCAAAAGCAACCTACACATCAAAAGTTCAAGCAAAATTAGGTTGCCCTGAGACACCCTCTTCTGAGTGGTGGAAAACCCTGAAAACATTTATTTTTAATAATACATCGGGAATCCCTACTATCACCCATTTGAATAAATTATACTCCACTGACCATGAAAAGGCAGAAATCCTCAACGAATACTTTTGTTCTATTTCTTCCTTGGATGACACTAATACTTCTTTGCCAAATTATCCCTTCCATGCGCACCAGTCCCTCGACGGAATAATATTACACAGTAGTGAGGTCTTTGAAGCAATCAAGAGTATCAAGGCATCGAAAGCATCCGGTCCTGACCTTGTAAGTCCCCGACTACTAAAGGAATGTCGTCGCTCTCTGTGCGAACCACTTACAGTCATTTTTAACATACTTCTGAGTAACAACTATTTCCCAGCCTTATGGAAAAAAGCCAACGTGACGCCAGTTTTAAAAAAGAATCCTTCTAACTTAGTTACCAATTATCGCCCGATATCGCTGATTAGTTGTGTTGGGAAACTATTCGAAAAATGTGTGTTCAAGCGGTTATGGCGTTTCATTTGCGATAATAATATCCTTAGTCAGTTCCAATCTGGTTTTACCCCTGGTGATTCAACGGTTTTACAACTGACAGACATCTATGATGAATTCTGTCATGCTCTTGATGAAGGGAAAGAAGTTAGGGTTGTTTTTTGTGACGTGAGTAAGGCATTTGATAAGGTTTGGCACACTGGTCTTATCCACAAGCTAGAAAAGATAGGAATAACAGGCGACTTGCTTTCCTTCCTAAAGTCTTACCTTTCGAATAGGTCTCAACGGGTTTTGATAGCCTCCGAGGCATCTCCTTGGAGACCAGTAACTTCTGGAGTTCCACAAGGATCCATTCTAGGTCCGCTGTTATTTTTAATATACATCAACGACATTACCGAAAACTTACAGAGTAGTATACGGCTATTTGCTGATGATACATCTCTTTATCTCATTGTAGAGAACCCCGGCCAAGCTGCAGCATTAATCAACCATGATTTGGCCAAGATAGAACATTGGGCCAAATCATGGTTGATTGAGTTTAATCCTCAAAAAACAGAGACTATGTTAATTTCGCGTAAGATCATTGCTCCTACGCACCCACCTTTATATCTAAGTGGAACTCGAATTACCGAAGTAACTACTCACAAGCATTTGGGTGTGACCCTAAATAAATCCTGTACTTGGAACGAGCATTTTGATCATATCTGCGCCAAGGCTTGGACTCGTATAGACATGTTGAGAGCTCACAAGTTCACTCTTGATCGCAAGGTCTTAGAAAAGATATACTTCGCATTTATTAGGCCCCTCCTGGAATATGCAGACTGTGTTTGGGACAACTGTTCAAGTACACAGGCTGCGAATCTAGAAAAAATTCAAGTAGCTGCAGCGAGAATTGTTACTGGTGCTACAACTAGTGCCAGTAAAAGTTTACTCTACGCGGAAACTCGATGGGATTCACTGCAGGAAAGGCGCCGAAAGCACAAGCTACTTCAATTCTTCAAGATGTATCATAAACTTGTTCCTCCATACCTTTCAAACAAAGTACCGCCAGTTACTTCGTCCATCAGTCTTCACCACAATACTCGATCAAATAAAACCCACCGAGTTCCGTTTTGTCATACTAGTTTGTACCAGTCTTCGTTTCTTCCAGATGTTACCAAACAATGGAATATGTTGCCCGTCTCGGTTAGGGAAAACTGTTCCATCATAAATTTCAGAAGGTTCCTAAATGGCGGGAATCAACGTCCGCCCACATTCTATGCCGGGGCCAAATCTCGAGCAGCTCAAATTTATCATTGTAGGTTGCGTCTGCACTGTAGCGGTGTTAACGCCCATCTGTATGATAATCACCTCTCGTCTTCACCTCTGTGTCTGTGTGGTGGCATAGAAACGACTGAACACTTTCTTCTGTACTGTACAAACTATACAGATGTACGTAATCTAACAATTAATACATTGCCGTTTACCTTTGATCTTTCTATGCTCCTGTATGGGTCTGAGCATTTGAGCATCACTGACAACTATCTTGTGTTCAGAGTCGTGCAAGAATATATCATACAAAGTGGGCGCTTTCACTGAGTTGCAGTATATATGTAGACTTGTTTCATTATGGTATATCGACAGGTGTATATGCACCAGTAAATACATCACAATAACATTTTTGACACTAACCTTCCTGGGGAAGTATACCGCGGACTGCCCGGAGTCCGCCCCTGCACTGTCTCTCCGTACCAACAGTATCCTGTTGAAATTAATTTTTAACTCCTCTGAGCTGGAAGAGTGGTGAGAACAGTCCAGGCGCGGACTCTTGACTCGTCTCTTGTCTGTTTGCGACGATGGTACTGTTCATCAATAGAGTCATAGACTACACTCATGTGATCGCTTCTGGTATTAATACTGCTTTCAAGTTGGTTTCATCTGCAGATTATTCTGCGTCTTTGTTTCCATTAGTCTATTTGTTTTTCCTTTCTTGACTTTTTTTTTCTTTTTTGTTCGTTTAATTTTTTTCTTCTTCTCTTGTGCTTTTCTTCTTGTTTCTTCATTTTTTCCCTCTTTTTTCCCTAGTTCTGACACTTTTCTCTTTCTATCCAACAACGACAATGAGTTCAAACAATATTTTACTCAGTTTTAGCAACCACCTATATACTTTGTAATTTAGAAATGTTCTAGGAGACGGCTTATATAAGCTAAGAGCTTTCTGCCGAATCCTCTCACTTGATATTGTCATCTACTTCTACATGTCTTGCTGTACTGCATACATTTTATTATAAATTCTGTACAGTTAATGTAACATTATCAGTCTTTTGTATGTATTATATCATGTTCAGTTCTGAATAAATATTGTTTAAACTAAGTAAGGTTAACCGGGTCGCAAGGGATTTGTAATGATGATTGCACCCCCACCCCCACCCCGTGGACAACTCGTACCCACAGTTGGACCACTCGTACTCAAGGTTGGACAACTCGTAACCACAGTTGGTCAACATGTACCTGGTCTTTAATTGTACGGGCGAAGGCGCATATTGGCTGAAGGACTTGAGAAGATGAGTATCTGTTTTGAATGGGTGTGCATAAAGGCAAAACCTTTCCATTTTTAGCATTTATCTCAGCAGAACAGTCTGAACAAACTTCGCAAGAGATCAATTCGAAGGAAACAAGAAATATTTAAATTATATATTAATACATTGGTGTTGATACGGGAGACGACCCCCCCCCCCCCCCCCCAAAAAAAAAAAAAATCGGGTAATCTTTGGCTCTTCGTTAAACTTCTGAGGGCTTTTTTACGTAATATTTTGTCGTACTGGTAGTCATACCCAGCATTTCACGTGTTGATGAGGGGTTAACGCAAAATCAGATGCGATTGGGGCTCATTGCCCCACCCTACCCCACCCCTTCATTGGTTAAAGGATTAACGCGATGTCGGACGCGATCGGGGCCCATCCGAAGTCCCTTTCCTGGTCAAATTACATCTATATAGACCTGTGCCAATTTTTGTTTCGATCGGTCGAGGCACGAGAGTCAGGTGCCTATAAAGAGAGAGAGCGAGAGAGAGAGAGAGAGAGAGAGAGATTCACTTTTATAGTCTAATTGCAAACCTTACAAAAATGCTAATTATCATTCGATTTTCATGATTGTCATGGAAGATAATTGTTAGAAAAACACACGTCCCAACTGGAAGATTAACTTAATTGGCGATAATAATATGCACAGATAATTGGAAGAAAATTAAACACCAATCGACTATAAGGTAATAGATGAGAGAAAATAATTCTTCATGATCTCACACCTGTCACTGCCGGGTAAGTCTAAATTAAATGACTGTCGAGTTTTCAGGTGTGTCGGTGTTGACCATAAAATTTCCGACAGAAATCAGTTGATGCGAGCTGGTGGACTCATGGAAAGAGATATATTAGAGCTTCTTACTTGGATTTTTTTTAAATGAACATCATTTGTGATCTTCTTGATTCAGTCTATCACTGGTCATTGTTTGCAGTTTTTCTTCCGAGCGGGTAAACGTGCTACGCTTCAAGTACAAAATCCGGCTGGACTCTCACTTTACAATGAAATCCTTTCTCGCCTGACCGGAGTGGCGCCTCACCAGTGATGTAACTTTGCCACACGAAAAATAATCTAAAGGTGGAGAGTGGCATTATTAATTAGGAAAGGTAAGAGTTAATGCGACGAAGGCTATGGTTTTCATCCTGATAATTTGCAGAGCCTAGGCCTAGATGCAAGGCCTTTTAGTTTTTTCCAGTACCCAATATTGAAGCGCAGAAACCGGGTGTCGGAGTTGGGGATGGGGGAGGGGGTGTCATTCACCCCAGTTCTTGTACGAATATGATTGCAGACTTCCAGGAACCACTGGTGCCTGCTATCAACAAAGTACGGTCAATGAATATATGTTTCCTGTTCTGTGTATCACAGCTGTCATTTAGACGTAATATGTGTGTATATTTCATTCATATTCATGGAATATCTGACAAAGGAATTTCAAAGTAAACTGATTTCCATTACTATTATTGCACCTTAAACGATCAAACAAAAGCAAAAACCCCGCTTCTATAATTCTTAGGCCATTAACTGCCTTCGCCCATACAACTAAACACCAAGTACAAGTTGACCAGCCATGGGTACGAATTGTCCAGGGTACGGGACGGTTCGCCATCGGGACGATTCGCCATAACCTCGATTTTATGGCGAATCGTCCCACCTAAAATGGCGAATCGTCCCGGTTTTTTAACCAAGATTTTCATTTTATTTTTTCATTTATTTTCAATATTTCAATATTTTTTTTTCTTTTTATTCTACTTTTTAATTTTACATGAAAAGAACATTTAAATCAACATAATTTTTTTCTCAAAAGATCTTATATCAAATTAGCTAATATCTTATTAGGTACTTACTTACACTGAGTCAATTACAGGGGAAATTGTTGTCAAAACAAACAATACTGGATATGTGTGCAATGAAAAATATGAAGAAAATGTTTATATAACAATTTGCATTGGAGATTGAAATTGCCAGAAAGGAGAGCCGCAGTCTTGTTTTTACAAATCTGAGTGATACGTGTTTTTTTTAAAACCAGCTTGTTTGTTTATACAACAATCCAGGTTAGTTGACTGATGTCTCATTCTTTGGTCGTATGGCTACCGAAACTATTTCTCTCAGAACGCTTGATCAAAAGTTTATTTCAAAAGCATGAAAGAGAATTCGGTTAACTTCTTTTAATTCTACTACTATAAAAGGGTCTAGGCACAATGAACATTTCATCTGAAGATGATCAGAGGTAGAAATTGGGGAGCAAACAAAGATGTGCTTCTCAAGCTCTACAAAACATTTATACGTCCGGTACTAGAATACGGTGCCATGATAACAAGCGACCTAAGCAAAACCAACATTCAGAAGCTACAGAGGGTTCAAAATTATGCCCTGCGAGTGGCACTATGCAAACCCAAATGGACACCGATAAAGGAACTTCACGAGCTAGCAAAAATAGAAACTATTGATACGCGATTAAAAGACCTACAAAACAAAACCCTCAACAGACTCCAAGATAGTGAATTAATGGTTGAGCTGAACGAACACCGATCCCTTAACAGAAAAACAAAATAAGTTTCCAGAAAATAAAAAAAAAAAAATTAAAAAAAAAAAATAAAATAAAATAAAAATTATACAATATAACTAAATCGCGTGGAGTCAATGAGGATTGCCTCGCTACTCATTGGGAACTTTAGGATAGAGTCTGTGAGGACTGCCTCGCAACTCTGCTGAAGCGCGATTGAAACGCGTTTAATAAGATCTATATAACAAAACCCTCCACACTCTCCAGGACAGTGAATCAGTGGTGAAGCTGAACGAACACCGAACCCTAAACAGAAAAACAAAATAATCCACAGTAAATTAAAAGTACTCAATAGCATGGAGTCAGTGAGGATTGCCTCGCTACTCATTAAGATCTTTAGGATTGAGTCTGTGAGGATTGCCTCGCAACTCTGCGTGTGGGGAGTGGGCTCCGAAGAAACACACCCCTTACCCCATCCATAGCAACAATCACACAGCATGCACAATATACAATAGCGGATACCTATCTTTCTCTCTACCTATAACTTTTCTAACTGAACATTCTCAAATTTTCTTGCAACACTCTATTCAAGAAGACGCATGGAAATGGTAGACAAGGCGTAGGAGGAATTGGTGCAACCTACCTTTCTGCAACATATACAAGAAACCACCAAACGATAGGCAAGGATTGAAACAAGCTTGTCTGGCTGGGAACGAGTGTACATTTGATATATATAAACATTTGAATAAAGATTTAACAGCCCTTTTAAGGGCTTGAGGGTGTGTGTCAGTGAGAGTTGTTTTTTTTTTGGGGGGGGGGGTGGAGGAGGTCATTTGGAATTCCCGAAGGATAACCAGATACCTCAAATCACATACGGCATCCTATCTCCCAGAAGGCTTGATGGATGACTCCCGGTTTTTTAAAACTACACTGTTGGAGCTTTCTCCACTTCTTTTTTGTAACCGCTATGGTCATATATCGGGGCCGCTACCAAACCGGCGTTGCTGTTTGGTTTTCTTTTCTCTTCTTCCCTTTAACTTGCCATCGCTCAACTTTACATTCTGACTCGCCACCATGGTAGGACTCAAACCTCTACCATCGCCGAACTGGAACCGAATAGAACTCGCCCTCTAATAGTTTTAAAGGCGTTGAGGGATTGAGGATTGACCATCTAACACTACAACGTAAACTGCCGGGTATTCTAACCGCGTGCATAACCCCCTCAGACTCCATTTTGGGCAATAGGAAAGCTAGGCCTGTGTGATCCAAGGGAAAAATAAGGTTAACCGGGTCGCAAGGGATTTGTAAATCCCACATCGTCCCTGCGCGCCTTCGGCGCGCTAAAACCTTTCATTCATTCATTCACATTTCATCATTTCCTCACAATGAATTACAAAACCGATCTGCCCAATGACGACGATTTACCCACCGACAGACCAACGAATTATAGCGTATTACCAGAGGGTTCAAAGCGTGGAAATCCACTCCTTGTTTCGACTGATGGCTACTCATATGTCAAGCTGGTAAGTTATTATTTAAAGTATTTTTGATAACCAACTGTCACGGTTGTAGTAAAAGGCAAAGACAAAAGGCGCAGATACAGCGAGCTACAAAATGGCAGATTATACTTGCAGCACACCGAGCAAGGATTGAAACAAGCTTGTTACGGTTGGGAGGAAAGGTAAAGACGAAAGGCACAGATTTATGGAGCTACATAACAAGAAAGAGGCAGATTATACTTGCCTGAAGAGTGAATATTGCTCGCAGCATACCGGACAAGGATTGAAACAAGCTTGTTACGGTTGGGATGAAAGGTAAAGACGAAAGGCACAGATTTATGGAGCTACATAACAAAAAAGTGGCAGATTATACTTGCCTAAAGCTCGGAGATGGTTTATTGATGGCACCTTCAAGATAACTGGCGCTCCCTTCCAACACGGACAACTCTTGAGCATCAATGCCTTCGTACAGAAAAATGGAAAGAGAAAGCAGTTTCCCCTACTCTACGCTCTGATGTCAAACAGGACGCAAGCTGTTTACAGAAATGTTACCAGAATAGGGCTACAGACGGCGTATCAGCAGGGTGGTCCCGTCCAAGATTTTATACGACAGATGCTGGCTCTCCCTTTCTTACCTGCGAATCAGATCAGGGAAACATTTGAGGCACTGCAACAAAAAACAGTACCAGAAACCAAGCTCCGTAAATTTACTGGTTATGTACAAGAACAATGGATTAACTCCAGTACATTCTCCATACATGAATGGTGTATTTATGGACATACTGTTCGCACAAACAACGACATAGAAGGTGTGTAGCTAATCATGTTTTGTATTTATCGTAAAAATGTTATATTCCGGATTAAAATAAATAAATAAATAAATAAATAAATAAATAAATAAATAAATAAATAAATAAATAAATAAATAAATAAATAAATCTCAAAGAGCTTGTATCAGAAGCACTTTCTACTTTACACTTTATGGGCGGTACTGTAATAAATATCACAAAGATATTAAATTTTTGCTTCTTAATCTGAACTAATCAATATACTTTTTTCATTCCAGCCTGGCATAGAAGAATGAATACCACTGGAACCAATATCAGCTTCTATAAACTCGTCCCCCTCTTGTACCAAGAATCCAAGACAGTTGAGCTTCGGGTGGTATCAGGACAACTCGTACCCACGGCAACTCGTACCAGTCAAGTCGTACCCAAAATTGGACGACTCGTACCCATTTTCGGCTGGACAACTCGTACCCACAGTTGGACAACTCGTACCCAAGGTTGGACAACTCGTACCCACAGTTGGTCAACATGTACCTGGTCTTTAATTGTATGGGCGAAGGCGAATATTGTCTGAAGGACTTGAGAAGATGAGTGTCTGCTTTCAAAGCGTGTGCATAAAGGCAAAAACTTTCCATTTTTAGCATTTATCTCAGCAGAACAGTCTGAACAGACTTCGCCGAAAGTCAATTTTGCCGGTATGAACATTTCATCAAGAGAGCAATTCGAAGGAAACAGGAAATATTTAAATTATATATTAATACAGTGGTGTAGATACGGGAGACGACACCCCCCCCCCCCCCCCCCCCTAAAAAAAAAAAATCGGGTAATCTTTGGCTCCTCGTTAAACTTCTGAGGGCTTTTCTACGTAATATTTTGTTGTTCTGGTAGTCATACCCAGCATTTCACGTGTTGAGGGGTTAACGCAAAATCAGATGCGATCGGGCTCATTCCCCCACCCTACCCCACCCTTCATTGATTGAAGGATTAACGCGATGTCGGACGTGATCGGGGCCCATCCAAGTCCCTTTCCTGGTCAAATACCTTTGTAGAAAAGATCATGTTATTCTGACACGATGTCATATTGGTCACACACGACTTACACATTGTTTTTTGTTAGAGGGTAATATGCGACCAGAGTGTGTTCCTTGTCAGCAAGTGTTGCCAGTGGAACACATTTTTTACATTGTACAGATTTTAATCATGTTAGAGGGCAATATTTCAGAGTCGGATCTCTAAGAGATTTATTTTATTACACAAGCCCGCGTAAAATTATCTCATTTTTGAAAGTAATCAACCTTTTTAATAAATTTTGAAATTGTTTTTATTCTTTTAAAATTCAAGTCTTTCCATGTCTATATCACAGGTTGATTTACACAGCATTGTTTGTACAACACTGACATTGCGTTTCACACACTTTAGATTTATACCTCACATTTCAAATTTGAATTGATTTAGAAGTTATTAACTTCTCTTCTTTCATTAGCCTCTGTTGTTTTAATCACTTTGGTCTTTGACAGATCTCTTGTAGTTATTTTCTATTGTTATTTAATCTTTTTACTTCATTATTGAAAATGAGTTTTTACTTTCCACTGTTTTCTCGCCACGATATAGCCTTAGCTGCTGATGTGGCGTTAAGCACCAATAAATCAATAATTCCTGGTCAAATTACATCTATATAGACCTGTGCCAATTCGATCGGTCGAGGCACGAGAGTCAAGTGCCTTTAGAGAGAGAGAGAGAGAGAGAGAGAGATTCACTTTTATAATCTAATTGCAAACCGTACAAAAATGCTAATTATCATTCAATTTTCATGATTGTCATGGAAGATAATTGTTAGAAAAACACACCCCCCAACTGGAAGATTAACTTAATTGGCGATAATAATATGCACAGATAATTGGAAGAAAATTAAACACCAATCGACTATAAGGTAATAGATGATAGAAAATAATTCTTCATGATCTCACACCTGTCACTGCCGGATAAGTCTAAATTAACCCTTTACCCAACGAATCGACCACGTCCGCCCGCGTAATATGAAAATTCAGCAGTTGAAAAAATATTATTTTTTCAAAAAATTTCAACAAAACCATATCAAGTGACCCCTCGTTGGAACGAGCTCGTTGAGCTCGTTCCAACGAGGGGTCACATGATATGGTTTTGTTTAATTTTTTTGAAAAATGTTTAAAAATGATATTTAAAATAATAAATTTTGATATCGTCTGTGTTGGGTAAAGGGTTAAACGACTGTCGAGTTTTCAGGAGTGTCGGTGTTGACCATAAAATTTCCGACAGAAATCAGTTGATGCGAGCTGGTGGACTCATAGAGAGAGATATATTAGAGCTTTTTACTTGGAATTTTTTTTTAAAATGAACATCATTTGTGATCTTCTTGATTCAGTCTATCACTGGTCATTGTTTGCCGTTTTTCTTCCGAGCGGGTAAATGTGCTACGCTTCAAGTACAAAATCCGACTGGACTCTCAATTCACAATGAAATCCTTTCTCGCCTGACCGGAGTGGCGCCTCACCAGTGATGTAACTTTGCCACACGAAAAATAATCTAAAGGTGGAGAGTGGCATTATTAATTAGGAAAGGCAAGAGTTATTGCGACGAAGGCTATGGTTTTCATCCTGATAATTTGCAGAGCCTAGGCCTAGATGCAAGGCCTTTTAGTTTTTTCCAGTACTCTATCTCCCAGTATTGAAGTGCAGAAACCGGGTGTCGGGTTGGGGTGTCATTCATCCCAGTTCTGGTACGAATACGATTGCAGACTTTCAGGAACCACTGGTGCCTGCTATCAACAAAATACGGTCACTGAATATATGTTTCCTGTTCTGTGTATCACAGCCGTCATTTAGACGTAAAATTTGTGTATATTTCATTCATATTCATGGTATATCTGACGAAGGAATTTCAAAGTAAACTGATTTCCATTACTATTATAGCACCTTAAACGGATCAAACAAAAGCAAAAAACCCGCTTCTATATTTCTTAGGCCATTAACTGCCTTCGCCCATACAATTAAACACCAAGTACAAGTTGACCAGCCATGGGTACGAGTTGTCCAACCTTCAGTACGAGTTGTCCAACTGTGGGTACGAATTGTCCAGCCGAAAATGGGTACGAGTTGTCCAATTTTGGGTACGACTTGACTGGTACGAGTTGCCGTGGGTACGAGTTGTCTAGAAACCCTTCGGGTCATAGCAACCGACTTAGAGAGTGACATTCGGTCAAAATATACAAAGACAGCTGCAAGAATACAGGAATGTTGAGATGATTATATGGCAGATCCTCCACGTTTGACAACAGCAGCTTTCTTAAGAAAATGCGCATGTATTTACACAGAACAGAAAACTTCACGGAAACGAAAAAGAACTGATGACACAACTACGGCAGTTTGATTGAACACAACCACAGCAGTCGCGTTATGTATCCTAAGTTATTTTGTTTTATTTTTATATATTGTCAGCTTTTGTTATTTATGTGTTATACTTGTTATATTGCCGCAAAATATTGCGTCAGCCTACTGTTATTTACTACCAACTATATTGATGAAATTTAAAAAATAAACAACATATATTTTGTTGAAGCCAAGCGTTCTGTTGTCTGTTTTCTATTTCCCACTCCCGGTAATACTCTTCTAGTCAATACCACTGATCTAAAAATAAAGTTTATTTTTAGACCAGTAAATAACCCCGAATGGCGAATCGTCCCGCCTACGAAAAATGGCGAATCGTCCCGATGGCGAACCGTCCCGGTCGACAATGGCGAATCGTCCCGATGGCGAACCGTCCCGTTCCCGTTGTCCAACCTTGGGTACGATTTGTCCAATTGTGGGTACGAGTTGTCCAGCCGAAAATGGGTACGAGTCGTCCAATTGTGTGTACGTCTTGTCTGGTACGAGTTGTCTAGAAACCACCATGAAATACCGGAATCACTGACCTGATCAATAATAAGCCAATTTCTAAACTGCCATCTTGGCTTTTAATCTATGCAAGGTCACAGGTCGCGAGGTATAAACATTCCAAGAAAACGCGTTGTTAGCAATGAAATCGCACTGTTTACACCTCGCGACCTGTGACCTTGCATAGATTAAAGTCCAAAGATGGCAGTTTCGAAATTGGCTTATTCGTATCTCCCTCACATTGTTATTGAATTATCTAAATTATGTCACAGGTTTGCTAATTACTACGCTTTTTTAACAAATTACCATGCATTATTGAACTGATCGTAAAAAATAAGGGCGATTCTGGTATTTGTTGGTGATTCCGGTATATAGGTAACCCCCCCCCCCCCCCCAAAGTGCCCCTTTTTGCTACCCTCAAGTGCCATATTATTTGGCCGTCGGTTGATTTGTCGACCCAGTCCCACTGGGTTATTCCTCCCTCACTATCCCT